>OU342746.1:14646112-15048591 GCA_910589775.1 Avena eriantha
CGAGGCTAGAATTCGACGGCTCTCGCCTACATAGGTATGGTGGACTGAAGCGGCAGCGTAGCATGCACTAAACAACCTATAGAGACTCGATGCATCTGTCGGCTATTAGAGAGGGATAAGAAAGACCTATTCGGGACCAACCTGATACTAACACCAATCATACCCATCCTGGCATTTCCCCCTCGAGACCAAACGAGGAAGTCAAACCGAGGAACTCATAAAGTTGGTAGTTTTATTCATTCCATTATAGTTGAAGCACTTACTAGTCAGATATAGATAGCATGAGTCATCCTAATAGCATTAGTGGGCAGTTTTAGTCAACCATTCAGTTGTAGTTGCCGTACTTACTAGTCAGATACAATTAGCATGTGACATCCCAAACCCAGCAGTTGTTGGCACTTTTATTTCATTCCATTGGAGTTGCGATACTTACTAGGCAGGTATAACAGGACACGATACACACCAGTTCCAACAGTTGTTGGCACTTTTATTATCCATTCCATTGTAGTGAAGCTGATTACTAGTCACATATTAAGTCAAATTTATAGCACTACTTTAGTTATGCTTGTCTATGATCGAGATACTATGCTCCAAGTCATCCATAACCGTGGACACGGCTTTCAGAAAGATTTACCCTGCAGGGGTGCACAAATAGCAACACACACACGATCAACCTTGGAAAAACCAACTCAAAACCCAACGAGGCTTTCACGACAAAGCAATCGCAGGATTCATAAAATATTTCAGGGGGCCACCCCACTAAGCTACCCGCGACGAAGTTGGTCGGCTCTGAGACGGACCCAGGGTTTGTGTGGACGGCGGTAAACGACTGGGAACCCAAAAGTGTGATTGGGCTTGTCGATACAGCGAAAACGTGTCACGATCCAAAACAGTACAGGTGCTCCACGCACAATCGTCAATAAAACAGTAAAGCATGGCATAGGTACATGATAGTAATAAAGCCCCAAACTAGTTTGTGGCCCCAAGAAATAAGAAATGAATCAAGCTCTGGCTAAGGGGATCCATGGTCCCACATGCGGATAGTGCGATAGTCAAGGAACAGGTATCAAGTACTCGGGGTCCTACGGGACAGAAGTGAGCGTGGAAGAACCAAATAACATCTATTGCCCACCGATGCCTCTGCATTAGTTATATCTATTCTCAGCAATTTAATAGTTGTATTTAAAGTCATGATCCTCTCCACCGTAAAGCATATGACAACATTCCAACAACTATGTGGTACTTCACGACACGGGATCGCACCTGAGCAAGTGACTAGGACTTGCAAGACCATCTATCTACCAAACAACAGGTAATAGGAGGTGTCCAAGGCAATATAAAAGGTTGCACGGAATATATCTGGTACGGAACACTAAAGCATCGCGACACGGATAGCAATAGATCAATAGGAGGAAATAAAGACTATAAATGCAAAATAGGTAGAAAGGGGGAGAATGCTCGCCTAGGAAACACTGCCGACAGATCATATCCAGAGAACTTGTAGACACTCGCAGCAACTCATCGGCCTAATCTGCGAGGAAGCAAACACTAAAAGAAACACTAGATGCAATATTTAATACTATGGCAGAAGATCCGGCATGATTATGATATGATGTATGGCATGGTACAGATGCGGTGCAATTAGGCAATATTAAGCGGAACCGGGGCCCCGACGATTAATTAAACGGTTCAAGTTATTTAGAAACCCCACAAATTAAATGTTGTTTTAACAAGGCAAAACATGGCGTCGGTTCGCTACGCAAATTTAAATGGAGTCCGGTATAAGGCAAGGATATCCCGCAGATGGACTCCATATTTAATTATGAGGTGAATCGGCATAATGCCCCCATACCCACAAATATGTATGCAAACATGAACAATTTATTATTCGACAGTTGATAATGTCATAAAAATAGGGGCTTACGGTCACACATCTGGGTTCGAATGATCTTGGGTTCCGAGGGTTCGGGTCTGGGTCTCCGGGTTCGATGGGAACGACGAGGTTCAGATACAAGATGGAGAACTTGTCATGTTGTGACAGAGAACTTGGGTTCCAAGCGGTAGCTCTTTCCGTCGATGGCAAACTTGAATGGATCGGGTACCGGTGGTCTTCGGATCCATGTAGGAGATCTTGACGCCTGTGACGAAGAACTCGGGTTCGAAAGGAGGTCTTGGCATTCCTATGGATCGGTCCTCGGGGTCGGAGAACTTGGCGCGCCAGGGGTCGAGGAGGTTCGGGCTCGACTGGATTGGTCTTTGGATCCTTGGGGGCCTTCGGTATCTGGCAAGGAGGCCTTGAAGTCCATATCAGGAGATCTTGTCGAACCGGCATAATCGCCTTCAGGTTTCATATCGGAGAACTCGATATTCCGAGGTGTGGGAGTTTGGCGCCATGGTCTTGCCTAGTCCCTCGGGTCTTGTCTCGTGTCGGTCTCGTCTGCCATGTTCAATTGGGGTCTTGTCGGTGGTTGATCTTGACTTGCCGGTGGAGGTCGTGGCAGCTCTTGGCATCAGTCGAACTTGATGAAACCAGGGTACAGGCTAGGGATGTTATGGTCATCGGTTGTCGTACTGGCACCACAACAGCAACACCGGTACTCCAACATTCACGCCTGCACAGGAGAGCCACAAGAGGCCGCAGGACATGCACGACAACAGGAGGCGGGCTCGCGCGCTTGGGCACACACATGGTCGAGGTGGCCGCCGGGGTCGAAGGGGCTGGGAACGGCGGCCGCGGACATGGCGATGGAGGAGGGCCTCACAGACGATGCAGGGCGACCGGAGAGGAGGGCGAAGCCGGGGCGCTAGGGATGAGCTCGGTTGGCGACCGCGCACGGTGAGGGGCAGTGGAACGGCCGGACGGGCGCTGCTGGCGAGGAGCCCGTGACGGCGGTGAGCTCGAGGACGGCGGCTCACGTGGAGAGGAGGAGAAGAGGCGGCAGGCTCGGGCCGCGAGAGGAGGACGCGAGGCGGTGCACTAGGGAGAGGAGCGGCCGGAGACGCGGGGTCGGGCGTGGAGCTTGGCGATGTAGGGGCTTGAGCTCCGGCGGCCGGTTGCGGAGGAGCGAGCCAGGGAGGACGACGGTTGGAGGTGGTGGCCGCGCGAGGGGAGCTCGACGCGGGGCGCGACAGGCCGAGGCCAGAGGGCCAGACGGACGGAGGCGGGATCTCGCACCGGCGGCGGGGCTCCGAGCGGGGGTTGGGCGATGGGATCGAGACAGGAGCGGGGTCGGGATGAGGAGGTGGGGCCAGGTTGGTGGGGATCGAGCGAAGCGTGTCGAGGCTTCGCGCATGTGTACCAGGGCGGGTGGGTCGTGTGCAGTGCGCCTGCATTGCTAGGTGGTGAGGCAGGTGTGCGGCGCTGGGGTGTGCATGCGTGGGCAGGCGGGAGGCGCAAGGTGTGGGGCGTGGTGGGGCCAGCTGCATGCGGGGTGGAGTGCACAGCGCGCGCGTGTGGCAGGGAGCGTGGCGGCGGCAGAAGGTGGTGGTGTGGAGGCTGGGGTGAAGGAAGGGGTAGGTGGGGTGGAGGGATTAGGGTTAGGCTAGGTTTGGGTATATGGGGTAGTAGGCTGGCTAGCTGGGCCTTTTGGCCCGGCCGGCTGCCTCCCCCTAAAAAAATAGCTTTAATTATTTTTATTTTGTCCGAATAGACTCTTGTAAATATTTTGTAGAAAAAAAAATATCCGGAAGAGGCCGGGTTTTAATTTGAAATAAAGACGGGGCGTTTAGAAAACAAAACCAGACTTTTTGAAAATAGTTTTCAAACAAACCATGCATGATAATGACGATGCTCAAATGCAATGTGGCATGATGACATGAGCATGCGGTCATGATGATGCAATGCACAAAAACACAACGATTTTCTAGAAGTGGTCTTAGAGGGATGCCACACACAGGTGGATCCATGTGTGCTTCACGGGAAGAACACACATGCAATGACACAGGTGATATGTGGTCTTTGAGAAGAACACACATGCAATGACTCTGGTGATATGTGGTTTGTGAAAAGAACACACATGCAATGACACTGGCGGATCCATGTGTGGTTCATGGGAAGAACACACATGCAATGACACAGGTGATATGTGGTCTGTGAGAAGAACACACATGCAATGACTCCGGTGATATGTGGTTTGTGAAAAGAACACACATGCAATGACTCTAGCTGTGGTTCATGAAAAGAGTAGACATGCAATGACACCGGTGGATCCATGTGGGGTTCATGAGAAGAACACACATGCAATGACACTAGGTGTGGTTCATGATATGGTTTGTGAGAAGAACACACATGCAATGACACTGGTGGATCCATGTGTGGTCTGTGAGAAGAACACACATGCAATGACACTGGGTGTGGTTCATGATATGGTTTGTGACAAGAACACACATGCAATGACACTGGTGGATCCATGTGTGGTCTTTGGGAATAACACACATGCAATGACACTGGTGATATGTGGTCTATGAGAAGAACACACATACAATGACTCTAGCTGTGGTTCATGAAAAGTGCAGACATGCAATGACACTGGTGGATCCATGTGGGGTCTGTGGGAAGAACACACATGCAATGCCACTAGTGGATCCATGTGTGGTCTGTGGGACGAACACACATGCAATGACACTGGTGGATCCATGTGTGGTTCATGAGAAGAACATACATGCAATGACACTGGGTGTGGTTCATGATATGGTATGTGAGAAGAACACACATGAAATAACACTGGTGGATCCATGTGTGGTCTGTGAGAAGAACACACATGCAATGACACTGGGTGTGGTCCATGATATGGTTTGTGAGAAGAACACACATGCAATGACACTAGTGGATCCATGTGTGGTCTTTGGGAAGAACACACATGCAATGACACTAGTGATATGTGGTCTATGAGAAGAACACACATACAATGACTCTAGCTGTGGTTCATGAAAAGTGCAAACATGCAATGACACTGGTGGATCCATGTGTGGTCTGTGGGAAGAACACACATGCAATGACACTGGTGGATCCATGTATGGTCCATGAGAAGAACATACATGCAATGACACTAGGTGTGGTTCATGATATGGTATGTGAGAAGAACACACATGAAATAACACTGGTGGATCCATGTGTGGTTTGTGAGAAGAACACACATGCAATGACACTGGGTGTGGTTCATGATATGGTTTGTGAGAAGAACACACATGCAATGACACTGGTGGATCCATGTGTGGTCTTTGGGAAGAACACACATGCAATGACACTGGTGATATGTGGTCTGTGAGAAGAACACACATCCAATGACTCTAGTTGTGGTTCATGAAAAGAGCAGACATGCAATGACACTGGTGGATCCATGCGTGGTTCATGGGAAGAACACACATGCGATGACACTGGGTGGATCCATGTGTGGTTTGTGATAAGAACACACATGCAATGACACTGGTGGATCCATGTGTGGTTCATGGGAAGAACACACATGCAATGACTCTAGTGATATGTGGTCTGTGAGAAAAACACACATGCAATGACTCTAGTTGTGGTTCATGAGAAGAGCAGACATGCAATGACACCGTTGGATCCATGTGTGGTCTGTGAGAAGAACGCACATGCAATGACACTAGGTGTGGTTCATGATATGGTTTGTAAGAAGAACACACATGCAATGACTCTAGCTGTGGTTTGTGAAAATTGCACGCATGCGATGACTCTAGCTGTGGTTCATGGGAAGAGCAGACATACAATGACACTGGTGGATCCATGTGTGGTTCATAGCAAGAACACACATGCAACGACACTGGTGGATCCATGTGTGGTGTGTGGGAAGAACACAGATGCAATGACACTGGTGGATCCATGTGTGGTCTTTGGGAAGAACACACATGCAATGACTCCAGTGATATGTGGTCTGTGAGAAGAACACACATGCAATGACTCGAGCTGTGGTTCATGAAAAGAGCAGACATGCAATGACACCGGTGGATCCATGTGTGGTTCATGGGAAGAACACACATGCAATGACACTGGGTGTGGTTCATGATATGGTCTGTGAGAAGAACACACATGCAATGACTCTAGCTGTGGTTCATGAAAAGAGCACGCATGCGATGACTCTAGCTGTGGTTCATGGGAATAGCATACATACAATGACACCAGTGGATCCATGTGTGGTTCATGGGAATAACACACATGCAATGACACCGGTAGATCCTTACGTGGTTTGTGAGAATAACACACATGCAATGACACTAGTGGATCCATGTGTGGTTCATGGGAAGAACACACATGCAATGACACTGGTGGATCCATGTGTGGTCTGTGGGAAGAACACACATGCAATGACACTAGTGGATCCATGTGTGGTTCATGGGAAGAACACACATGCAATGACACCGGTGATATGTGGTTTGTGAGAAGAACACACATGCAATGACTCTAGCTGTGGTGCATGAAAAGAGCAGACATGCAATGACACTGGTGGATCCATGTGTGGTTCATGGGAAGAACACACATGCAATGACTCTGGTGGATCCATGTGTGGTCTGTGGGAAGAACACACATGCAATGACACTGGGTGGATCCATTTGTGGTCTGTGGGAAGAAAACACATGCAATGACACTAGTGGATCCGTGTGTGGTCTGTGGAAAGAACACACATGCAATTACATAGGTGATATGTGGTCTGTGAGAAGAACACACATGCAATGACTCTAGCCGTGGTTCATGAAAAGTGCAGACATGCGATGACACTGGTGGATCCATGTGTGGTTTGTGAGAAGAACATACATGCAATGACACCAGTGGATCCATGTGTGGTCTATGGGAAGAACACACATGCAATGACACTGGTGATATGTGGTTTGTGAGAAGAACACACATCCAATGACTCTAGTGGATCCTTACGTGGTTTATGAGTGGTTTATGAGAAGAACACACATCCAATGAACTCTTGTGGATCTATCTTGGCATAATTTTATGTATGCCACGATGTATTTCATTGTGCAAGACACTCACTTTCCATTTTTATACTACTCAGTATCGCCCCTTGTTTTATGTGGTACTACTCAGTTCTGCCCCCCACCTCTCTATCTTTCGTAGAAGCACAAATCTGTGCTCACCCTGTCTGCTACTCCCTGATTGGTTATCACAGTTGTCACACGGATCGTGCGCACCAACCGTTGATTCTGTGCGATCCAATGATGATCTTTGCACACGTCGTGCCCTTCACAGTACAGCGTGAGACATCATGGACGTCTCCTTCAGCGAGACTTCTACAAGAAGGAACACGATTCCGTCCATGGAAAAAGTCGTCAAGCAGTCATGTCATGTTTAATCAAGTCTGAAAAACCTACTACTGCTACTACTACGCCACAACGCATGCATCATCGACTGCACGGTCATCGATGGACAGCTGCAATTTATTGCCACTTGATTTTAATAAGACATATCCCATTTTTTACGTAGCGGCTCTCAATCACCAATTTTAGGGCCGTGTCAAACTTCGTACATAGAAATTGTGTGTGCGCCCTTTGCATGCGGCTCAATACAGAACTGCCATGCATGGCCCGAGAAAAAACGTGACGTACCGTGCGCGTGTCACGGTGCACGGTGCAGTCGACTGCGCGGCACATTGCACGGTGATGCAACGAAACGTGCCTTTCTTCTATCCACCTATCTATAGAGCCCCTCTCCACACACCCACTCCCACTCTTGCTCATTGTCCTCACGCAACCCTCTGCACTGTCCCACCAGCATCCGCAAACTCCTGAGAATACCCCGTCCGCGCCGATGATGGCCGAGGAGGATAAGGTGGCCATCGTTGCCTCCGTGGCCGCCGGCGAGGAGGCCCTCGTCTCCTCGCCGGTCCCCCTCTACGCGTTGAAAGCAGCCGCTGTCCCTGTCCAAGCCCTAGTGGAGGCATTGATGGCAGCCGCCGTTCCCGTCCAGGCCCCCGTCCCAGCTACCGATGGAGCCGCCGAAGAGGAGCCCCCCGCTGGCGAGGAGGCCCCCGCCGGTCACAAGCAGATCACGCACTTCTTGGGCAGCTACGATCTAGACAAGTACATCGCTCCGCTAAACCCCTACGACACCGGCATCGACGACCTATGGTCAGAGGTAACTGGGGTTTGCTCCCCTCCCCTGGTTCTTCCACCGTTTGTTAGAAATAATGGGCTAATCTATTTAAAATTTTGCTGGTATTGTCATGTTTAATATTGTGGAATTAATCATGGAAACTGTGCCTAATTATCCAACACCGTTCCCATCGTTGGATGCTAGATCTTGGTTTATTAGGATTTGCTTGTTCGCATTTCGATTGCTCGATCTTCTTATACCATCTACTCCCCCATTTTCCCTTTCTTCCAATAGGTTTCCGGCAGCGACGTCTACATCGATGACAGGTGCATTCGCACCAAGGCTCGTTAGGTGCGGAGGAGGCTGCGGGCCGGCAAGTACGACGGCTTCCTCACGGGCCCCTATTAAAGCTTCCCCTTCCGCAAGGGGGCGTCTACTGCTTGATGAGTCGCACCGCCGGCGGCACCGTCTTGAACACCTTACTGAAGCATGCAGAGGCCGCGGGGTCCGGCATCCACAAAAGCGGCAAGCCCGAGCCTGCGAACATCAACGCCTACATCGTTGAACACCATGCTCTCTACATTCACCTCCGAAACCTCCAGCGGGTGGCCATCAAAGAGGGTCGCATGCCTCCAATCAGGCCCAAGGCCCCCAAGTCCAAGAAACTGGGCAGCAAGAAGTGGCGGAGGCACCAGAGGGAGATGGAGGAGCTGGTGAATGAACGGGTTGGATGTCTCCTTGAATGTATCTGCATCTGCCACGACTTCTGCTGCTAAGCAACTTCTTTTGATTTTCTATATTTTGCTTGCATCCTATTTCTAGCTGAATGCATCGAACCCCGTTAAGCAACCTACTACTTTCTATTTCTATATCCTATTTAGCTGCGCACAGCTATATCTACATTTGTTTTGTTTTCTGAATGAATGTATTCTGCCTGGTGTGATTTTCTGCTTTAGATTTGCTACCGGATCGGAGGCAAAAAGAGGTCCAAAAGGGAACGAATTATCGAAGAGAGAATCTTCTCTAGATTTGCTACCAATTTGGGCAAAATGAAACATATCTGTTTAGCGAGAGAGGAAAAGGGTACTCTTTCAAACTGCCAGTTAACGAGCTACCATCTTGACGAGGCCCCATCTTGACGTCTCCTTCTACAAGAAGGAACAGGATGTCGTCCATGGAAAAAGTCGTCGAGCGGTCATGTCACGTTTAATCAAGTCTGAAAAGCCTACTACTACTACTACTACTACGCCACAACACATGCGTCATCGAGTGCATGGTCGTCGATGGACAGCTACAGTTTATTGCCTCTTGATTTTAATAAGACACATCCCATTTTTACGCAGCGGCTCTCAATCTCACTTCCAACTGGGGCCCACCGTAAGAAGCTTGGACGCGCTAGCCGGAGGCCGAACAGCTGAGCTCGACGAGACCTAACGTCTTCGGTTCATCGAGTCAATCGTAGCCATCAACACATCCCTTTACCGAATCTATCACAACCCCACAAATCTCGCCGTACAGCCACCTACCTTCCCCTCTACATTTCCAATTTTAACTATCGCCAACTTTAGGGCCGTGTCAAACTTCGTACATAGAAATTGTGTGTGCCCTTTGCATGCGGCTCAATACAGAACTGTCATGCATGGCCCGGGAAAATACGTGACGTACCGTGCGCGTGTCACGATGCATGGTGCAGTCAACTGCGCGGCGCGTTGCACGGTGGTGCAACGAAACGTGCATTGCTTCTATCCACCTTAGCTATAGAGCCCCTCTCCGCACACCCACTCCCACTCTCGCTCATAGTCCTCACGCAACCCTCTCCACTGTCCCACCAGCATCCGCAAACTCCCGAGAATACCCCGTCCGCGCCGGCGATTGCTGAGGAGGATAAGGTGGCCATCGTCGCCTCCGTGGGCACCGGCGAGGAGGCCCCCGTCTCCTCGTCGGCCCTCCTCTATGCGTTGAAAGCAGCCGTTGTCCTTGTCCAGGCCCTAGTGGAGGCATCGATGGTAGCCGCCGTTCCCGTCCAGGCCCCCGTCCCAGCTATCGACGGAGCCGCCGAAGAGGAGCCCCCCGCCGACAAGGAGGCCCTCGCCACTCACAAGCAGATCACGCACTTCTTGGGCACCTATGATCCAGATAAGTACATCGCTCCACTGAACCCCTACGACATCGGCATCGATGAACTATGGTCGGAGGTAACTTGGGTTTGCTCCCCTCCCCTGGTTCTTCCACCGTTTGTTAGAAATAATGGGCTAATCTATTTAAAATTTAGCTGGTATTGTCATGTTTAATATTCTGGAATTAATCATGGAAATTGTGCCTAATTATCCAACACTGTTCCCATCGTTGGATGCTAGATCTTGGTTTATTAGGATTCGCTTGTTCGCATTTCGATTGCTCGATCTTCTTACACCATCTACTCCCCCATTTTCCCTTTCTTACAATAGGTTTCCGGCAGCGACGTCTGCAGCGATGACGAGTCCATTCACACCAAGGCTCGTCAGGTGCTAAGGAGGCTGCGGGCCGGCAAGTACGACGGCTTCCTCAGGGACCCCTACAGCTACCCCTTCCACAAGGGGGGCGTCTACTGCTTGACGAGTGCGGCACCGTCTTGAACACCTTACTGAAGCATGCAGAGGCCGCGGGCTCCGGCATCCATAAAAGCGGCAAGCCCGAGCCTGCGAACATCAACGCCTACATCGATGAACACCGTGCTCTCTACATTCACCTCCGAAACCTCCAGCGGGTGGCCATCAAAGAGGGTCACATGCCTCCAATCAGGCCCAAGGCCCCCAAGTCCAAGAAACTGGGCAGCAAGAAGTGGCGGAAGCATCAGAGGGAGATGGCGGACGCGTGGGCGCTTGCAGGATGTGCCTGCAGCTGCGGCGTCTGCCCCTGCTGCTAAGCAGCTTCTTTCTAGCTATATCCTATTTCTGGCTGAATGCATCGAACCTCGTTAAGCAACCTCCTTTCTATCGCCATATCCTATTTAGCTGCGCATAGCGATATCTACATTTGTTTTGTTTTCTGAAAGAATGTATTTTGCCCGGTGTGATTTGCTGCTTTAGATTTGCTACCTGATCGGAGGCAAAAAGAGGTCCAAAAGGAAACGAATTATCAAAGAGAGAATCTTCTCTAGATTTGCTACCAATTTCGGCAAATATGAACATATCTGTTTAGCGAGAGAGGAAAAGGGTACTCTTTCAAATTGCCAGTTAACGAGCTACCATCTTGACGTCTCCCTCTACAAGAAGGAACACGATGCCGTCTATGAAAAAAGTCGTCGAGCGGTCATGTCACGTTTAATCAAGTCTGAAAAGCCTACTACTACTACTACGCCACAACACATGCGCCATCGAGTGCACAGTCGTCGATGGACGGCTGCAATTTATTGCCACTTGATTTTAATAAGACACATCCCATTTTTTACGCAGCGGCTTTCAATCTCACTTCCAACTGGGGCCCATCGTAAGAAGCTTGCATGCGCTAGCCGAAGGCCGAACAACTGAGCTTGACGAGACCTAATGTCTCCGGTTCATCGAGTCACTCGTAGTCATCAACACATCCCTCTAGTGAATCTAGCACAACCCCACAAATCTCCCCGTACAACCACCTACCCCCCTCTACATTTCTACTTTTAACTATCGGCAATTTTAGGGCCGTGTCAAACTTTGTACATAGAAATTGTGTGTGCGCCCTTTGCATACGGCTCAATACAGAACTGCCATGCATGGCCCGGGAAAAAAATGTGACGTACAGTGCGCGTGTCGCTGTGCACGGTGTAGTAGACTGCGCGGCGTGTTGAACGGTGGTGCAACGAAACGTGCCTTGCTTCTATCCACCTCAACTATTGAGCTCACTAACCCCACGCAACGCTCTCCACTGCCCCACCAGCATCCGGAAACTCCCGAGAATACCCCGTCCACGCCGGCGATGGCCGAGGAGGATAAGGTGGCCATCGTCGCCTCTGTGGCCGTCATCGAGGAGGCCCCGTCTCCTAGCTATATCCTATTTCTGGCTGAATGCATCAAACCTTGTTAAGCAACCTACTTTCTATCGCTATATCCTATTTAGCAGCGCACAACTATATCTACATTTGTTTTGTTTTCTGAATGAATGTATTCTGCCTGGTGTGATTTGCTGCTCTAGATTTGCTACCTGATCGGAGGCAAAAAGAGGTCCAAAAGGGAACGAAATATCGAAGTGAGAATCTTCTCTAGATTTGCTACCAATTTGGGCAAAATGAAACATATATGTTTAGCAAGAGAGGAAAAGGGCACTCTTTCAAACTGCCAGTTAAGAAGCTACCATCTTGACAAGCTACAAGACACATACATAAACATAACACAACGAGGGTTAAATTTATTTTACTAGTATCACTTGATGCGCTAGACATCTTGGCAAGCTAACTGAGTTCCACAAAACAGAAACATAACACTGACAAGTAAAATTTAATTCACTCCTCATCAGACCACTTGACGCGCTTGCCATCATTCCAGGTACTCCACATCCGACGAACTACTTTGTCCCAAATGGCATCTGACTTGGCTTTCCTATCTTCAGCGTCCTGCGGCACAATTAGCGGTGCATCACATGCCTGATTGTTGCCACTAGAATATGCCGCCTCTCTGTTTGCCGCTTCAGCTGCAGCCTCTCTGTCAGCTGCTTCTTCAGCTGCAAGCTCTCTTTCAGCTGCTTCTGCAGCCTCTCTGTCAGCTGCTTCGGATGCAGCCAATTTCTTTGCATATTCAGCTTCAAACTCAGATATTCCGCATTTTCTACAAAGGGCCCCCCTAAGATCGTCTTCCCTCTTGCAAATAGGGCAAAACACGAGGTAACATTGAAAAAAATAGATCTTCTTGTACAGCTGGTAGGTCACGTAAGCATCTATGGCTGCATACTTCAGGTTTATATCAGACAACGGCCACTCGTCCCAGAAATCGTGCCTATCCGTAGGGAAATCTTCCTTCATTGTGGAGTACGACTCATCGAGGATTCTAGTTGCAAGTGATGCCATTCCATCCTTCTTCCTGTCCCCTAGGATCTTGACAAGACGCTGAATATCGATCCAGTTGTGCGCAGGAATTATAATTTCCTCTTGATACAATTTCGAAAAATCAGTTGCTGTGTCGATAGTGCAGAAAACAATTCCCTTTTTTCAAGGAACTGGCGCAGCGCCGGACATTTCCTGTCAGTCCTGAAAGTATGTAGTTTGTCATCACCAAAATTTGTAACTACAAATATTTTGTAAATGCAAGATCATCATCTCAATATAATTTTGAAAAGTTTAGTAAATGCAAGATCAAGACTCTCAACATTTTATTGTCATAATTTATTCGGTTTTGCTATTTCTCAGTCGACTGAATGAGTTGCACATTTCTTTTAACTACGGTTGCACTTTTCTTAGGTGATTGAGACTAAAGAAAATCTCAGTCGATTGAGACATAGGCAACCCCTAATTTATTTGGTCCTAAGTAAAATCCAGTAGTTGCAAGGTGAGCAAGTGGATAAAGAACAAGAGGAGAAAACCCTAAAAGCGGTTAGCTACAGAGAGTAGATCTACAAACCGGGAGAGGTGGTAGACGAGGACGTGTTTCCGCATGGCAAGTTGAACGACGGCGACTTCACTCCCTTCATATGGGTGCTCCGGGGTGTACTCAAGGTCCAATCCCACAAACTTGTACTCGTCTATCCCAAGCCAACCCTCGTACATCCTCAAGACACGCACCACTGTCTCCTCCTCGTTGGTGTAGACAACGTTTATCTTCTTGTTGTCATGGGTGGTGAAGCTTGTCTCTAGAGTGCGTAGATCTTCCATGGCGGCAAGGAGAAGACGGGAAGAAGATAGTAGATGACAGGAAGAAGAAGAGTGGTTTCTGCGAGGAAGGGGAACGGTGGAACCGTCAATGCGCTTTTATGGTAGGGGTTAATGATTGGGATGGAAGTCTAAAGAGAGACGTGTGGCGGTGGCCGTTCCAGCTTCTGAGTAAACAAAAAATAATTATAACGCCGATACATGGGCCCTGTTTTGTCACGTCAATACACTGGGTAGGGGGCATTGTCATATCCACTGTGCCAACGCTGCAAGCCTACGTGACAGCCACCACGCCTAAGCTATGAGAGCGACATAACAGCGAACTGGCAGGGGGGGCAACTTGACGCCCGTTAGCCTGATTTTTTGTATTGAAACGTAAAGTTGAATTTGTGCCGAAAAAGACCCTCTGAGTATTTGGCACACCAACTGTAGTCACCCTGGCTGATTTCAGGGAACTTGGGTACCGCGTTACCTGTACACCCCAACTTTCGGGCCGCAAAGTGATAATCTCGAATGGAAAGCCCCAACCACCCAAACATAAGTTCGCGCTTTTCTTGGATTAGCCGAATACTATCGCAAGTTCGTTGCAGGATTCTCGAGCATCACAAGACCGATGACCCAGTTGTTGAAGAAAGATAAGAAGTTTGAATGGACTGACAAATGTGAAGCAAGTTTTCAAGATCTCAAGAAGAGATTAGTTTCAGCCCCAATTCTGATCATTCCCGATATCAAGAAGCCTTTTGATGTGTATTGTGATGCATCCAAGATTGGTCTCGGATGTGTGTTTATGCAAGAAGGCAAAGTTATATCCTATCTATCCAGACAATGGAAGCAGCATGAGCAGAACTACCCCACCCATGACATAGAACTAGCTATAGTAGTTTTAGCTTTGAAGACATGGAGTCATTACCTCATGGGTAATCGTTGTGAGATTTATTCGGATCACAAGAGTCTAAAGTATATTTTCACCCAAAAGGACCTAAATATGAGGCAAAGGAGATGGATTGAGTTAATCAAGGATTATGACCTTGATAGTCACTATCGCCTCGGCAAAGCCAATGTGGTAGCGGATGCTCTTAGCAGATTGCCGTGTAGATTAAACACCATGATTAAGGAAGCCCAACCAAGTCTGCATGAAGAGATGGAGAATTTCAGAGTGGAGCTAGTTAGCGAATGATTCTTAGCTAGCATAGAACTCCAACCCACCTTGATTAGTCAGATAAAAGAAGCCCAGAAAGGAAATGCAAGTATCGATGGAATCAAGCGTCGTATCGGAACATGAAAAGTACCTGGGTTCACCGAAGATGAAGAAGGAACTTTGTGGTAGAAAGGACATATCTATGTTCCAGCAGATTCGGAATTGAAACAAGTCATTATGTTGGAAGCTCATGATACTCTTTATTCTATCCACCCGGGAGGAACGAAAATGTATCAGGATATGAAGGAGCAATTTGGTGGCACAAAATGAAGAGAGAAGTCGGAAGCTACATAGCCAAGTGTGATATATGTCAGAGAATCAAAGCGGAACATCAGAGACCCGCAGGACTATTGCAACCATTGTAGATTCCGGAATGGAAATGGGATTCTGTCGGAATGGACTTTATCACCGGTTTGCCTATGTCTAGTAGGGGAAATGACTCTATCTGGGTCATAGTCGATAGATTATCTAAGGTAGGCCATTTCATACCCGTCAAGATAACCTACCAAAGCTCGACGCTAGCGGAGTTGTATATCGGTAGGATAGTCAATTTGCATGGAACCCCCAAGACCATTGTATCGGATCGAGGAACCCAGTTTACCTCAAGATTTTGGTAGAAAGTCCAAGAAGGATTAGGAACCAAACTGAATTTCAGTACTACTTACCACCCGCAAACCGACGGACAAACTGCAAGAGTCAACCAGATCTTAGAAGATATGTTGAGAGCGTGTGTGTTAGAGTATGGATCTAAATGGGAAGATTGTCTACCTTTCGCAGAATTCTCTTACAACAGTAGTTATCAAGCCAATTTGCAAATGGCCCCATTTGAATTTCTGTATGGAAGGAAGTGTCGTACCCCTTTGAATTGGTCTCAGATCTTCGGACCTGACATCCTACGAGAAGCTGAAGAGAAGGTTCACAAAGTCCATGAGCACCTCAAGACCGCTCAATCCAGACAGAAGAGTTATGAAGATAAAAGACGTCGAGACCTGACCTTCAATGTTAGAGATTTTGTGTATATCAAAGTATCACCATTGAAAGGAATGCAACGTTTTCGTCTGAAAGGAAAGTTAGCCCCCAGATATATTGGACCCTTCAAGATTCTGAATCACAGAGGAGAAGTATTGTATCAATTGGAACTGCCTAAAGAGATGTCAGTCATTCACAATGTGTTCCATATCTCGTTATTTCGCAAATGCTTAGAAGTTCCGGGGAAGACTGAAGTCTTCAAAAACATCGATCACAGAGCCATAGATATCGATAAGGATCTAACCTATCGTAAAGTGCCCATCCATATTTTAGAAGAAGCATTTAGAACCACCCGGACCAAAAGTATCAAGCTTCTCAAGATTCAATGGACTAACCATACCGAAGAAGAAGCCACTTGGGAACGAGAATATTACATTAGGATTGAGTATCCCAATCTCTTTAGTTCCTAGTTTTTCCTGAATCTTGGGACAAGATTATGTTTAAGGAGGGAAGGTTTGTAACATCCCAAAAATATTAATCAAGCTTATCAAGCTCTAATCACCCAAGTTTAGGGTTAACAAAACTTTTATAATTAAACCTAATAAGAGTATGTGTGATTTGCATTTGTGTATGAATGATTGCAATTGCCATGTTTGATGGTTACAAATGATAAATAATGGTTTAAAGATGAATACTACATCATCTAGATCATTTCCAAGCAGAATCAAATAAAGGAAAAATCAAAATATAAGATATATATAAGCAAATGGTCATTTTGGCCAAACTCATTCACTAGACCACTTTGAGTGTTCCTAGTAAAGAAATTTCAACAAAAACAATTCCAATTATTTTCACCCCTTGCTAGACCAACTAAAAGTGAATTCAAGCAAACTTTACAAAGTGGCAGAAACTAAATTCAAATCTATTTAAGAGGCAGTGCAAAATTGAATCAAGATCATATGTATAGATCACACTTTCTCAAAAACCACTCAAATCAATTCCACTTAACAAATCCCAGCAACCACAGTCTACCAAGAAAACAACAAGATCACTCACCAAATATCTTTCAAAAATTCAAATTATGAATTCATGCACCCATTGTCTTGAACACTTGGCATGCACAATACAATCTCACCAACTAAACACTATTTGAAATTGTCATTTGCTCACAAAATGTACTGCAATCAACCCATTAAATTGTCTTAGATCATCCTTAGTACTTGGTCGTGCAGTGGAGAGCCCTTTGCCCACCGTTGCACCAGTGATATGCCCATGCCGAGCCGTCCATGCCGGTCGAGCGCGAGCTAGTCGCAGCGTGCCGCCCTCTACCACGACCCCCACGAGGTAGGCGTGACCTCACCGCCACCCCCTGACCACCCCTAGACCAACGGCGAGGCGAGAAGGAGCTAGACCAGCCGCGCCCATTTAACCCATGGACATGCCGAGAGCACGACGGAGTGCCGCAACCACCTCGCTCGCACACGTCGCACCTCACTCTCACCGCCCGTACCTACGATCGTCGTGACACCAGTGAGCTGCTAGACATGATCGTTCGCCGTCTCGCGCCCCGTGACTACCGTACCAAGTGACGAACACCAGCGTACCTGCCTAGAGCACTGACATATTCCGGCCAATGGAGAGCGCCCCCTGCCGTGCCATCACTTCCATGACGATCGCCATAGTCCACCGCCTCGACCCATGACCTCTGCCGTGACGATTGCAACCTGTAGCAGCATTGCCGGAGTACCCCGACCATGTCGCCCAACCGCCACACTGGGTGTATAAATAGAGACCACCCCAGACCTCAATCTCCACACCATTCCACTCCCCACTCACCACAGAACCACACCGTCCCTTCCCCGAAGCAAGGCAAGCACCACACCGCCGGAATTTGGCTAGAGTTCGCCGCTGTAGAGGAGAAAGGAGCCCGTTGATTGTGACCACCCTAGGAGCCGCCGTGACCACACCTCGAACCGCCATCGATGACAACCCTATTCACCCCCATAACCAACCCTAGATGGAGCCCAGGTGAGCCTCACGCGACCCCCACCACCGCGTTAGGGTTCACTTCTCGCCGAAGCTGTTCCGCGTAGACGACGCACGTTAGCCGTTAGATCGTGTTCTAATCGTAGGGCTAAGATTGAAACTTACCGTTTCGGTTAGATAGGGTCACTGACGAGTAGGACCCATCTGTTAGTAGCCACCTGCACTCGCGCAGTGCAGTTGGGCCGGCCCGTTTAGCTTCCCGCGTAGAGCCCACCCATTCAAATAGTATTTTTCCATTTTAGTTAAAACTAGATTCTGTCAGTAGATTCAAAAATAAATTCAAAGAGATTCACTGAACAAAAATGCATGTTTCCAATTTTTTTGGAAAGGTATTGAAATTATCTAATCACTCCCGATGGAGTCAAACCAATTGGAATTATAGATCACCTATACTAGAAATAACAAGACAAAGACTTTTGACACTTGAAACATTTTTATAAAATCAACTATAAATGCTTTTGAGATGATTCCACCTCTCAAAAATCACATTTGCCATGCTCTACATGAATATGTAAAAACATTTAGTTGTACAGATATTAAACTTGGACTAGTATTAAAATAAGGCTATATAGGCTTTTCTAGTCATTTAAATCTTATTAAATAGTAATATTAAATCTTGTAATGATTAACCACCTTTTTAAATCACATTCCCAAGCTTGAGAATATATGGTGAGGACATGGTCCATATGAACCTATATTCTAGTTGGAGAATATTAAATCTTAAACAATTTCAATGAGTAGAAATTATTTTTCTCATTAAAGAGAAAGAAAAATGTGCCATTATAACATGGAATGATTGAGATGATATTAGATCATCTAGTATGATCCTTGTGTGCTAAATAGAGTAGTGAAGTGTTGTTTGGTTATTGTGTACATTGGATGTATTTATAGACGCTAGTACCGATCCGGGATTCAACAAAGAGAAGTACTTCAAGGAGGAGGAGGAAAACTTCAACAACTACAACAACTGCTCTGCTCAAGGCAAGCCCACTGTGCAAGCTATAAATGCAAGCTATTAATGCAAGACATCACTAAATTCAAGCTAGAACTATGCATGCTATATATGCAAGCCCCTCATACCAGATGCACTAGGCATACCTAGTTATGCAACTTTACCAATTCCCAGTTTTACTCCAAGCTTTACGTTCCCCTTTACTACAGTTTTTACTTAGCTAATGAATTATGAGTAGTGGAAAGTGAAATGGATCCTATCAAGATCATAGTATTAGTCATGGATACTTATACTAGATTAGCACCCTCAAATAGTGAATACCCTCAATATTAGTGGCTAGTGCTAAGTATAAAACTTGATCACTTTAGATGGGAATACTTGGTGAAAATGATTATGAAAACCTTGGAATGATGAATAATTCTATTGAAATGTTTTGACATGTGTTAAGAAACACAATGGTTGATGATAAAAATGTTAAGGCATGAGCCTTGAGACTTTATAAAAACTGATGGTTGGGTTCGGATGCGATACCACGCCAATTTTACCGTACAACCACAATACCTGAGTTGGGTAGGGCTTGACTGGAAGTTTATATGTCTTAGTATGGGTTCCCTTGTGGAAGAGGCTGAGCTGAGGCTACCTCGTGATGAATGTCCACCTATGCAGTACCCAAGATGACAGATGGTCATGGTTGGGAGGCCAAACTCATAGGGGAGGTGGCTATACTAGGGTGTGTAATTGAAAGGTTAAGATTGATTATCCGCATACTAAGTATGATGATTCAGGGTTATTCCTAACGGATGTATCGAATTTTTTGGTGAAAGTGTACAATCTTTGCAGAGTGTCAAACTATTCGAATAGCCGCGTCCGTGGTTATGGACAGTTGGAGTGGCCATACTGTTCCATTGTCAGATGTTTTCAAAATAATTTGTGACTTGAAAGATGACCTTGACTTGACCATAACAGAGTTGTGGACATGAAAACTAGTTTCCCCCTTAAGTGATTGAGAGAACTAAATTAGGTCTTTTCTCTTGAAAACCCTTATGAAGTAAATCTGGCTTTTTGCAAAACCAACCTAGAGCTTAAGATTCCTATTAGCTTTTATCTTACCTATACTAGTGTTAGTTTGCGAGTACTTAAAGAGTACTCATGGCTTTGTCCCTGGCTATTCCCATGGCTAGACTATGAGGAGGATTACCTAGAAGATGGACAGCAGGAGGTCTATGACAAGTAGGATCATCTCCCATCATCAGCATTGCTTGTACCTGAAGATGAACCCCCACTACGTTTACTTTCTGCTGCTTTGATTGTATTAAAGACTGGATCATGAGATCCTTTATCTGTTAGAACCTGATTATGGTTTGTAATGGATGATATACTATGTTATGTCTCGCAAAAATGGTAATCCTGGGATTGTGATGCACGGCATAATAGGCATCTGGACTTAAAAATCCGGGTGTTGATAGATCTCAAGACTCACGAATCCCAATATTTCCAACCGTTGGATCTTCTTTTCCATTATAGTATCTAGAAGATTGTATAGATAGTCTTCAGCATAATGAATGTGATGTATAAACCTCAAAACATATTTCTCCATCATACTAGAATCTTCTCCCTCGTTTTTCTAGACCATATTACCAAAAAATTCAAGTGTTTTAGGTAGCTAATAATCTTTGACTTCTACATGATGATACAAAGTACAAGAACCAAATATACAGCCATACTTTATGTATATGTTGATCAAATTTATAATTTTTTGTGTTACCTATTATAATTTTATATAATGACAATATGTCATACGTCTATTATCCGAGTCTCACGTGCACGTCAGTCCTCTCGCTACTCTCACGCTGCCTACCTTTTTGAGTAGTAGTACGTAATGAAGTGGAGTACTTTGCTTTATAGAAAAAATATTTCCATCGTTTAGAAAATTAGAGTTTTTACTTTTCCTAGTATTTGGAAACTTGCATTGGCAAAGCTGTATACCAATGCCAAGATGCACACATCTACTTTCTTTTAGTACTACCAAATTACCATAAACTATGATGTGAATATGTCCATGACCTTGCTTGGTCGCTCGTCCTGAAACCTGTTCATACTTATACATGGTAGGCCATTTTTGTGAAGCGTGTTTCTTCAAAAGTTGTGAAAACTCATGTTTATTATTTTTCATGGTAGGTAATACAATAAAAAGGACACCATGCATGAGTCCACTGTTTTTTGTTTCCTATTTCTTTCTCTTTTTTTAAAGCAAGGTCAACTTTGCTGGCATGCAAAGTCTAGAAAGAAGTTGAATCTTTGAAAACTCCTGGTTGTGTTCTTGATATATTGGCTGTCTGGTGGGCAACTTCAAAATATTTTTGTGAAATTTAAAGAGCAATTGGCAGCTCACATGTGGTTCGATATAATTTGACCTAATTTTGACAGACTCCCTCCGATCCATATTAATATTCATAGATTCATCTAGATTCAAATGTATCTAGTCATGTTTCTGTGCTAGATACATATATTCGAATCTAGACAAATCTGAGAATATTAATTTGAATCGGACATAGTAGTGTAATTTAATTGGGTTAATTTATCTATGAACCTTGAAAACTCAAAGAACCTAGAAATCACAAGTAAAACATGGATGGTTGGCTATGTCTGGAAACATGGCACGCTTCTCGTATTTAGAGCCACATCCCCATAATCAGTTGGAAAAGTGAAAAATGTTTTTCCTAATTGTTCGAAACTCCAACGGGCAACATTGTTTACTAGGCCAAGACGCACCCATCTACCCGATGTTAGAACCCTATGTAAAAGTGTAGCTAGAAGGCCATGACCTTATTGGTCGTTCGTGCTAAAAATCAAGAATAATGTTACATCATGGTGGGCTATAATGTGAATCCTTTTTCCCTAAGGTTGTCGAATCTCATGTTTATCATTTTTCTTGGCAATTAATAATACTAGCAGAAGTACCCCAATCGTAATGAAGTGTTATGTTGTTTTATGCATTATTTTGTTTGAATGTTTTCCATACGCGGTCAAATTTGTCGGTATACAAATACTAATCAGTAATGGCATTTTTAAAACTATTGTTGGCCCATGATATATTGGCTACCTGGGTACCTTCAAAAGAATTTTGGATATTTTCAAGAGTAATAGTCTATCGTGATCACATGTATTCAAGTTTAACCTAATTTTGTTTAATCGACTTAGAGTCATGCATTTAAGTGCACGTGGAGCTTTAGCTTGGAAGTTTGAAAAATACTTAAACTTGGGAACTGTAAGAAAGAATTTTCCACTTTGTATGAAAATTTGGTGGGGGCGTTCTTTCTTATTTTTCTACCAGTAAAAGTACTTGAAAAACTCACACACTTCTGGTATTGCCTACTATATCATGTACCATGTATGAACTTTCTTGGGTTTCAAGCCAAATGACCAAGGTCATGGACATACTCTGTCTTCATCAAGATAATGACCATGTGTCCATATTTTGGTATAGCTAGGTTGGTGCATGTTAGCATGCATGGTAAAGAAGTAAAAGTATTTTTTAGAAGGAAGTGCAATTAATATGGCTTAGAATTCATAGCATGTGCCATTTAAGTACATAAAGTGGTTGGATAAATTACATGTTATATTTTTCAAGCTTAATTTTCTAGCTAATTTCACCCACTTAGATGAATTTCCGTCGATTTGTCAAATTAGGTCTAAATTAATATTCTACAAGTGCGGGAGAGCTAGTTCAATATTATAACCGAGTGTTAGGAATAACAAAGTGACATGTCATCTATTGCCGGCTTTATACCAGCATTTACAATACCTAACATTTGAACTATAGAACAACTA
Source organism: Avena eriantha (assembly GCA_910589775.1). Lineage (NCBI taxonomy): Eukaryota > Viridiplantae > Streptophyta > Magnoliopsida > Poales > Poaceae > Avena > Avena eriantha. Next base: position 14,668,980 of record OU342746.1, read on the forward strand.
GCATTACATGCAGCAACCTCATCAAAAAGCAAGAAGATTAAATAGGAATAAAATGAAAAACTTTTCTTTGCCTGCTTAAAAAATCCTAAAACTTGGGAATTGTAAGAAAGCATGGTACACTTTGTCTGAAAATTGGGGTAGTGGCATTCTTTATTTATTTTTTGGAACCGGGGTACCGTAGGTCCTGATGGAGCGAGACACTCCAATTAGCGCACTAGGGTTTGTAGTCGTCCCAATGTGGTCTGATGACCTTTTTGTAATTATTATTATTACTTTTGCGACTTTTGTATTGGTGTAGATGATTATTAATCTAGTAGATGGCTTGAATTTCAGGGGGAAACGGTTACTGGAAGTAGATCGGTGTGTCGTACCAAGGCACACATGTGCAGCGCCACGCTGTGGATGAGGAAGAGACAAGCCGAACTGTGCAACCGCGGCTGTAGAGAATAGATCGATGGAGGATGGATGGTGAGAGCCAGCGAAGGAGAGAGAAAATACAACTTGTTTGCATGCATATTACTACTAGTAGGTCCATATATTTACTACTAGTGGAGTGTACCTCGTGTTAGTAGCCCATCGTAGCTTTGCTCTGACATCGCACCGCCTTCTGACTCCTCCTCCCGCTGCTTTCGCGTTGCCTCATTTTTTTGGAAGGAGCCACCTCCCTTTTCGAGTAGTACTAGTATGGAAGTGGAGTACTTTGCTTTACAGAAATAATATTTCCATCGCTTAGAAAATTGGAGTTGTTACTTTTTCTAGTATTTGGAAACTCCCATTGGCAAAGCTGTATACCAACGCCAAGATGCGCACATCTACTTTCTTGTAGTACTACTACAAAATTCCCATAAACATGGATATGTCCGTGACCTTGCTTGATCGCTCTTCCTGAAACGTGTTCATACTTATACTACCTCCATTCCAAATCTTAAGGCTTATATTTTTTTCAAAAGTCAAACTAATTTTTAGAAAAAATATTAATATTTACAATATGAAATCCATGCCCTTTGATACATCACAAAACATATTTTCACATGGTATCTATATACTATCATAGTCCTTGATAGTTTTTTCTAAAAGTTTGGTCAAACTTTCTTCAGCTTGACTTTTCAAAAAAAAATAAGCCTTAAGCTTTGGAACGGAGGGAGTACATGGTAGGCTATTTTCGTGAAGCGGCTTTTTTAAAAGTTGTGAAAACTCATATTTATTATTTTTCATGGTAGGTAATACAAACAAAAGGACGCCATGCATGAGTCCCCCTGTTTTTTTTGCCTAATTCTCTCTCTTTTTTCAAAGCAGGGTCAATTTTGCCGGCTTGCAAAGTCTAGAAAGAAGTTGAATCTTTGAAAACTCTCGGTCGTGTTCTCGATATATTGGCTGTCTAGTGGGAAACTTCAAAAGATTTTTGTGGAATTTAAAGAGCAATTGGCAGCTCACATGTGGTTCGAAATAATTTGAGATAATTTCGACAGACTCCCTCCGATCCATATTAATGTTCATAGATTCGTCTAGATTCAAATGTATGTAGTCATATTTCTGTGCTAGATACATATATCCGAATCTAGACAAATCTAAGAATATTAATTTGAATCAGAGACAGTGGTGTAATTTAAGTGGGTTAATTTATCTACGAACCTTGAAAACTCAAAGAACCTAGGAATCGCAAGTAAAGCATAGATGGTTCGCTATGTCCGAAAAAATGGAGCGTTTGTCGCATTCTGAGCCACATTCTTCTGATTTTCTTTACTGCTAGTACAAAACACCCCGTAATCACTTGGAAAAGTGAAAAATGTTTTCCCCTAATTGTACGAAACTCCCACGGGGAACATTGTTTACTAGGCCAAGACGCACCCATATCTACCCGATGTGAGAACCGTATCTAAAAGTGTAGCTAGGGTATATCTTATCTTACCACTATATACTAGTAAGTTGCACGTGCCCTGCACGTCAGATAATAGACGTCTGACATATCATCACTATATAAAATTATAATAGGTAAAGTACAAAAATATAAATTTGATCAACCTATATAAAGTATGGGTGTATATTTGGTTCTTCTACTTTGTATCGTCATCTGTAGAACTCAAAGATTATTAGCTAGCTAACACTTGAAATTTTTGGTAGTAACATTGGTCTAGAGAAACGAGTGATAAGATTCTAGTATGATGGAGAAGTGTGTTTTGAGATTTGTGCATAGCATTAATTATGCTGAAGACTATCAATAGAATCTTCTAGATGCTAGAATGGAAAAGAAAGTCTTCATCACAAATTCACAATGAATGCTATGCACAAAACTCAAAACACTTCTCCATCATTCTAGAATATTTTCCCTCGTTTCTCTAGACCATGTTACCAAATTTTGAAGTTTTAGATAGCTAATAATTGTTCACTCTACATGATATACAAAGTACGAAAACCAAATATACACCCGTACATTATAGATGTTGATCAAAAAAAAATCTGCTCTACCTATTCTAATTTTATATAGTGATGATATATCGGACATCTATTATCTGACTCTCACGTGCAGGGCACATGTAACTTACTAGTTTACTATAGTACTAAATGAATTGCTTGGATAAATTACATGTTATAGTTTTCAAGCTTAATTTTATAGCTAATTTCACCCAAAAGTGCATAACGCTTCAATCAACACGTTCGGTGGAATTAAAGGTTACATCAAAAAATAGAAAATTACATTCAAGTCCATACAATTGGCACTAAGGCCCCTAAAATTTAGCTTGGAAAGGCAGTCAGGTCCGGCTCAATTTCAACCGAGCAGTAGAGCCATACTCTTCCTACTACTGTTTACTTCACACACGAAACACAACATGCTCCTACATGTTGATTATGGTCAAAGGGACGAGATTGCTCGGAATGAGTAGAGGAGCACATCCAAGAATCAGGTAAAACCAATTCGAGGACTGAAGTCACTGTTGTATGTGGTTAATGTCAGGCAAAGGTTCGAAGAGGTCGACCTGCCCCCTACTGAGTCGATTCCCCTAGCTGCACCTTCGTCGGCCGCAGGTTCCTCGTGCTCGAGCTCGAACTCGAGCATGTCCTGATGGTAAGCAAGGGCCAGCATAGGATTGATAGGCTCGAGGGGACCCAGGATGGCATTGTCTACCACAGCCACGGCGACCTGGTGCCCACCCGAGTTGTCTGCCCCGGTCGCATGCTCGCTGGACGCAGGTTCCTCGCGCGTGAGCTCAAACTCAAGCATGTCCTGATCATAAGCAAGGGCCAGCATAGGATCGATAGGCTCGAGGGGACCCAGGACAGCGTCAGCCACGGACATGGCAACATGGCGCCCACCCGAATTTTCTGCCTCGGTCGCATTATCGCTGGCTGCAGGTTCCCGGCAGAAGGATTGGCCGTTGTCTCGCACAGACTTAACTTGGCCACGGTTGATGTCCAGCCAGAGCGCCTGCCTGGACGCAGCTCCTTCACAGTCAAAAGGGAGGCACACCAGGACTAGCGCTTTGTTGTAGAGGTCCACTTTTATTCGCCTACTGTGTTGACGCCTCCGTGACGTGGCCAGCACCGGATCAGTGGCCTCGAGGGGGCCAAAAATCACGTCGTCGGCCGGCAGGGCCAACGCACGTTTACCGTGGGCGACCAGGCGCTCTACAGAGGCGGCTCCAATGGTGTCATGTTCCCGCCAGATGAACTATTTCGGGGCCTGGCCTCGAGCCGAAGCAGACCTTTAAGGACAACACAGCCAATCCACCAGGATTCCTTCAAGTATTTGTGAGGGTAGCATGCCTTTGGTGGTCACCGGAGAGTAGAATGAAGGAGAAGTTGAACTTCTTTTTGCGAAGGAATAGTATAATACTAGTAGTACTACTAGCGGTGCTACTCAGCTTTACTCCCACCGCTACAATGAGGGGACCTCTTTTTCGGTGTTTTTCTTCGACCAAGCATTTCTCCAAGGAGTACTTTTTTAGATGCTCCAAGGAGTATGCAGAGCGGCCGCTTGGCGGCGCGTGAGTTTTTTCACAGTCGGTGGTTGTCTGGGGCATTAACTCACAAGAGAAATGTCATATCGGTACTTGTAGCGGCCGTACTTTCAGCTGGCCGCAGTCTAATCGGATAGTAGGAGTACTATACACTCTCTAAACAGAGGTGGCGAGCAGCTGGCAGCTTGAGCAACAAGTCTAGTAAATTCTTGGAGTATGTACTCCAGTATACAGTAGTAATAAGTTGCACATGCCTTAGTGCTCCTGTACGTGATAGAACTATAGAAGTACAGTATGTCATATTATCACTATATAGAAGTACTTCGGCACGTGAGACTCGCATATTCATATTTTGTTGAGCTTTACCTATATTATATAATCTTACCACACTATATTGTGTACGCAGTACTTTGAACTTTGAATAATCGATCAACCCTGGCAAATCCTAACATTGCAAACCACTGGATCTTCTATCCATGCTAGCATATGGAATATTCCATTGATAGTTTTTAGCACAGTGAACGTTATGCACAAACCTCAAAACGCACTTCTCAATAATTCTAGAATCTTCTTTGTTATTTCTCTCGAGAATATCGAGTAATAGCTAGCTAATAGTAGTAGGTTGGTTTATACATGACACAAGGTACAAGAACCAATTATACACCCTATACTTTATGGACATGGCTCAAAATTATAATTATTTTTTAGCGTCACCGATTATAGATTTATATAAATAAAAGATGATATGTCATAGGGTACTTCTATTATTATCTAATTCTCACGTGCAAGGCACGTGCAATTTACTATAGTCGTAGGACTCCGTACAAGGTACACACTACTCCATCCCGGAGTACTCCTACCTCTCTTTTTGATTATAAGGTAGTACTACTAGTATCTTATGACGGAGGGAGTATATTATGATACTAGTATCTAATACCAAATCAGTTATTTCTAGAAAGAGGGAGTATATTATGATACTAGTATGTGATACCATCTCCACAATACGTAGTACTACTATCATGTACTGTACTATTGTATTTAGTACTAGTAGTATCATAGTCTTAGTGTATTTATTGTTTTGTAATCTCAAGGTAAAATTGTGTACAAGATTTATTTGAGATTATTTTTTCTATGATACTCTACCTATGATACCAACACAATCTCTTTCATCATTAATTTCCGTGACACATAAGAATTTTCCATGCATGTAATAAGGCCTTTGACAATGAGGGAGTCTCTTAGCGTGGCATCCTAGTCAAAATGCTTTTGTGGCATGTCAATTAAGGAGGAGAGAGGGTGTTGTTGTATCTTAACTAAGATACACCCCTTGCACGTAATCATAGGAAAAAAGAGTTGATTGCCCAATAAAATGCATGCATGAGAGCAAAAACATTAAATTAAGATACAACCTCTAAAATACAATGCATTGGAGAGGTTGTCTAATAGGTACTTTATAACTCCTCTAGTAACGTGCTAAGATATACCCCATTGTGAAAGGCCTAATGCATGATACAATACGTACCACCTGATACCCCTATTGGGGCTAGTCTCATCCCAAACAGAGGTAGAGTAGTAGTACTAGTACCTCCATCCCGGTGTAGTACTGGAGTACAGTATTTAGTCTTCCACGTAGCCCTAGGTCGTCAAAGAAACGTGTATACCGGATCAGAGGGAGATAATTAATCAGGGAACACAACACTTTCCTAGTTTTCTCCATGCCAGTCGCTTGTCAAAGAGATAAGCTATTGGTTCATGGCCATTGAATTTGGATGGATGGACGATATTGCCTAGAGTGAGATGAGGAGTCTAGTACTCCTAGTATTTAACTATTATACTAGTCTCTCTCGCTCGCTCTCATCAACCCTCTCAGATCTATGCTCCTCTCTCTACTCTCTTGCTCGGTCTCAAAATCCCTCTCAGATCCACCGCAGTTGAAGAAGGCGGCTCTATAGCGGACGAGTGGTTTGAAGCTATGATTGACATGAGTGCAATGAGGCAGGTCTTCAGCTACATGCTGTGTTCTCAAATTGTTCGTCATCCCGCGTACATGGTTATTACTACTTCTTTCTTCATGATGTTTTCCACACTGGTTCGATACAACTCTTGTTTTTGGGCTAAATCTCTTTTCCTTGCACGAGCAGTGCTTTGGCAAGGCCGCGGCGCACATTGCATGCGCACAAAGTGTTGGAAAATTGTCTGATGGCCAGTGTCTGGGATGTGAATACAGAGGCGTCTTCGAACCAACCACTACCTTGGATTAGATGTCCTCAGGAATGTAGCTCAAGTGTAGCAACAAAGGTTGCGACATGGCTAGTAGCTTCCTCGAGTTCATCGAACACCAGACGGCATGCCCGCATGGGCAGAGGGTGACATAGGTTCTTGACAAAAAAGATTCGTATGATATTCGGGTGTCTATGTGTGTGCTGATTCTGTCTAGAGTATGGTTTAGTTTCTGTTGTAGTTTTGTTGTACCTATACTAGTTATGTTGTATAAATAAATTTAATCATCACCGTATCCACATAGTTTCTCTCTTTTACCGATAGCAAGGGGAAGTACGACCAGCATGTGCATCTACATAGTTTCTCTCTTTTCGCTAAAAAGCTTGAAAATCCGTAGAACTTGGGTGGCCCTCCACAGTGTATGCAAATATCGGTGCCCAAACCACTTCTCATCCATCCGGCACCGGTGCCTACGCTGCACAGCCGATACCACAAAAAAACATTCAAGGAACCGGAGCAGCTACTTGCTCTGATGTCCAAACTCAGCATATGTTAAAATATTGGTCTTATCTGTCCAGCTCAACAGCCCTTCCTCTATTTAACGCAGAGACAACAGTCATCCCTCTCGTCAGGTGGGAGTAACTTATTACTAGTTAGTAACTTGCATGTACGTACATACAATGCCAACTAAGCAAATTGATTTAATGATGAAAGTGAGGAAGGTATTACATGAGTCTGGAACCTAATTAATTAGGTCTTGCATGACACCACACACATGTTATCACCCACTATAAAGATAGTAACATATGCAAGTTACTATATTTAGGCTGGTCATGGTGGGGAGTAACTTAGAGTAGTAACATGCATATGTTACTAGTCTAAGTTACTACCTCCATAGTGGAAAATAACATAGGTGTGGTATCATGCAAAGTATCATTTATTGCAATGTAGACTCATTTTGTCTTGAAATTCTGCCGCAAGCGCACTGTGTAGTGAGGAGAGAGAAACAATGATTTTCTAGTTCTTATGGCCGGGTCATACTGGTATGGTCGACCGCAAGGTTTCTTAGCTTAAGACCGAGTGCTACAATGTTTAAATTCCACTAAGGTCGACCACAGGTGTCTTATATCCTACCTTATTTTCACATTGGAGATGCCCTTATGGTAACATAGCTAGTTACCTCAAGGCTCTCTCTCATCATTTAATTGCATGTCATGTCACCTAAATGCTTAGTTGGCAATACATGTAGGACTATGTTACTACCCAAATTACTCCCACTAGCACTATGACCAGCCTAAATAGAACCATGAAGAGAGGACGAGCCAGGGTTGACGTTGAGGAGTGACGAGGTAGAGCGACCCCGCCTTTTGTTCGAGCAGTCCACTCTCACCCATTCCCCCTGGCCTCTTCCCTCTCATAGAGGCCAACACCATCGACTAGCCCCCGCCCCCTCCCCTCCCCCACCCCCCAAAAAATCCCCAGATGGCGGCGCCGCCGGAACTGGAGCGCTCCTCACATGAGTGCATCATCGAGTTTGTCCCCATGTCTTCCGTGTCTGCCGCATCTCCGTAGCCACAACCGACTTCTCCGTCGTCGAGCCGCAGTTAGTTAACGAGGCGATGTCGTACACAATGACACTAAAGATCTTCTTCTTGAGGACGTACAAGCTCAGGAGGATGCCTGGCTCCATCCTATCCCCTCTAGAGGAGGACGATGTCACGACCACACCCTACGAAGAGGAAGTGTTGAATCTCAGCCTACCTCCCAGCAAGCTGCGAAGAGTGAGCAAGGTCGTGGGAACTATGCGCAAGGTTCTTGGCCATGTATGGCTGCTAAAGAACCTGCAACTCATGGCGGAGGAGTGGGACATCATCATGTCGTACGACATTCTGCACCAGCTCTGGCTTGAGGCATGTATGTGGGTCGACGGGTTCCACTTCAACCTAACCCTCGGCCTGAATCTCCGGCTCATCGTCAACTTGCCGGTGCTTCAAGACGGTTGGTACCTGGTTGAGCAGGAGGATGGCCACTGCAGCATATGCATGCAGGCGTTGTCGAAGCGCACAACGGTTCGTCTCCGGGGATGCAACCATTTGTAGCACCACAAGTGCATCTTCACTTGGTTTGAGACCAATGCTAGTTTCCCTATCTGCCGAGACAATGTGCTCGCCCATCTCTACTGACACGAGGTGCATATGCCCCCTTCTGTATGAAACTGGTCCTGTGGTTGATAATTAATTAATGTATTGAACCAATGTTTCTACTACACGCCAAGTGAACCCATTCTACATATGTTTGCACTTGTCGAATTAAGCTTAATCCAATTTAGAGAGGGAAAACAATTAGTCTAGGATTACAATCCAATAGGAAATTGTCATCATGTCTCATACATTTTACAAAGAGAAAACCAATACGAATCACTGTTCATCATATCACTGCATAACAGTCTAATCATCGTCACCATCATCGCTTTCTACACCTCCGCATTCTATATCCACATATTCCGACTAGGTGGGATCTTCTTCCCCTTGCCATTCATCATACATGTCCTGCGATTCATTAGGTAGAACCAGTTTATTCCTATCTTTGTCGACTACACTAACCTCAATAGTGAAATCTACTTGTCCATCATGCGTAGAGACGCCTCTGGCAATCAAATTTTCATCGATGTCAGCCACTTCAGTTACCATACAACCACTGGGATCATCTTGGTGGGCAACATCTGTGGTGACTGGCTCGTCATACTCATTCACATCATAGGTGCTCCTTGCCTCAAACTTTTGCACATATTTCCAGTACTTATTATCTCTATCATCCAAGAATACTACCTTGGAAGGTTGAGTTGCCAAAATATAAGGTTCCTCCTTGTACCACTCAGTAGTAGTATTGATCGATATGAAACTCCCATCATTTATGGGGCCTCTTTTCTTGTTTGGATCTTGGCCATACCAATAAAACTTGAATAGAACCACATATCGACCACCAGTCTTGTTGTCATAATTCAACTCAATAACCTCTTTTATGCGACCATAATGATCATAGCCATCTGACTTCTTCATTTTGGCTGTCAAGTGCTCTCCACTGGTCGTGATGCCACTGTTTTGTGTCTTCAGATGTTTCTCATGCTCATAACTGTTGTAGTGGATACCATCGTCATTACAAGCTGAAGCTGTCTACACCCTCTTTGACGGACCACGTGATAGGGCATAGAGACCATCACTAACATCGCCTGGATTCTCTTCACGCAGCTTCGTGATTTGCGGTTATACAAAATAATCAAGAGGTCATCTCATGTGCACAATTCGTATGCAATTCAAAGTTCAATTGACCATCTTACATGATTCCTAAACCATTCCTGAAACCCACCCCCACATACTGGTGTAGCATAATCTTTTTGTTTGGTTGCTTTAAATAACCTACAAAAACGATACTCAAGTAAGACATCTGAACATATCTTGCTACAAGTTTGATTTCATATATGTGAGGACATGTATGAATAGTACTCACGCAACAAAGTTTTCAGTCTCATCAGTGTTATTCAGCACATACCAAGTAAGTTGTTCATATTCATGCTGCATTAATGTTCTATGTTCCTTCTTTCCTACTAGGCGAACACCATGGTTAAAAACATATTTTTCAACTTCTTCAATTCTGCCACCCAAATTGGATCTCGTTTTATGATCAGGAATGTATCTTGAGAAAAATGCAAATGCTTTAGCAGCAATGTATGCCTCTGCAATGCAAGCCTCTGCTCTAGCCTTGTTCCTAACAGTACCCTTGAAAGTGCAAAGTCGATGTTCTATAGGGTACATCCATCCATACTGTACGGGACCTCTATAAAGTGCATCTTTAGTCAGATGAACAGTCAAATGCACCATCACATCAAAGAAGGCTGGTGGATATATCATCTCAAGCTTGCATAGGATTTCTGCTATGTCCGTCTGAAGACACGCTACAACTCTTCTGTCCAGAGTTTTGCTACAGATTTCCCTAAAGAACTTTCCCAACTCTACAAGCACGTTGTACAAATCCTTGTTCACTAAACCTTTAACGCCAAGAGCTAAAAATCCTTTGTAGTAGGATGTGGCAATCGTGAGTTTTCAACCCATGGAGCTTGTTCCCCTCTGCATTGATACAATTTGCAATGTTGGAAGCAAATCCAGATGGGAACTTCACACCTTAGAGGAAGTCACAAAATAGTACCTTTTATTCATCGGCAAGGTAAATTCTCACCTCAAAATTTGTAATGTTTTTCACCGCCCTAATCAACCGTATCTTCAGGATGCAGCTTCAAGTTGTTGTTAACGTTGAGTTTTTCACAGTCAAGCCTAGCATTATAGCTATCTTTTGTATTAGATGGAATGTTGAGTAATGTGCCTATAATGCTGTCACATACATTTTTCTCCATGTGCATGATATCAATATTATGCCGAAGTGTCTTACCAGCCCAATACAGCAAGTCCCATAGAGTGGATATGCGCTTATAAAATATTCTTGGTTCCTTTTCCTTCCCTTGGGAATCTGCTGCCACTTCTTCCGCTCTCTTCCTTTTGGATGCTACTCCTACTGTAGGTGCATCTTTTGTATTCTTTCTTTTACCTCGTCTAGCAGCTGGTTGTTTTCCTGGTTTGACATTTCTAACCTTTTGTAAATGCGCCTGCAACTCAACTGCAGTGAACTTTTGTGGTGTAGTGCCAGATTCAGTCCTCTTTCCATAGAACTGCATTTTTTTCAAGTTTTTTTGGAATTTGTGGCCTTGAGGAAGAAAAACCCGGTGGCCAAGGAAACCAGTCTTATTTTGTAGCCTCACTGTGACCTTTTTTGTCTCACAGCAAACACATGCTTTATAACCTGCTGTCACTCTGCCTGACATAGTGCCGAGAGCTGGAAAATCATGGGTGCAGAATAGCACAGCAACACGCATAGGGAACTTGGCATCTTCAAGTTTGCTGGCAAGGATATCAGGAGTCATGACACCCTTCCATAGTTCCTGCAAGTCTCGTATAAGAGGTTGCATGAACAGATCAAAATCCTTCCCAGGTGATTTGGGACCTGGGATGAGTAAAGCCAGCAAGCAGTTCGACTGATCAGTGCATGCCTAGGGAGGCAGGTTATAAATTGTAACAAGTACTTGCCACATGTTGTACGAGTTACTCATGTTGCCAAATGGGTTAAATCCATCTTTAGCTAGCCAAGTCTCAGGTTCCTTAGATCCGGTGCAAATCTCGGATGAGCCTTGTCAAAGTTCTTCCATTCATCGCCATCAGCTGGATGTCTGAGTAAGTTATCGTCTGGCTTGAGAATCTCTTTGTGCCATCTTGTTTCCTTAGATGTTTGTTCTAACTGAAACAACCTCTGCAATCTATCTATAATTGAAAAATATCTCAGAACCTTACAAGGAACTTTCTTCTTTTTATCACCATTTTTCCATCTTGATTTGTTACATACTAGGCATTCATTGAGGTTTTCATAATCCTCCCAGAACAGTACACAGTTATTTGAACAAAAATGGATCTTCTCATATGATAGTACAAGTATATTGATGTACTGTTTCATCTCATAAAAGGATTTTGGCAGTCCTTCCCTAGGGATTGACTCGCTGTACACCTTAATCACTGAATCGAAAGCTTTGTTGGTAATCTTGTTGAACGACTTCTCCTTTAGTAATTTCATTACCAGTTCGAATCTTGAGATACCAGAATCAGGGTCCACTGAACACTTGGCATCTTCTATCAGGTCAGAGAAAAGTGATCTTTTAAGAGAAGGAGCACCTTTTTTGCTTGCAGTGGGGTACAGGTCCCTTAACAAACTAGAAAGGTCATCATCCTCGATCTGATGAGATTCAAGCGGATCAGCATCAACTAGAGGATCAAGAACAGGCTGATCATATGGTTCACCATGTTTAGTCCACCTAATATATGTGCGTTGCATCCCATTAACGAAAGTATGGTCTGCGACTGTGCTCTGACTCAGCTTTTTATAATTAAGGCATTGTCGGCATGGGCAAAACACATTTGAGTCGTTGTTATGCTGTCTAACAAACTTCATGAAGTCATTTATGGTCATCCCCTTCTCCAGCCCCCCAGAAAAAGCTCCACATACCTATGTTTTTTTGTTGAAACTACGGCATTACTAGTAAGTTCCACGTATCCTGCACGTGAGACCCAGATAATAGACATATGACATATCATCACTATATAAAATTATAATAGATAATTCTCAACAAAAAAAATTGATCGACATCTATATAGTATGGGTGTATATTTGGAACTTTACTTTGTACCATGTATATTTAGACCTAGCAATGGACCGATGTCAAAACAGCGGACGGGGCTAGAAAAATGTCCACCATGCGCACGTTCCATTTACAGAGAGGTTGACACATGGGACCCAGCAGCACGGCCTTATAGAGATGCTGCATCAAGCAACATTGACAAGTTCGAAATAGGGAGGCACGAGCGAGAAAAAAGTCCAGCATGGTGAGAGGCTAACATGGAGGACCCATCAACGTTATCAAGTTTGACCCGAAAAAACATTCCAACATACACACATGCCTTTTCGAGGTCAGGGAACTGCTTTTTTAGCACAGGGTCAGGAAACTGCTGAGCACAGGCCAGTGAAATTTGAGGAAGGATCCCATGGAGCATAGGCATAAACATTTTAATTTGCCCTTGTCAGGGTCAAGGGACTGCTTAGCACAACCTAGTGAAATTTAAGAAAGGAGCCCATGGAGTATAGCGAATGTAGATGGACCAAAATATTTTTAATTCGGCCTTTTGAGCATTTCTGCCCACCTCTTAAAAAAACTCCACCATATTTTTAAGAAACTATTGCATTATATATGTGGCATTTTATAAATTGAAACGCCAGGAGGCTGCCCTTTTATTTTAAAAAAATATAAACACGGACACACAACATCTTTTTAAAAACATTAAAACATAACTTGAAGGTACTAAGGAATGTTTAATAATATATTTTCTATAAATATCTTTGGCGTAGTGGCAACACACACAATTTACATCTATTGGAAGTCTTGAGTTTTTTCTTCTACTGTAGTAATATTGCATTACAGAGAAGCTGACATCACGGACCCACCAGCCTGCAACATCCCTCGAGTTTATTGGTCGGGTTTGAAAAAAGTTAAATACTTGTACAGATAGGCTGGCATTAGGGACCTACCCGCCAGAACATACAAGGCTGCATCAGGGACCCACAATCCAGGACATACCAGAAAGCTGACATGGGGGCCCCAGCAGCAAGAACATACACGGCTGCCACATGGAGCAACGTTGCAAAGCTCAAAACAGCGAACGCAGCCGAAAAAGGTCTATCATACACACATTTCATTTAAAGATAGACCGACATGTGGGTCCCACCAGTGCGGCCTTATAAAGGTGTTGTATCAAGCAATGTTGCCAAGTTTGAAATAGGGAGGTGCAAGGGAGAAAAAATTACAGCATGCACACATTTGTTCTAATGAGAGGATGGCATGGGGGACCCAGCAGCCTGAAAAAACGGCCGATGCAGCGAGCAACATTATTAAGTTCAAAACACGGAGCACGAGCAGAGAAAAAGTTCAATCATACAACCGATCCTTCTAATCAGAGGTTGTCATGTGGGATCTAGCTGCGTGACCAAACGACAGATTCGTCAAGCAACACTATCTAGTTAGGAACAAGGTGGCGCTAGAGTAGAAAAAAGTATGTCGTACCCACGATTCTTCTAATGTAAGACTGACAAAAGGAACCCACCAGCACGGCTGATGCAGTGAGCAACGCTATCAAGTTCGAAACACGGAGGCGTGACCGAGGGAAAAATTATATCATACACATGTTTCTTCTAATGAGAGGATGACATGTGGGGTACAGGAGTTTGATTAAACGGTATATGCATCAAGCAGCACTATCAAGTTCGGAACAGGGTAGCACGAGCGAAGAAAAAATTCCATCATACACACGATTCTTATAATGTGAGGCTAACATGGAGAACCTAGCAACGTGACTAGACGGCTGATAGATCGAGCAACATTATCGAGTTGAAATCAGGGAGGCAATAGCCAAGGAAAAAATCCATTATACACACGTTTCTTCTAATGAGAGGATGACATGTGGGTCCCAGGAGCTTGATTAAATGGTAGATGCATTGAGCAGCGCTGTCAACTTTGGAATAGGGTAGCGCGAGCAAAGGAAAAAAATCCATCATACACATGATCCTTCTAATGAGAGGCTGACATGTGGGACCTAGCACCCTGACTAAACGGCAGAAGCATCGAGCAACATTATCGAGTTCAAATTAGGGAGGCGCGACCGAAAAGTATGGTCTGCTAAAGACACTGACATATGGGACCTACATGCCTCAAAAGACTTCGGCGAGTCAACATCGTGCGAGGAAACAAAAATCTTGCTTCTGCCACGCGATGGCCGAGCTTCCTCTATGTTTTTAGCAGATCCATCATAGTATAGGGCCACGAAACCAGAAAAAAAAGTTTTCCATCGGCCACGGCCGAGCAAAGAATTTCGTCATGGAAGACGTGCCTTCTATGAAGACCGTCGGGCCAAGTCGTTGCGGAAGGAAACTTTTCTTGTAGTGGTATATCATGTTGGAACCTGTTTGTATTTACAGCTGGCCTTACCTTTATGCAGAGGAGCAACAATGGAGTACATACTCCGCCCGTCCATGCGAGCTGTTGTAAATCTCATGTAACACCTACCATAAGGCCCCCTCCTGAAGTTTGTTCCTTGCCACATTTTTTTTCTTAAATTTACCATTTGTGTTTCTTGTTTTCATATTTTTTTGCCAAAATTTCGCGTCAAACATTTTAGCCCCACTATGGTCTGCTTTTGTTCCATGTGCTTAGTTCAATTTCCTAGATATGGAGAGGCCAGGTGTATTGCATCTGAGTTGTCTGATAATAAGAACAAGGCCACACTAGCGATAAGATCCACACATGTATCATAAGGAACTCTATGCACTTCATATCACTCTTGCATCAACTATGTATCATAGTTACATGAACTGGCTATTTAATACGACGCACTTGATGGTTCAGTGTGTTGTTCTTAGGCTACCGAACCGTCAAAATTATCTAGCTATTCATGAATAACTTGATGTATGGTTGATTGATTCATTGTTTTTCTGAAATTATCTGGCTAGTATATTCGAGGCTCACAATTGATGTGTTTTTGTTGGCCGAGTTACTCTTTTTTTATCTATGGTTAAATCAGTGGCAGATTTCGTTGTGTAGTGCATGGCTAGTTTATATGTGAGAAACATAATGTCTTAGTTTTCATATTCATGTTCTGGACATTCTGGTTTGAACAGTCTGCATCAGGTACTTTGGTTGATTGCTCGCATTATTATTCAAAATGAACTTATAGTTTGTTTCCCAAGTCTGTTGTTTAAGTAACTTGGTTTGCCTTGGTCTCAGCCATCTTCAAGTAGAGCAGTCATTTCACAGAGCAGCATATGCTCGCATCGCTCCATGGCACCAGTTGGTCCAGTTATTCAAGAAGAAATAGATGTATGAGCCACCACTGTTAATTGCTTCCTTCCTTATATATTACTGCATTGACACATTTAAAATTCCTGGTGGTGTGATTGCATGGTAATGCTGTTATAACTTGCTTTGTGTTTGTTTCAGGCTGCAAATGACCCTCTGAATGCCGAAAAAAGACCCGCTTCTCCAAGTTTAGATTTTGTTTCACACAGCAGCAATGACAATACATATTGCTCATGGCACACCGCTTCGACTGATCCTCTTTTTACAGCCGAAAGATTATTTGAGGATGCCCTCCAAGATGCCATGATATTCTTGAGAAGGAAGCCAACAAAACAGATTTAGTAATCACCATAGCATGCAAAGACTTATATGAATTGAAAAACAGGCAAGCTTTAACGTAGAACATACTTAATAATCCCATCTGCAGCTCTCATGGGAAGCTAGTTGTTACATGTCTTGTGATGTAAGATCCATAGAGACCTTTTCTGTAACACCAGTTATGTTGTTTTTTGTCTGGACTCTGATGTAACTTTTATGCTTCATTTTATTACTATCAAGTTTACTGAGGATTGTAATAATCTACTGTAATTCGCAGCTGTAAGTTGTTTGAGGATTGTTACAAATTGAGCATCTATTAGAATTACTACACGCACATGAAAAATAGTGAAATTGTAGGAGGTACAACACACGATCTTTTGGAATAGGGAGAACATCCATTGTATTACATGGGCACACTACAAGAATCTGGGCGGTTCATGACGATCTGATATCGTCGTGTATGAGGGTCAAAACGTCGTATGTGGACATCCGCGATGAAAAAATAGGTCATGGACCTCACGTCATAATTCAATCCGTGACATTTTTCTGTCTAAAAATGTCACGGGTCGTTTGTGACATTCCTCTAATTTCGTTGCGGTAAACTAGATCGGCCCGGCCCAGGCCCGGTCTTTCATGATGTTTTTTTTCCTCATGAATGATGCCACGTGGCGGACGGCACCGCGGGTGGCCGTCGGCGACGTTTGCTGACATCATGTTCATTGTCTATGACATCATCGACTTCCTAATGTTTTTTCTGGCATGGCCTAATTCTGCTAGTGCCATTTGCTAACGTCATCCTTTCATTTACTTATGTCATCCTTCCCATTTCATCATGCTAGCGTAGACGAATTTCGTTTTCGTCACGGCAATAAGCTGGCCAGCTTACGCGTGGCCGATCCTTAGGGTGACACATGGACCAATAGGAAGGAAACATGTGGTCTATCTGCAACGCGAATCGTGTACCAATCAGAGCTGGACGTGTATCTCCAACGCATGACGAACTCAACTCGTCAGGGCAGAAGAGATGACGTTTATGTTTCGTTGAGGATGTTGACGAGTGAAAGTGCGCTACGTCGGCATCTATCGGTGACGGAAATATTTTCATCAACTAAACAAGCGTGACATTTTCATTTAAGTCGGAGAAGAGTGCCGACAACTTTGCTAGATTGCACCATCTAGATCAAAATGGCAGAAATTGCAGGACACATGTTTCAGGAGACATAAATAGGTTTGCACATAAGTTTCCAACAAAACAAAGAAAAGAGCCTAACAAGCTTTCAGTCACACCACCAGTTCACTTACGCAATATAGCTAAGAATTGCTGAAGTGATGCATTTATAAGGTCTGCGAAGTTCACAAGTTCTTTCTACGATTCATTCTTTGCTTCTATCTCCTTCAACAATGCTGCAATGTGTCTGTCCAGTGCCTCATTCGCTGATCTATTAGCCCCAAGTTGTGCTTCGAGGAGAGAGGTGGTTGGTCTTGAAGCATGGATGTTTTCATCAGTCGAAGCAAGGGGTTGATCATCAATGCCATCTTCTGCAGTAGATGGCGCCACCGTGCTTCCAATGGGTGCCTGACAGTTATAGAAACAAACGTTAGAAAAGTAGCAAGCAAATTCCAAGCACATCTTCATGGACAAACAAGGTATTGAATTATATGAAGATGACAAAGATGGACCTGGTATAGCTTCTTACACACTTCCTGCGCTTCCTCCAGGGCTTCTGCCTTGCCATTTTGTCTCTCTGTCTACAACCCCACAATGGCACTGTGCAGTATCGCATTCCCTGCTCTCTGAGCCCCGAGTTGCACTTCAAGGAGAGTCTTGGTTGGTCTTGAAGAATGGATGTTGATGTCCTGCGACAGCGCATAGTGCACCGTGTCGGTGGAAGGAGGTTGTTCAGCCTCATTGATATCTTGTGTAGCATTAGGTGCCATCTTGCTTTCCTTGGTTGCCTATTGAGTTTCAGGAATAGAATCAAACCTTAGAAAAATAGCCAGCAAATTACAAATGATCATACTCATTTCAGAGACAAATATGGCATTGAAATTTTGGAATATGAGAAAGATGAAAACAATTCTAGAGGGCTTACTATTGCTTTTTTCACACTATGATTGGAGAAGCCCCGGCTGTCACAGAAAAACAAGTCACTGCGATAAGGTTGTCTATTTCTTGTTTGCATGTTTATTAGACAACAGGCCTACACAAAGAGAGAGCATAGAGTATAAGAGGCGGTCCTGGTTAAACACAAATAGGGGAAGTTGAGTAGACAAGACTTGACCTGGTTCCAGGGGTCAGTCTAAGAATCAACAAGCTTGCACCACTCTTCATTGTTCATGTGTTCAACAGGAGAAATCCTTGTTACTTCATTCAGTGGGAGGGGGTCAAAAATTGCTTCTTCAGGAGATGCCTTTGGATTCTTGCATCCCTCATTAACTGCTGGTGGTAAGCAACCTGCACATCTGGGTGTGATGCATCCATGACAAACTATTGCTAAAATAAAACATCGTGCATCAGCCTCTGCTTGAACAATAATGAGAAGAAAAGGGCAGTTGAGTCACAGAACATACGGAAACTCTGTCGTAGAACTCTGCTCTGATATCCGGTCTCTCCTTGTACTCTTTCCAGCGGGGGAAGATAGGCATACCAGTCCTGACTGTTTTTACACACTAAGTGGCAAACTTGGAAGCAATAGTTCTTCGTGGAGGAATGGCAAATGGAAGCTTTCCTCCTTTGAACATGTTCTCACACTGCTTCCCCATGTTTTTTTCTCTCAAGACAATTTGAGGATCATCATGTTTAATAGTGTATTCAAAAGGATGATGGCCAAAATCATCTACAAACATATAATGTGGAGTTAGTGTTCTACCATATAATAAGTGCCATTCAAACAATATAGTGTGCTTTCCTTGGGGAGTTGGTTGCTTTCCTGGGGCAGTTGTCTGCTTGTCTTGGACTGCTGTCTTCCTGCCATGGAGTGCTGCAATCTCGATTTGGGCTTCTACCTTCTCTACTTGAGCATCAGGATCTGCAGGACTCTGAGTTTCTTACGAAGAGGTCGCAGCACTTGGCGGTCTTGGTGGGCACCATGGAGAACTTGGAGATGGAAGTGCTTTTGTGAAATAGAAAAAAACCATAAGATCATGAACATAAAGCAATTTATATGGAAATTTAAAATAAGATATGTATATGAAAATCGATAATACTTACAAATCCCTCTGCCAAAAGGGTGATCTCGCCCTCATTCTAAAATACATCACATGGTCTATGTTTCCACTCCCACACCAGGCAGGAAATTTATGCTGACATGTCACACATTCGTTTTGAGCCATATTCTATTTTTTCTGAACACAAAAATTACAAAAGATCAGGAAAATAAATGATACGATGTTACTAATATTATCACTGAACACTACCACTAGTGTCAAAATATATAAGTGGTATGATGTTATTAATATCACTACTTCTAGTGTAGTTAAAAATATCAAAACTAAACTCTAAATTTGCAACAATGATCTTTTGAGGAAAAAACTACATTATCCAAGCTAGGAAAATTATGGGATTTATACCCAAGTTAGGAATATTAATGATAATGATTACATTGTACTTTATCTAGTATATATACTACTAATGACAACTAGTACTATATATGTGCAGAAATACAACTAGTCTGCAGTTCTACATAGATAATCCTACAAAAATATAACTAATTATGTGCATATTGTACTAATCTGCAGTTCTGCATACACATACTAAATATTGTTATTAAAAAAATATCAGCACAAATTGTCCCAACAAAAAAATCTACAGAAATTCAACCCAACAAAATCTGCACATCCTAGATTTACTCAAGAGATTCGATGAAGTAATCTTAGAGAAAACTCTACGGATTCGATGAAGCAATCGTAGAGAAAACGCTACAGATTTGATGAACAACAAGTACTATTTACGCAGCTCTGAAAACCCTACAGATTCATCGAGCTGCTGCTGCTCAAGATCTCTGCCGCCGGTTATACTTCATTGAAGGGAATTCTTACCACTACTGTAGAGCCTCGCCGCCGGTTATTCCATGGCAGATTGCATTCCTCACTCCGCTGACATCGCACGTGCCCATGGATGCTGCAACTCCCCTGCATTCATCCAGAAAACATGTGAGATCGAGCGGCGCACCGCACACCTATACATACGCGAAGGAAGCTCGTAGGAGATTGGATAATATATAAGTCATGCACCTGCTTCTGGTGAAAGCTCGCCGGAGAGGAGCTCACCGGAGGCAGCGATGGGGCATGCTCTGTCTTTCTCTCTCTAGTTGCACCTGCCTTATCCACTCTCTCTACGTGCCTCTACGGTTCCGACAAAATGGAGCAAAAATAAAGTCCGAAGAAATTCAATAAAATGGAAACCTCTAGGTCTCGAACACGCAACCAAGAGGACCCTGACTGGTGAACCCGCCTACGATGAACCCCACGTGTCAGCTAGACAAGTGAAGATTCTTTTGCTGACTTGTGGGGCCCACCTCTTTGCTATCCACACACTCACCTGAACTCCACCCGGGAGATTTCGAAATTAGATCTGAAATCTGGTCCACCACACGCGGCGGCAGCTAGGGCACCACTGCCTTTGCCGGTACACCACACGCGGCGGTGTCTCCCCGTCCATTTCAGCATCTCCCCATCCATTTCGGCATCCACACTCCAAGGCTATCCACTAGGACTCCCCTTCCGGCTGATGTCTCCACGCACTTTGGTAGCTCCCCTTCCGGGCGCCATCTCCATGCTCAACTCGCTCATCTTTGTGTCTGCCAGGTAAAAAATAGTTTATTTAATTTTTCAACACATGGATATCACTTGGATTGTTCATCTACAGAAAAATCTTATTAAAAGGATTATTCTTCTCAGAAAATGTGACTAGTTTGTTTAATTGTCCAACATATTGATAGGAGTTGGATTTGTTATGTGGTAAAGTAAATTGTTCTAAAAATGACTAGCATGTTCTAAAAATGATATTTGTTGTTTTAATTGTTCAACACATGGACATGAGTTGGATTTTTCATTGTAAAGAAAATTGTTCTAAAAAATCACTAGCATGTTCTGAAAGTGTGATTTGTTTATTTAATTCTTAATAGATGGATAGGAGTTGGATTGTTCATGGCAGAGAGTTTAATGAACCCTACAAAGCTTGCCTGAAATAGTTTGTCAGATTTGTCAAGGAGGGATATGGCAAGAATGCTAAGGTTCCATGCCCTTGTCGTAAGTGCCTCAACCGGAAAATGGTACATGTAGGGCTTATTTAGCACCACTTACTCATCAGTGGCATGTCACACACGTATACTCGGTGGATATAGCATGGAGAGCCACTTGATCTTGCTATTATTGAAGATGCACCCAATGGTGGTAACAATGGTGGTCATGCCGGTGATGATAATGACAATATATATACGAATGATGAAGGCGATGATGATGGAGGTCACAGCATTCTAGATATGTTGCAATACCTTAAGCATGCAGGCGATGCATTAACTACAAACCATATTGCTACTAATGTCCCAACTGACGGTAAACATGAGATATTGTTTGCAAAGTTGATGGAAGAGGCAAAGGACAAGCTTCACCCGGGAAGTAAACACTCTAGGCTTGCATTTGTTGTGAAGCTCCTTCATCACAAGTCATATCACCGGATCATCAACACTACTTTTGATGATTGCATGAAGCTATTTGTGGATGCACTGCTGCATCCCAATACCCTACCGAGATCATACCGTGAAGCAAAAACTTATCTGAAGGAGCTTGGACTTTCCTATGATAGCATACACATGTGTAAATATAACTGCATGCTCTTCTGGAAGGACAATGACAAGCTAGACAATTGCGTTACGTGTGGCACCTCAAGGTGGAAATATCCGGAAAGAAGGTCGTCGGTTGTCAAAGTGTTGCGTCATTTTCCTTTGGCGCCACGGCTGCATAGATTGTTCTCTTCGAGGCAAACAGCGAAGAACATGCAGTGGCACAAGTTAAGGAGAATGCCCGGAGATGGTATACTTAGTCATCCGGCTGATGGTGAAGCATGAAAGGATTTTGACAGAACATGGGAGGACTTTTCAGCTCACCCTAGAAATGTAAGGTTCGGCCTTGCCACCGATGGCTTCAATCCTTATGAAACCATGAGCACAAGCTATAGTATGTGGCATGTATTTGCCCTGCCGTACAAACTTCCACCATGGGATTTTATGGATGCATAAAACTACATGCTTTTCCTTCTAATCCCTGGCAAATCAAGTCCTGGAAAGGAATTTGATCTCTTTATTGAGCCTCTGTTGGACGATTTGCAACAGCTTTGGAAGGGTGTGCGCTCTTACGATGCATTTCAAAACGAAACGTTTGATCTTCGAGCGGTTCTTTGGTGTACCCATGACTACCCAGCTTATAGCACTATATCTGGGCGTACAACAAAAGGATATTATGCATGTCTGCATTGTGACAAAAATCCTCTGTCCAAATCCATAAAAAGCAAAATATGCTACATTGGGCACCATAGTTTCCTCCTGAAGCGCCACCGCTTGCGGCAAGACACGAAGCTTTCTGGCATTCATGATGACCACTCGAAGCCTGGCAAATTTACTGCAGTTGAGTTACAAGATGAGATGGAGAAGGTTAGGCATCTTAAACCAGGAGCTAGATGTGATCCTAGGAGCAAA
Organism: Avena eriantha; assembly: GCA_910589775.1. NCBI lineage: Eukaryota > Viridiplantae > Streptophyta > Magnoliopsida > Poales > Poaceae > Avena > Avena eriantha. The sequence goes on from OU342746.1 coordinate 14,691,668, forward strand.
AAGAGGAAGCGAACAGATCCTTCACCGATCTGGAACTGGCAGCATGGTTTCTGGGACTTGCCTTACTGGGCATCATTGAAACTTTGGCACAATGTCGATGTGATGCACATCGAGAAAAACATCTACGACAACTTGATTGGCACACTAATTGAACTTGACGGGAAGAATAAGGACACCTTGAAGGATAGGTATGATTGTGAAGCCCTAGGCATTAGGCGAGATCTACAGGTGCAACCCACACACATAGAGAAGGACCTTCTCTGTCCATATGCACCGTATTACCTGAATAAGGAGCAGAAGACGGGTTCCTGTCAATATATGTGGGACTACACTTTTCCTGATGGGTTTTGTTCGAACATGGGCAAATGTGTCAGCGTTCCTACAAGCAAGATCACGGGACTTAAAACCCATGACTGCCACATCCTGTTGCAAGGAATATTGGCTGCTGGCATGCGAGGGTATTTGCATCCCGATATCTACACGACACTTGGAGAGCTAGGAAGATTTTTCAGGGAATTGTGTAGTAAAAACTTGAAACTGTTGGTGTTGGAAAGGGTCAAAGATGAAATCCCAGTAATTCTATGCAAACTTGAACACATCTTTCCGCCGGCATTTTTTGATGTGATGGTCCACCTAGCTGTGCATTTACCTGATGAGGCAATGCTCTGAGGCCCTGTGAACTATGGGTGGATGTATCCAATAGAGAGGTTGGTGTGTGCTCTAAAGAGATATGTCAGGAACATTTCACATCCAGAAGGATCAGTGGCAGAGGCCTACATTGCTACCAAGTGCGTGACTTTTTTCTCTAGATACCTTGATAATATTGTGACAAGATTCAATCGACCAGCGAGAAATGTAGGTGACCAACATGAGTCAGCTTGTTATGTGTTTGGCCATGGTGTGAATTTGATTGGAGGAAGCCATGCCACCTACTATGGAGGAAGCGATGATACTGATTTGACCATCCAAAGGGAGCTACACAAGATGACTTGGTATATCCTAAACAACTTTGAGGAGGTTAAGCCATATATCATGTATGTTCTGATCTCCCATACTTATGAATCCAATATTGCCATACACCTAAAGATTTTAAGTCCGAGTCACTCTCTGGATTGCGGTCTTCGCTGAGAACAGCTGGTGAATGGTGGGATGCCCAATGTGGAAAGAAGGCTTGAGTAGGGATTTCAAAGATGGTTCAAGGACCATGTTAGTTTCCTTTTGCATTTATCTTTGTCCTTCATATATAGCATTTCAATGCATGACTTGACCATATTTTATTTCTTCTATGGTACATACAGATCATGAAAAAGTAACAGGAGAATCCAGAAGCTATGGATGAAGAGATTTTTGCATTGGCGTGTGGCCCAGACTTCCGAGTAAGAACATATTCAGCTTGTATTGTGGATGGTGTTTGGTTCCTCACCGCTGATCGTGAGAAGGGCAAGAAAACACAAAACAGTGGAGTAATGACTGAAGGTTGTCACTTGGAGAAGGATATCCATTTTTATGGTGTCCTCAAGGATATCAAGGTGATGTATTTTAGCTCTGATTTGGAACACCAACGATCAGTTGTGTTATTCCATTGCGATTGGTATCAGCTTGAGGGCCACAAGGATACTGAGATGGTGTATGATAAGATCTTCCGGAGTGTCAGCATTACCAATTTTTGGTAGAAGAATGATAGTTACATCTTGGCAACCCAGGCTACAAAAGTGTTCTACGTGCCAAACACATCCAAGGGCAAAAACTGGCGGGTGGTTCAACAAATAGTTCAAAGACATAAGTTTGATGTTGCTAAAGGAGAGAAGGAGGAGGAGGAGGTGATGCATACTGATGTAGCATACCAATAGTTTGTAGACTCTGACAATGAGACTAAATCTGAGGCTCCACCTTTCAGGAAACGTCGACCCTCTATCAACAGAGGCCGCATCATAGATGCATCAGTGTTCGATCGTATCAGAGGTAAAAGGAAAGTTGTTGAATTGGAGGAAGTCGACAGTGAGCCTGAAGTAGACGACACCATTGAGGAGTACTACAGTGACAAACAAGATGAAGTACAAGATGATACAGACGAAGAGTAGTTCCAGCTTATGGTGGCGGAGTGTTGGATGCTTTGTGTTGCATGCTTGAACTGATGGATGTGTGCATGCGTGTGTTGAACTGATGATTGTGTGTGCATGCTTGAACTAATGGTTGTGTGCATGCCTATGCTGCATGCTCCGTGTTGAACTAATGGTTGTGTGCATGCCTTTGAACTGATCAATATGATTGTCCTTTAGTTCATGGAATTAATAGTTATTCATTGGGAAAATTAGCCAAAACATTGTGTTGTTATTCTGTCTATCAAACTTGGCTGAACAAAAGCTCTTTTTCTGGTAGAAAAATTGTGCTGTTATTCAGTCCACGTGGGACCCATTTGTCGGCCTACCAGACGATGCTAGTGTGAACCCCCTCACGCATGGGACCCACCTGTCATAGCAGTTAGAGAAAAAAACTCCCCCCTCTATGCCACTCCCAAATCCCACACCACTTCCCCCAAATTTGCACTAGAGAAAACCCTCTCCCCTCCCTGTCGGCGACCAAATCCCGGTGACGATGGTGGCAGCGGAGGCTGCAAACTGACGTGTAAGTGCTCCTCAACCTAGCGCCCTTTCACCACGTCAACTCTTTGTTAACCGGCCGGCGATGTGGTCGCCTCCTTGTTCTAGTTCGACGCATCGCCTCCTTGTTCTAGGACACCGTGTCGATGTTGCTTTTTAATTAGTTCTAGGTTTGATACGTCGCATCCTTGTTCTATGGTAGTGCGTATGTACTCACAATCTAGTGATCCACGCATCGAAGCTGCTGCTTACGGCAAAGTCTAAATCAAGTTCATCGGAAGCGCCCTTTAGTTTACTCACTAAATTTGATTCTCGTAAGAATTCACTAATTAGAACTGTACTCTAACTTAATTCTTGTATTTACTCTTGGGAGCAGGTATGGTGAAGGCCAAGAGATACATGAGAAGGTTCTAAAATTGATGCTACTGGCACTACTACTGTATATGGCATAAAAACTAAACATTCTAATTAGTGCAATATCTAATTTAGGCTACCAAGGATGCTATCGTCATCGATGTCTCATCTGATGATGATGTGAAGAAACCTGCTGCTATAGTTTTTTGCAAGATGAAAGCTAAGATAGCAAGGCAAATAGTTAAAGCTTATATGAAAAGAATAAGAGTAGTCGAGAAACCGAGGATCCTTATTCCTAGAGGAGTGGCATTATATACATGTTTTGCTACATTTATATGCAGATACAGATTATTACTTTCTAATATTTTCTTTCTAGGTCCAAGTATGATGGGGGTTGAGGAATTCGATGTGCACTGCGTGTTTGGAAACAATTTGGAATTAACTTCAGACTAAGTTGCTTCCCTCAAAGTGATAGTTAAACGACACAAGCCATCTATACCATACTATGTGTGCAAGATGAATAAGTCAAATGTCATCTGTGGGAAGGCCAAAATGGTTAAAATTTGACATTTCAATATTTAAATTTTATTATGCATAGTGAACTCTAGCCAACAACTAATATTATTCTTCTCCTACGCTAATTTTTAGCTTGCTACAACCGGCACACCTCAACTGCTATCTTCCAAAGGTGTTACCACTCGCATGCTCCTACAAGACCATTTTTGAGCATGTTAACCTCTTCCAAGGCATGAATGATGCTGTCTAGATGACAAGAGGCTGGTCTAATATTCTCGAACTCGCTAGAATAAGGGAGGGGAATGTGTGCATCTTCACCTTTTTAAATGAGGGGCTACATGGCTTCATGGGTTGTGTTAATGTTCTGTAGTGAGGCCAAAAAGTATCAGCTTGTTTATGCTGGTGTTGGGTGAACCATTAATGTGATATGTTGTCAGTGAACTTGTAGGGGTAAGGAACTTGTTGTCAACCTAGTGCTCTACATGCTAAGTAATATTATCTCCATATGCTATGTATATATTTGGTTGATTGTGTTCATGTTGTTGCTTTTCTACGTACTCGTAAATGATGATCTAAAAATATGCTTTGTTCTCTTTTTTATAATTGTGTGAAATGTACAATATGTATCTACCACGTCGATCCATATATATTCTGTTGATTGTCTATTTTCTAATTACTTAATTTCCTGTGATTGAGAGTTGGTATGTAATATAAAGAATAAAGTTGTAGATCAGCACAAAACCAATGGACAGATGCATCAATTGCAAGTTAGTTCTGCAAAAGATTGCTTGACGGTTTGATTCCGTCTACCTGCACGAAATGTTTTTCTATTATTTAATTTCTATCAAATGCACTAACAGCTGGGGCCGGCAGAAAATGTCACGAAGCAGCATCAAACCTAGCACTACCATGAGATACACTACGTACGTACCGTCGACACTGAGCTAACATGTGGGGTTGAAGCATGGAGTAGATGGTCGATGGAAAAAAAGAGTCGAACATGTGTTGTGACGAAATCCATGACGAATTTGGCACCAGACGAAATGGCAAACTGGGCTTCGAGGCCTAGGACGAAATCTGCGACAAATTTTCCACGACGAAAACAAGGGACGTCATGGATAACCGGGATGGAGGGGCTTGGAGCTCGTTGTGACGAAATTTTCTAGAACATCAGGAATCCGCGACGTTTTTAGCTCGCGTCATAAAAAAAGGTCACGGATCGTCCAGATTCTTGTAGTGGCACTATAGAACTTGCAAAATTCATAGACGTTCACTCAACAAAGTGAACACATAAAGAGCTGACCTGAAGAGAATACATCAGGATTAGACCCACACAATCCATCAATCTGACGGATAGTCGTCGTAGTAATCGTACTGGTTGGTACCATCCTCGCCATAATGCGACACCATCTGCGGCTCAGAATGCTCGATGATTCTGCAATACTCCGCCGGTAATCGATCAAGTTCAAAAGGACAGTCATTGATCCATAATCCTCCTACTCCATACCCATATACAACCCTTGGCTCCTCTTCCCATGCAAGAGCCTCAAAGTTGTAAGATCTAATCTCAGATAGGTCCGCATAGTATATGCTGCCAGCCTGCACCGTGGGTACCCTGGCGCTGTTGACGCACCGATTATAAGCAATGAGGAGAGCACGACTTCCGATGCCTCTGACCGTATGAAGGACACGGTTCTGGGTATCAACCCGGTAAACAACCGACCTGCCATCGTAGAACGGTCCACTCACAACAAACAGCAACTCCCCGTCGGACTCGACAAGGTGAAAATGATTCTCTGGGAACTGGCAGCCCAAAACAGGGCCTGCAACGGTGGGATGCATCTCTAGGGTCTCATGCGGAGCGCTGCAGCTGGACATCTCCATGAGCAGCATCACACATAGTCAAGAGGACAAACCTGTATCTGTCTGAGACGAAAACATCACTGGTGTAAGAAGTCATGCTCCGGAGTTCCGCAAAGTCATACAGCGAGTACCACCCTTCACCAAAGACCGGGCGATTCCCTTCCTCCGTGCCCTCATCCGCCCACCGAATGGTGGTGTTCTGATGTAAACACCATCAATGACGGGAACATCATCATAGCGACAGAAGCAATCTGCTCGCTCGGTATCTCCACCCTCGGGCGCTTGATAGCACCCGAGAAGGGGTTGTACAACTGGGTCTTGTATGGTTGCACCCTCTATCCAAGTACAAGGAGGCCGCTGGTTGTGCTACCGACATAAAAGTACCATCCACAGAGAGAGAGAGAGAGAGAGGAGAAAAAGAGATTCAGTCAAGGTAAACAAACTGAAATTCAACCAAGGTAAACCATGGAGCAAAACCCCGAGCAACAAGTGGACGAAGAAACGGAACTTGAAAACAGATAGTATAGGATGTGAATGCAAAAAAGGATCACATATATACAGATGAATATCAAGAAAGCACCTGGGAATAACCTGGCTAATCTTCTTCCTCCGACAACTGGTGCTCTAGAATAATCTAGTTGGCTGAGATAAAGTGCTCCTCCGTGAAGCCGCGCCAGGCGCTGCAGACTGCCCAGAAGGCGGCGTAGTAGTCGAAGTTGTCCCTCGAAAGGAAGATATCACCTATCTTCTGTACGAGTCCCTTAGGGATACCAGCCCATGACGAGTCCTTCTGCTTCTTCCCGGTCATGGATGATGGCGTTCGTGTGGTCTCGGTCCCGTCGACTGGCACAGGAAGCGGTTCTAGAGACACACATTTAAACAAATGCCTAGGAAAGCCAAGCGAAGCATGTGGAAACAAGATGACGACATGCACACAGCAACCGCAAACGTGTTTCATCAAACTGGCATGGGCACGCGCACTAATTAGGGGACAACGGTCATGCACACCAGCGTACGACTCCTGGGAGCACGCGAATGTGTAGGTGTAGGATGATACTAGTAGTAGTAGTAGTATCATAACCTTATTGTATTTAATTATCCCAAAATCTAAGGAGAAAACATGCGCTCCCTGGTCCCTCAGGGCACACGCAAACGCAGGGCATTTTCCATTTTTACATGGCATTTTCCATTTTTCAATTTAGTTTTCTGGCTGTGCTGTTGGATGCTCACCGTGTGGCCGGATGGGGTGTATACTCTGTGGAGCTAAAAACCTCATGTTCGCTCAATAGCACGAACGTTAATTATTGAGGTATATATGTTTTTAGTCCCACAACTTGCACAGCGGGAGTGTTTTAGTCCCACATCTTGCAAAGTGAGCAACACTAGTCCCGCAACTTGTAACCCAGGAGCATTTTAGTTTAATTCAATCGAATTTCTGTGATTTTGTCCGAATTCTTCATAACTCATTCTGGAACTAACATGTGGCATCATAATTTTTGCAAAATGACCCCTATGTATTTTGTCCCTGCTAGTTGTGACCTTGGTACGACCTGACAGGCGGATCTAAATAAGAAAACAAATAATAAAAACTACCAATACATTGTAGGGTATCGAACTGATTACCTGGGCTACTGAAGAAATTAACCTTGCCACTACAGCATACACACGGAAGTATTAACTGAAGAGCGCTCAGACTTATGTGTTCTTTATTTTGGATATTCAAAAATATCTGTTTCGAAGATGTGAAAAAATCTAAAAAAAAGATGCAAATTCTCAATTCAAAATATTTTGTGTTCTAGGCTACAGTTACAACTCAAGTTTATTTCTTTCATTTTTGCGAATAAGAAAAAACTCAAGTTTATTCTAGACACTGCAGCTAGCTAGTAGGTTAACAACTAAGCTATACAGTAGATATTATGGATTGTGCCAACATGCACATGACAAAATGTTTTAATACAGATGCACAAGATTATACTGGCAGTAGATGTGAGCATTTTTATGTTCATGTGTGCTTTTTTATTGTATAAATAATTATGTCCTCCTAAGTACTCCTTGTCTGGCATAATTACGTCCTCTCGAGTACTCCTCGTCTGATAGGAGTAACAACTAGCATCTACCGTCATAGTGGCTTGTGCTTGTGTGTCGTTGTACAAAAGTGTTAAGTTCAAATCCATTCTCCTCTTAGAGATTTAATTATTTTATTTGTATGTCTACTAACAGGTGACCCACTTGTCAGTCCGCATAGGGACATAAATGATATAGAAAAATATAGAGGGGTCATTTACAAAAACCAACGTTATTTGTGAACAAATTTAGTAAAATTTACTAAAATTCGATTAAATTGGACTAAAATGCTCTCGAGATACAAGTTGTTGGACTAGTATTGCTCATTTTTCAATATGTGGGACTAAAACGCTCTCGTGGTGCAAGATGTGGGACTAAAGGTGTGTATACCTCTTAATTATTTGTACATCCTCAATAGCTACGTCAGAGGACCAATTAATGCTCCTACGTTTGCTCAATTACTCCTCTAGTTGACTAAAAAATATGAACCACCAAGTCCTGTAATGCTCATGGCTGATCATGTTATTAAAAGGGGAGTGCATCCATTGGCTTGCATGTTTTCAATTAGATACGGTGGCCATGTGCATTGGCTGGATTTTAGGATTACTACTTCATGCAATAACTAGCGATAAAGCGAATAGGTGAAGTTAATTCTCCGAACTAGTACTACTATGGCCTAGTAGTAATACCGAACACAGGGAGTACCTCAAGTGTAGTTATATGGATGATCAGTTGATGTGACTCTCGGCCACGAATTCCTAACCAGATAGGCGTATGTTCTACCACCTTTTTTACTGCTATTACTAGTAGTACATGGACACTAGCCAAATTCAAAATCTCAATCGAGCGGCAAAATCACACACAGCAACTTCGAAGCATTTCCCGCCTAACCGTTTCAAAAACTTTGAGCCAAAATCTCCCACTAGGGGAGTACCATTTTTATATTATTATTATTAGATGGACGCTAGCCAAATTCAAAATCTCAATCGAGCGGCAAAACTGCACACCGACATTGAAGCATTTCCCGCCCCACCATTTCAAAAACTTTGAGGCAAAATCTCCCACCGGGGGATGATGAGTGCATATTTGCATCATATTTTACATTATTATTTTGCATTGTAGATGTAGGATCTTAGTATTTTATGGCGCTCGCGCACATATTTTATGTCTGTTTTCACCAGGATCTGGATAGATGATGGATCCAATAGATACAATTATTGAAGCAGTTGTACTATGGAGAAAAGGAGTCAAAAACAACGTAAATCTCTTATTTGAGAAATATTAATAATACCAGAAGAGAATAGGGGAGGCAGAGAGCCCAACGACCAACTATACGGCGAGAGCAACTCTTCCGCCCGTATAGCTCTGGCCGTATAGTTGGCGCCGCCTCCGCCTCGACAAATAGTTTCACCCCGTGCAATTAGTTCGGAGAGACGACATACAGAACACCTAGAAATCGTGAAAACCTCACCTCTGGAAGGCATCTAGAGGGGGAACTCATCCGCTAGGGATCTATCTTCACCTTACGCAGATCTGGGAGGCTAAGGCATCGATCTTCATCAACCACCACTACATCACCACCATCTTCATCCATCTCATCTACATCTTGTCTAGATCTTGTTGTAATTCCTATACACGTTGTGGATTTATACAAGTGCTATTCATCTATGATTGTTTCTATTACCATTGCTATGATGTTGATTGCCTCCATGTCTGAGTAGATCTCTAGTTCTTGGGGAGATGGAGAAATCCTAGCATATGACTGAGGTGAGATAGAGTTTATTATGTTATACATCATTATGCATACGTGTTAATTGTCTTCATCTTGATATTGGGAGAGGTGCACCTCCTTAATATTTGCCTCTTATGGGGACTCGATGGAGGGGATTACTTGTTAGTAGACGGAGGGATGATAGCGCTTACTATGACTATAAAGTTGTTGTCATTCTTTACATACTAACTTGGGGAATCAAGGAGAACTCATCAAGCCATGTCCATGCCACGGGAGAAATCCCTTAATAGAGCGGTAATGCGATGGTTGACGGTTACTGTTTGTTGTGGTTATGAGGATGATGTATGTAGCGGTTGCTGGCAAATCGTCCATATATGGAGCTCCTCCCACATACATACACGCTATGAGAATATTCGTTATAATACTCTCGATCACTTAGTCTAAATTGTTAACGGTGTATCCACTACTCCCAGAGGACGCCTTTTCCCTATTGTAGTTCCAAAGCTCAATTACACACGCGATTCTTACTTTTTGCATTAAATTTTTCTTTACTTTAAATTACCCTGTTCAACCAAAAACAACTATACTTATCTTGCATCTTAAAGTTATTTATTAATTACTTCGTGTAGTTATAGTTAAAATAATTTTAGCATTTTGCCTACTGCTCCCTATGGGATCGATATCTTTATTTAGAAACTAGCTACAAACGATCTGTGCACTTGCAGTCATCAAGCTATTTTCTGGCGCCATTGTCGGGGAGCTTAGTGCTATAAGTCACTTTACTTTTAGTTATTTACTTTCGTTGTACTAATTTTTACTTGAGTTGCAGGACCACAACAATGGACAATACTCAACATTTGAACCAGCTTAAGGCAGTAAGGAAAATTGGTTTGCCCATGGACGCTTTTATAACTGTCAACAAAATCATAAATCCGGATGGAGTCGAGATCCATCCTTTATTATTTGAATTATTACATTCTAAGAAATTTGCAGGAACCAATGAAGAAAGTCCATATGGACACTTACAATTCTTTGAAGACATTCTCGGTTCCTTTATTTTCGACGACTATAATCTTGATATGGTTAAAATCCAGTTGTTTAGACAAACTCTCTCTAATAATGTTTGCGACTGGTACAAACCTTTTTGTGCAGAAGCACCAAGGACTTGGGAGAAATTGACAACTAAGTTTCTATCAAAATATTATTCTAAAAGCAAAGCTCACAGGACGAGAGGTATTATTATCAGTTTCAAAAATAATCCTAGTGAAGGCTTATATGAAGGATATCTAAGGTATAAAAGTTACCTAGATAATTGCCCCCATCACCGTTTGCCTGATTGGTTAATCACCCATACATTTTATGGAGGGCTAAATATTGAAAATAGGACGAATCTAGACACTGCTTCAAATGGCAGTTTTCTATATTATACCTATGATGAGGCTTGGAATCTAATAATAAAAATGAGATACGCAACTGAAAATTCTAAAGATAAGTAAAATATTACAAATAGTTTTTCAGAATATGCTTGCATTAATGATTTTCTTGCAGATGAGAGGACATATACAATGATTAAAACACTCGGTATTGATTCTTACTCAGTAAAGAAAATCATTAAGAATTATGCAAGGCATTTGCAGGTACCTACAGAATGGGAACCTTGTAAACCTCTCGAAGAAAAGAAGCGTGCAAGATCACTAAAGGAAGAGTTCTCCTCGATACCTATATAGGGAATCTTTGAAAAAAGACAAAGAGAGGAAGAACAAATAAAGAAGAGGTTGAAGAAACCAGAAAGGAATTCCGAAGCTACAAATATAAATAATGTTATAATAAAAGACCTTATGGAAGCACGAATAGTGGAGGATGAAGTGGTTATGTTAGACCGTGAAACTTCAGAATTCATCCAAGGTAAAGTTCGAGGTAATGAAACTTCAAAACCTACGACCCCTATATATTGTGGAGAAACTTTCTTATATGGAATTTTCGAACCAATTTCCACCATAAACATTATGCCGTCATCACTTTATGAAGAACTTCGCTACAACTTAAATAATCCAGATGTTGAACTGGTAGACACTATTACTAAATTTTCTAATAGAACCAATATAAAACCGGAAGGGGTAATCAGAAATATCTATGTCTTTATTGGCTCACTCATGTACCCCCTTGATTTTCATATTGTTGATATGCCTCGAGATTCTGTTTGCCCTAATCTTTTGGGCAGGCCTTTTATCTCCATCACCAAAGCTCGAGTAGATAATCAGAAGGAAACTATTTCACTGAACTTTGGAGAAGAGGAAATGACATTCCACTTTGCCAAACTAAAGAAGAGGTCGTATGAAGTGGAGGATATCAAGGAAGAAAAGACGATTGACGAGCTAGCGGCAATTCATTTCAGTACTCCACAAGATGAATTAGAAAGGAGCTTGATTAATTGGGAAGAAGCACCAGATGATGAGAAGAAAGAAGATATGGATGATTACCTTGATTCAATTCTAGAAGCAAAAAATCCACACGTCTATGAAGAACTGGTAAGAAATGGAGATGAAGAACCTCCACCAATAGAATTGAAAAAACTTCCAGACAATATGAGGTATGAGTTTGTAGATAATGAAAATAAATGTCCTATTAGTATTAGCAAGAATCTATCAGAAAATGAAACGAATAAACTCATTTCTGTTTTGGTTTAGCATCGTGAAGCCTTTGGATATACATTAAATGATATTAAAGGAATAGATCCATCTATTGTAACACATAAGATTACCATGCTTGAAGATGCTGAACCCGTAGTATATATGCTAAGAAGGCTTAATCCTAAAATGAAAGAAGTAGTAAGAAAAAAAGTTATACGCTTACTTGATGCTGGCATAATATATCCCATTTCTGACAGTAAGTGGGTTAGCCAGATCATTGTATACCAAGACAAGGTGGTCTTGATGCTGCTATGAATGAGGAAGGTGAGCTAGTTCCTATGAGACCAATTGTAGGATATCGTATGTGCATTGACTTTAGGAAACTAAACCGTGAGACACAAAAGAATCATAAACCTATACCATTCATGGATAAAATTCTAGAAAGACTTAGTAATAATTCTTACTTTTGTTTTCTTGATGGTTATTCTGGATATTCTCAAATTGCCATACAACCGGAAGATCAAGAGAAAACAACTTTCACTTGTCCTTATGGCACATATGCTTATAGATTAATTCCATTTGGCTTATGTAATGCAGTAGCAACTTTCAGGAATGTGTTCTAAAGATTTTTGATGATTTTGTTGAGAAAACTATGGAAGTCCTAACAAACGATTTTGTCATTTGTGGAACAACTTTTGATAATTGTCTCTACAATCTGACCAAAGTTTTGCAGAGATGCAGGTAATCAAACCTGGTTTTGAATTGGGAGCAATGTTGTTTCATGGAAAGAGAAGGTAAAGTTTTTGGGCACAAGGTTTCGGAGAAGGGAATAGAAATATATAAAACTAATATAAATGCTATAGAACATCTCCCAATACCTTAGGACATTAAAAACTTGAAAATGTTTTCGGGACATGCAGGATTTTATAAGTGGTTTATGAAATATTTTGCAAAACTAGATATGCCCCTTACCAATCTTATTGATAAAGAAACTCCATTCTATTTAGATCATGACTGCATTGCAACTTTTGAGAACCTTAAAGATAAACTAGTTTCAGCACCTATCATGCAACCTCCAAAGTGGGATGAACCTTTCGAAATTATGTGTGATGCTAGTGATTATGCTTTAGGGGCTGTGTTGGGACAGCGAGATGGAAAGAATTTGAATGTTATTTATTACGCTAGTAGACCTCTTAATAAGATTCAGAAACATTATGCTACTACAGAAAAAGAGTTTCTAGCTATAATTTTTACTTGCGACAGATTTAGATCTTACATAATTAATTCTAAGGTAATAATTCATACGAATCACCAAGCTTTGCATCACCTGCTTGTGAAAAAGGATGCTAAGCCCAGGTTGATTAGGTGGGTTTTATTACTACAAGAATATGATTTTCAAATAGTAGATAGGAGGGGCAAGGATAATCCGGTAGCAGATCATCTCTCTAGGATGGAGGGAATAATTAGTGACCCCGTACCTATTAATGAATCATTTCTGGGAGAATATTTGGCAAAGGTAGACAATGCTGATCCATGGTATGCAGATTATGCTAACTATCTAGCAACAAAAAATTTACCTCCTGGTATGTCAAGAAATCAAAGAATGAAATTCTTTAATGATCTTAAATATTACTTTTGGGATGATCCGTATCTATATCGTCATGGACTTGACGAAATGATTCGGAAGTGTGTTGCTAATCACGAAATGAATGTGATATTGAAGGCTTGTCATGATAGTCCATATGGAGGGCATCATGTAGGTAAAATGACTGCTGCAAAGGTACTTCAAACCGGTTTCTATTGGCCCACCTTGCTCAAGGATGCACACAGGTATGTCGAATACTGCGACGCTTGCCTAAGAAGAGGTAATATATGTAGGAGACAAGAAATGGCGATGAATTATAGTCAAATAATTGAACCCTTTGATGTATGGGGAATGGATTACATGGGGCCATTTATAGAGTCAAATGGTTATACTCATATTCTTGTTGCTATTGACTATGTTACTAAGTGGGTTGAAGCTATCCCAAAAAATCATGCAGATGTAGCTACCTTAGTGGAGATGATCAAGGATGTCATATTCCCCAGGTTTGGAGTTCCTAGATTTTTAATTACTGACAGTGGTTCTCATTTTATGGAAGGGACTTTCAGGAAAATCATCAGCAAGTATGGAGTAACTCACCGCGTTGTTTTACCATATCATCCCCAAACAAGTGGTCAAGTGGAACTCTCAAATAGAGAACTGAAGACCATACTCGAGAAGGCGGTGGACACATCAAGAAAAGATTGGTCATACAAGTTAAATGACACTCTATGGGCATACCGTACTGCGTTTAAAAATCCAATGGGTATGACACCTTATAAGATGGTGTACGGTAAGGCATGCCATTTACCATTAGAACTAGAACACCAAGCTTTTTGGGCAATCAAGAATCTAAATTATGATCTCAAAGCAGCAGGGGAAAAGCGTTTATCAGATATGAATGCTTTAGATGAGTTTAGAAGTGAAGCCTATGAGAATGCTAGGTTGTTTAAGGAAAAAAGTTAAAAGATGGCATGATAGAAAAATCGAGAATAAAACTTTTAAAAGTGGAGACAAAGTGTTGCTCTATAATTCTCGTCTTAAGTTGTTTCTAGGAAAACTCATATCAAAGTGGGAAGGTCCATATGTAGTTGAAGAAGCCTATTCGTTGGGATCAGTGAAGCTCCAAGGAAAAACACCCTCTCTTGCATGGGGTGGTAAATGGACAACGCTTGAAGCATTACCGGGTGAAAGAAGATATAAGTGCAATCACTATAGAGTTGAGCACCCCCCAAAGAAGTGATAAAGCGAAAATATATGAAGAACGACAATTAAAAGAATAATGGACTCAAGACGGAATGAGCGCTACTACGGTCAAGCTATTAACCATAAAAGAACGCTTCATGGGAGGCAACCCATGTGAAATAAAGGTTGAGTAAGTTTTTAAATTTCAGTTAAAGTCTAGTTTGAGTATTGTTTTTAATGAGAACGATTCATGCTCTAGCAAAGAAGAAGGAAGATTGATGATGCCAAAATTGGCCGGAAGTCTAAGCTAACATTTCTCTGACGAAACTCGATATGTCATTAAGTTTCATATAAATAAAGAATACTTGGAGAAGCAGAAAATTTTTGGTGGACACAGAAGGTTTAACGACCGACTATATGGCGGGAATAAAACATCCAGCCATATAGTTCTAGCCGTATAGTTGTTGCAACATCAACGCTTCCATCCACAAAAGATACTGAGAATTTAACGACCAACTATACGGCCGTAATTAAAAATTCTGCATGTATAGTGTAACTACCTCGGTGAATTACGCTCTTAGTTACATGCCTGGACGAACGAAAGTGGTTAAAATAGTACGGTGGGGCCCAGGGCCACTCATGGTAGACCTTTCGGCCGTCCTAACCACTTTCAGAACATCAGGACAAGAACGAGCGGCGTAATCGGCAGGCGAAGGGATCAACAACATACACAAATGAGTATGTATGCAAGCCACATACAACAGTCCTCAGAGCCATTCCATCTAAAAGAAATAGAAATATTGCAACGCCATACGGCAAGATTCAAATATCCTAGATAGAGATAATAATTTAGGATAACTCCTCATACAACTCACATCAGAGTATCAGGCGGAAGCGGAAAACAAGATCCGAGTACGGACAAGAAGCAAATCGGCATAAGATGCCCCATAATAAACAAATCCCGCCCATAGATCTCATGGATCCCCGTTCCTAGAATCTCTACACCGAATGATCGTTGCCAACATCATATATCTCCTCCACCTAGTATCCATCTTGCGGGTACACCTGTTCATCTGAATCAAACAATTTATCGTGTGAGACCCTAGGGGTACTCAGCAAGTCTTTATGCCACTAAAGGGGACACAACCTGGGGTGACGCAACTGCAGCAAAAGATAATAACTAACAAGTCTATAGATACTCGCTAACCATCCGCCTAACCAATGATAGACGGATGTCCGTTAATTAGGAACAACAGTTATAACAGTATAATTAACAGATCCATCCTCCTCCTCGCTTACCAACGAGGAAGCGGACGAACAACCCACATCATCCGTTGGCAGTTTTATTAACCATTCCATGAGTATTGCACTATTTACTATTCAAGTACTTAGTCAATTTAAAAGCGATACTTTAGTTATACTTGTCTATGATCGAGAAACTGTGCTCCAAGTCGTCCATAACCGCGGACACGGCTTTCAGAAAGTTTTACCCTGCAGGGGTGCACGAATAGCAACACACACTCGATCAACCTCAGAAAAACCAAATCAAAACCCAACAAGGCATTCACGACAAAGCAATCACAGGATTCAGAAATATTTCAGGGGGCCACCCCATTAAGCTACCCGCAACGAAGTTGGCCGGCTCCGAGACGGACCCAAGGTTTGTGTGGACGGCGGTAAACGACTGGGAACCCAAAAATGTGATTGGGCTTGTCGATACAGCGAAAACGTGTCACGATCCAAAACAGTACAGGTGCTCCTCGCACAATCTTAAATAAACCAGTACCATGGCATAAGTACACGATAGTAATAAAGCCCCAAACTAATTGTGGCCCCAAGAAATAAGAATGAATCAAGCTCTGGCTCAGGGGGGTCCATAAGGCCTCTCGGATGTGGATAGTGCGAATAGTCAAGGAACAGGAATCAAGTACTCGGGGTCCTACGGGACACAAGTGAGCATGAAAAACCAAATAGCAGATATTGCTCACCGGTGCCTCTTTCATTAGTTATCCCATTACTACTCAGGTTATGTTGCTTAGATACCTCGTTATTCATCAGACTCTCACATACCCTACACATGCTTTTCTATGACCCGCATGGCTCAAACAACTCATGTAGTAATGGCTCATGGGATGGAGGAACAAGCTTCGGTGGGGTTTAAAAGTAAAGGCTATGCAGTACATGGGGTTCAATTTAATGCAATCGCGACTCAATGATGCAAGAATAAGATAGAGGAAATAGGTACTGTATGTATGCAAGCATGTGGTAGTGCTTGCCTGGCAGCTCAGTTGAAGCGAGAGATGGATCTGGGTAGTACTCATGTGATTCCTGGTAATTCTCCTACTGGGCGTCTATTCGAAGAAGAACCAAACAAACAAGAGCCAATATAAATAAAGTGCACAAACATATTAATTAAAATGCGTCAAGCAAACAAACATGCCATGATGAATGGTGCACAATTTACATGGCATTAAAGTAGCATGGCATGGTGAGGTGCGGAATACAAGAATAAAGCATTTTATTATTTATTTGGTCCCATTTTGTTGTCATAAACAGTTCAGATGTTTAATAATGACATGATTCATGCTTCAATTCAGAACAAGGAATGCATAGATAGAACGGGCTCGTCGCGCTGATCGATTTAGACATATTATTTGTCAAATTTGGAGTTGTAGAATTAAAGTTATTAATTAATTAAGGAAAAGGGCATTTTATTGTAATTTTAATCATCTCGAAAATTTAAAGTGTTCAAACATTATTTTGAATGGCATATTTGAATTCCTCACATTTTTCCGATTCAAAAACATATATTATTTGTATTATTTGGATTTGTAAATTAAAAGTTATTTGAAATCGGATTTTAATTTGAATTTAAATAATTTGAATTTGTTTTGTTTAAACAGTTAAACAGAAAACCTTTTATTACTCAGAACTACCCAGCCACAGTCGCTGACGGGTGGGCCAGCCGCTGGCAAGGCACACGCGCGCGGGGAAACTTTTGCTACCGCGGGCTTAGCTATCTGCTGCGGGTGATAGGCAGGGCCAGCGAGCTAGGGCCCAAGCGCCAGCGGGTTAACCCGCAGAGGCTGACAGGTGGGAAGCGGGTTGGAGCGCGGGTTACGGCCTGAGGAAACAGGGGGACTTTTCTACAAAACGCCAGGGCGGCTGACAGGTGGGGTAGGCTGGACCGCGGGTTGAGCGAGAATTAAAAAGGGGGGTTTTCTGCAAAAGGGGGCCGCGGTACTGTTCTTCTGTTTTCTCTGAACCGCGGACAGGTCTGAGATCGTCCGGCGCGGGGCACGGCGTGCGGGGTTCGAACTCGCGTCGCGGACGCGCGCGCTGCGGGTGATAGCCAGTGCGACTGCTTATGGGAGGATGACGGAGGAGCGGGCGGCAGCTAGATATGCCTCTGCGAGGCGCGGCGCCGAGCAGACGGCAGTGGCTACCGTGCACCGAAGGCGCTCGGCGAAAAGAACGGCGGTGCTAGACGGCGACAGCGAGGCGGAGGTGGTCCAGGTGATAGGGGGCTTACCGCGGGGTGGCTGACGGCGGCGGATCGGGACGAGGCGTAGCAGGGCGTCAGCGGAGCTGGCGAACCAGGAACTAGGGTTTGCGTCGGGCGGCGCAGGTACAGGTGGTCCTGGGGCTCCTCCTCCACGTCGGCGTGTGCAGGGCGATGTAGAGGAACATCCTCGATCTCCCTGACCACATCCACGTCACGCACGTCGGCAGGAGCGAGAGGTAGACGTCGGTGCTGGCGGTTCTGGTGAGAGGGCGGCGTCGTCGTTGGAGAGGAAGGAGAGGGGAGGCGGGGCACTAGGCGGATCTGGGCGATGCCAGGATGCGTGGGGGATGAGGACAACGCGAGGGAGAGAGGGGAGAGGCTGTGGGGTGCCGTGGGGCGACGGTGGTGTAAAGGTGGCCTCGGCCACCTTTTTGGCCACCTCCCTCACGTGCTCGCAGGGTGGTGAGGGACTGCCGGTGGGGTCTACCGAAGGGAAGGACAAGCAGGAGAGGCTCAGGCTGGAGGGGGGCCCCATGGCAGGGAGAGAGAAGAGAGGGAGAGAGAGAAGGTTAGAGCTCGGTTAGGATCTAGGGTTGGGGAAATGGGGGTCGCTCGGGTTAGGGCTTTAGGGCTGGGGTAGGCTTCGGCCTGGGGTAGGGTTAGAGCTGGTGGAGGCTGCTAGGTAGGGCCCGCATGGTAAAGAGAAGGGGTGAAAGAAAGAGAGGGGTAAGGTGAGGTTTTAGATTAGGCTAGGTTTAGAGATAAATAGAGGAAGAACTAGGGCTAGGGATTTAATTAGTTGTTTAGGTTTTTTATTCTTGTTAGAAGGATCAACCCAAGAGGAGATAGTGAATGCTTTGAACTAACATGAGATGAGGTGGAAGATTAACCAAGAAAAATAAAAAGAAAAGATGTATGGGAAGAAGCCCTCTTTTGAAATCATGCATGGGGATAAATAAAAGAAAAAGATGTGGATGAGAATAAGGGGAATGATGGATAGATGATGTAGATGATCCCACAAAGAAGAACCACTAAAACAAAGGAAAAACAAGTGGTTGAAAGGTGGTGATGATGGTTGCATGGCCCATGCAAAAGTAATAAATGCCATGTTTAATTTTTGTGAAAACAATAATAATGATATGGCATTATTCTTATGCATTCACAAGAAGTGGAGTAAAGGCCAAGCAAAAGAAATGTTAGAATTAGATCCACCCCATTCACATGAGCTAAGAATAAATTCAAAAGAAAAGAAATACAAGCTCACGGTTTAATGGAATGGTGGAATTATAAGGTGGTGAAAAGAAAAGTGATGGAGTTGAATAAAAGATATGCCCCCAACTCAACTTGGGCATTTAAACAATATATCAATAACCAAATACAATATCAAGAGGCAAATACAATTAATAATGCATATGAGAGAAGAGCCAAAAGAAGAAGGGTTTTATATGATGCTCAAATGCAAGGTGGCATGATGACATGAGCATGATATAATTATGATGCAACAATTATATATAGGAAGTAGCCATTATCTTACTAGACCAAGTAGCATTACAATTGTTAGACAATTGGGATGCTACATATAGTTGCGTGTCTACACCTTTGACAAAATAATTTCTAGAATATTGAGAGTTTAACGACCAACTATACGGTCGGAATTAAAAATTCCACCCATATAGTCGCGGTCGTATAGTTGTCGACCCTTCTCCAAAACATTATCCAAGAAACAGAGAGTTTAACCATATAAATCCGGCCGTATAGTTAGGTTCCACCATAGATCTAATGTATAGTCGGTTCACAATTATACGACAGGAACTATATGGGATGTGCCCGTATAGTTGCTCGTTATGCAAGGCAGATAGGGTTTTTACCCCTCCTTTTAAAGTTGATCACATCTAACCTTTTTCATTAAGTTTTCATAGAGCTACAGCCTCCAGCCTCGAAAGATCTTCGGCATTCCTATACAGGCCCCTTTAACAACATCCGTGCAGCGAAGCCATCTAGCCCTTCCACGTCAACCAGATCTAGAAGAAGAAAGAAGAGAAGCCCATGAAGAGGATCAAGGAAGCAGACCCTAAAGGATCGTCGTCGTCATCCGGCCTGGAGATCAAGCCTCTCCCAAATTGGGAGGACCTGTTCCCACAGAGGATGGAGATGATGAGACAAGCTGAGTGGGGAAGGAACAAGGATGCGTACCTCCCTAATCCTTATCGTTACAATAGGATCCTATTATAAACCTCCTCTTGGTCTATCACCTCTTAAACCAAAGAAGGTGCGGCAAGATGAGATTCATGATAAGATCTTTGAGTTAGAAAAGGCTTCTAAGGCATGCATTAAAACAATTGGAGAAGGGATTGACTCCTACTGGATGATGAGCAAAGACCTTGAGAAGAAGGTCGATGCAATCGATGATAGAGTTGGTTTCCTGATTAAAACTGTCTTTGATTTAATAGATGATAAGAAATTCCTCAAGAGGAAAATGTTGAAGCTCCTATATGACATGGCCAAGCTTAGCATTCGATTTGAAAGCATAGTTAAAGCGGGCAACATAAAAGAAGAAGGTGATGCTCTATCTACCCAAGAGGAGGAATAGGTACCCACAAGGAGTTAATTACTCCTGCCTGGCTTGATTCCAAGCTTGGGGAGATCTTTAAAGACCTTGTAATCTTTCTTATAAGTTTTATATTACAGTTTTTGCATTAGTTCAAACTAAGAATAAAGTTTGCATCATTAGAATTCCCTTCAGGAATAGTCGATCCTTTTATTAAATTTCGAGTTTATTATTATATATGGAGCAATATTGAGTTTGCGTTTGCTTTATTGATATATGAATGGCTTGAGTATGATTTACTTGCACTTGATGATAGCAATAGGAGTCTTCCACACCATTGGTATTAATGGAAAACATAAAGATAATTTGGTCAATATGTTGTAAGTCTAGGGTTTGATTCACAAAGAAAAAATATCTATTCAATTAAGTTAAAAGAGAAACCTTGAACAAAGGAAAATGAAAGTGATATCCAAATAGAGTGAGAACAAGTCGAGGTAGAATCTCCAAGTCATAAGAATGCTTCATATATAGTTGGAATTTGATAATTGAGATCGTTGAACTTTGAATTCCTACATAAGGTGGAATATATGGCTAGCTGATGGCCCAAAATATATCGAGCTCGTTGGGGAACCCCAAGAGGAAGGTATGATGAGCACAACAGCAAGTTTTCCCTCAGTTATGAAACCAAGGTTATCGAACTAGTAGGAGCAAGGAAACACCTCCAAGGTGTCGTTTCCAACTTGGAATCCTGCACAACACAACCAAAGAACTTTGCCCCCAACTTACAGTGAGGTTATCAATCTCACCGGTTTTGCTGAAAACAAAGGATTAAACGTATCATGTGGAAGAAAGTAATAGCTTGCAGAAAGTAAAAGAAAACAGTAAACAGTTGTAGATTGATTGTAAAAGAAAGGACCGGGGTCCATAGTTCACTAGTGGTGATTCTCCTTAAGATAGATAACATGTTGGGTGAACAAATTACAGCAGGGCAATTGACAAACATCGAGAAAGCATACATGCATATACTAAACATCTTGACTCCTTTGAGATTTGATTGGGCATTACAACATTATACATAGACCGTAATCCAACTACATTTATGACTAATAATCCACCTTCAGGTTATCATCCGAACCCCCTCTAGTATTAAGTTTCAAGCAACAGATAATTGCATTACGCATTGCGTGTAAAGTAAACAATATGATTGTTCTATGAACAAAGGATTGTTGTTTTCTCCCTAGTAGCAACAACACATCTAGTACCTTAGAGATTTCTGTCACTTCCCCAGATTACTAGAGGCATGAACCCACTATCGAGCATAAATACACCCTCTTGGAGTTGCTAGCATCTACTTGACCAAGATAGTTACTAACAACGGAAAGCATGCAAGATCACAAATAACAAAGACATGATAGAATCAATAATAAATCTGAAATAGCATCTCAATATCCATCGGATCCCCACAAACACAACATGTAGGATTACAAATAGATGATCTTGATCATGAACGGAGCTCACAAGATCTAAACATGATAGCACAAAGGAGGAGAACCAACCATATAGATACTACATGGACCCGTAGTCTAAGGATGAACTACTCACGCATCACATCAGAGGCTTGCATGGTGATGAAGAAGGCTTCCAGGGTGAACTCTCCCCTTCGGCAGGGTGCTGGGAATAGCTTCAGATCCCTCCCGGTCTAGGGATGGAGATGACGACAGCTACAGACTCTTTCGTGGAATTTTGATCGGTACTTAGGGTTTCTGTATCGGAGGCATCTTATAGTCAGAAGGGGAGGCCGAGGGGGTTCCCTAGGCGGCCACACCACCCCTGGTGCCGGCCAGGTCTGGTCGCGTGGCCAGGTGGTGTGGCGGCCCTCTAGCCCCTCTCTGTCTCGTATTCTGGCTCCGTGTCCCCGTCGGTAAAATTGACTTTGGCTTTTGTCCCGTCCAATTCCGAGAATATTCATTTTCTGACTTTCCTAGAACCAAAAACAACAGAAAACAGGCAGCTGGCACTTTGGCATCTTGTTAATAGATTAGTCCAAGAAAGTGTATAAAAATACTCTAAACTTGGAACAAAACATAAGAAAGTAGATAAAAACCAAGCATGGAACATCAAAAATTATAGATACATTAGCGACGTATCACTAGCTCCTTTTGCACAGCACTTAAAACAAAAGTGTGAGCATATATGCAAAAGAAAATAAAAATAAACAAGAAAAAGAGAAAATGTGCAAAGGGAAAATAGGTATATACACCTGTATTGTAGTATGACAAAGAGACACTTTTGAGATTTTGAATCCCAAGTGAATATGCTGATCCTAAAACACTTGGGACTACCTCGTTAACTCAATTGGTTGAACCTGATTCTTTTACATTATGTTGAGATTCATCTTTTATGAACTATTGATAACTAAGGTGTGAAATCCTTCCAATACTATTCAGATGGTTCGAGTAAGGTACTATTCATGAACTTATTCCCCTGTATTGTACATGATAAACACATGGTGCAATTGCCTCATTTATTTTATCGACTCAGCTTCATGAATATGAGGATCACATCCATTAAGTTAAAACTTGCTCGGGACAAGCAAGAGTCTAAGCTTGGGGAAGTTGATGTGTGCATATTTGCATCATGTTTTACATTATTATTTTGCATTGTAGATGTAGGATCTTGGTATTTTACGGCGCTTGCGTGCACATTTTATGTATGTTTTCACCAGGATCAGGACAGATGATGGATCCAATGGATACAATTATTGAAGCAATTGTACTATGGAGAAAAGGAGTCAAAAACAATGTAAATCGCTTATTTGGGAAATACTAATAATACCAGAAGAAAACCAGAAGCGAACAAGGGAGGCAGAGAGCCCAACGACCAACTATACGGCGGGAGCAACTCTTCCGCCCGTATAGCTCCGGCCGTATAGTTGGCGCCGCCTCCACCTTGTCAAATAGTTTCACCCCGTGCAATTGGTTTGGAGAGACGATATATAGAACACCCAAAAATCGCGAAAACCTCACCTCCGGAAGGCATCTAGAGGGGGAACTCATCCGCTAGGGATCCATCTTCACACTGCGCAAATCCGGGAGGCTAAGGCATCGATCTTTATCAACCACCGCTGCAACACCACCATCTTCATTCATCCCATCTACATCTTGTCTAGATCTTGTTGTAATTCCTATACTCGTTGTGCATTTATACAAGTATTATTCATCTATGATTGTTTCCATTACCATTGCTATGATGTTGATTGCCTCCATGCCTGAGTAGATCTCTAGTTCTTGGGTAGATGGAGAAACCCTAGCATATGACTGAGGTGAGATAGATTTTATTATGTTATACATCATTATGTGTACATGTTAATTATCTTCATCTTGATATTGGGAGAAGTGTACCTCCTTAATATTTGCCTCTTATGGGGACTCAATGGAGGGGATTACTTGTTAGTAGACAGAGGGATGATAGTGCTTACTGTGACTATAAAATTGTTGTCATTCTTTATGTACTAACTTGGGGAATCAAGGAGAACTCATCAAGCCATGTCCATGCCATGGGAGAAATCCCTTAATAGCGTGGTAATGCGATGGTTGTCGGTTACTGTCTGTTGTGGTTATGAGGATGATGTGTGCAGCGGTTGCTGGCAAATTATCCATATATGGAGCTCCTCCCACATACATACATTCTATGAGAATATTCCTTATAATACTCTCGATTACTTAGTCTAAATTGCTAACGGTGTATCCACTACTCCCTGAGAACGTCTTTTCCCTATTGTAGTTCCAAAGCTCTATTACACACGTGATTCTTACTTTCTGCATTAAATTTTGCTTTACTTTAAATTACCGTGTTCAACCAAAAACCCAAAAACAACTCTACTTATCTTGCATCTTAAAGTTATTTCTTAAGTACTTTGTTTAGTTATAGCTAAAAGCATTTTAGCCTTTTGCCTACTGCTCCCTGTGGGATCGATATCTTTATTTTGAAACTAGCTACAAACGATCAGTGCACTTGCAGTCATCAGAGGAGAACCATTTTTGTATTATTATCAGATGGGCGCTAGTAAAATTCAAAATCTCAATCGAGCGGCAAAATCACACACCGACTTTGAAGCATTTCCCGCCCTCCATTTCAAAAACTTTGAGGAAAAATCTCCCACCGGGGGAGTACCATTTTTGTATTATTATCAGATGGGAACTAGTCAAATTCAAAATCTCAATCGAGCAGCTAAACCATACACTGACTTTGAAGCATTTCCCGCTCCTCGGTTTCAAAAACTTTGAGGCAAAATATCCCACCGGAGCAGTACCATTTTTACATTATTATTAGATGGACGGTCGCCAAATTCAAAATCTCAATCAAGCGGCAAAATCACACACCGACCTTGAAGCATTTCGCGCCCCCCTGTTTCAAAAACTTTTGACTTCAAAATTCCCATTCTACCCATTTTTCTAATGCCCTATGGGCAAGCTAAAGTTGGTAGCTTGGGGGCACGATCATAATTATGTTTTTGTTCACCTCCTTAGTCCCAATTCACCCAGACTTTCCCGCCGGTCCTTCCAAAAATCTCAGCCCCCTCTCTCCCACGCCCTCACCTCCACAACCACCACGCGCACCGACCAGCGGTAATTCCATGGCGGATGGAACCGCTTGAGCTGCGATCTCATGCACCGTCGTGGAGCCGCTTCACCGATGCTCACCCACCGGATCTGGTTCACTAGGTGTTTGTGCCACTACACCAGAGTTTCGGTGTCGTTCACCACGCCAATGGCATCATCGATCGCCCAAGATCTGATTCCCAGCCGCTGAAAGCTACCCAATTGTACCGGATCTGCTTCATCGGTGTACACCAGACGTGATCTAGTTCAAAGAGTTCCATGTCCACCGCTCTAGACCAGTTGCTTGACTGTCGCTGTTCACTTCACTGGATCTACCTCAGCGATGCTCTCATCCACCGTGCTCAAGTCAGCATCGACCGCCCAAGATCTGCTTCCCCGACGCCAACAGTCACCACAACTGCAGCACACTCGGTGACCTAGATGTCACCCCCACGGTACCGACGATGCTTAGATGCCTCTCCGGCCAAGGTTAACCAAATCTCCATCCTGTTTTTGTTCTGTCGGCAGTATAGGAGGTTCAAGCCTGTCGTAGTGAACTGCATTTTTGTAATCGTGCTCGCACATACAAGTCACTGGTCATGCCAGTTCTTCATGCTAGTACATACAAGGTCATTAGACATGTTGGCTTGCATTCGTTGCTCTAAAAATTTCAAGTCATGTACATGTATGTTATTTTGTCATGCACATGTTCTTAGCTACTTCATACAATAGTAATTGCCTGCTACCGTGTAATTCTTGCAAAAACTTAAGTCAGTGGAAAACATTAGTGTGGATTCCCTGCTCTACAGTTGTTGAATCTATCTGATTCGTCCTGAGATCAGTTCCTGCTATTATTTCCTCCTTGGCATCGTTCTGCTATCCTATAGTAGCCGTTTAAACTCTTCGTACTAATTCTATTATAATTTTGTTGTTACCATCTGGTTCTTCAAAAGCTACATCACTAACTATTTCATTTTTCTTGCATAGAGCTCAAAATGGAACAATGAACATGTTGGTTTGTATGGCCTATTCTATAGGTTCACAAGGTATGTCATTACTTCCTTATCTGGTGTTGGTTCGTCCTAAACAACGACATAATTGTCCTCTACTATGTAGTTCACTCGTGGTTTGCATTCCTGCTCTAGAAGTTCACATATGATGCCATTATAATTTCTATCTGGTTGATTCTTAGTTATGACAGTAACTACATGCCATTGTGTAGCTCACCGCAAATTCTAAGTTACCCAACAACTCTTTGCATTCCAGGAGATGCCACTGCTTCCATATATATTTGTTGAAATGACCTCGCTAGTTTATATTTGCTGAAATTCTAAGAAACACTTTGTTTGATTGCTCATTTTATTCTAGGCATACTTGTCTAATGCTTGTTTGTCATGTTCTACAATTTCACGAGCGACACCATTATATCTCGCATATGGTTCTGGTTCGTCCTAAGACACGACATAACTATCCTCTACAATATATAGTTCATTCGTGGTTTGCATTCCTGCTCTACAAGTTCTCGTATGATGCGGTTATAATTTCGATCTGGTTCATTCTTCGCTATGATAGTAACTGCATGCCATTTTGTGGCTCAGTGCAAATTCCGGGTCACCCAACGTCTCTTGCATTTTAGGGTATACAACTGGTTCCATATATATTTGTTGAAATGACCTCGCTAGTTTATATTTGCTGAAATTCTAAGCCACGCACACTTTTTTGATTGCTTGTTTCATGGTAGGCACACTTGTTTAATGCGTGCTTGCTTGTCCTGTTTGTTTGACGTGTTGGTCAATAATTGAACCATTGACTAGTTGTAAACTCCAGTTCATAGCTCCTATCATATCAGTCAAATGAGTAGTTTGTCTTGTTTGATGTATTAACTTGTTATTACTTAGTTTTAGACTACAATTATTTCTATTGCCACCAAAGAGAGGGCTGCAAGATCATGTCTCCTCCAATGTAGTTGTCACACTCAAAGGAAGATGTAGGTGATCGACTGAGAAAGCAAATTGAGGACTCTGCTGTCAACTTGATTGTCAACTGAAATGTCGATTTTTCTTTCCCTTAAGTTGATAATATGTAATAATTTTAAGAAGTTTGTAGCTAATGTAATATCTAGATAACTCGCATAGGCCATGTAGGCATTTACTTGATGCCATCCACACATGGCGTAGTCGTTATGGTAACTATGATAGGCAGGTCGATTAGGGAACAGTACCGTGCTTTTTTATCGGCCCGTCTTGTATTTGGTCGACGATGAACAGTAAAAGATGTTGTCTTAATATACATGTTTTATGATATTGGCATGGGCTTCAAAAAGGCTGAAACTGTAAAAGGCCGTAAATGTAATGGGATGACCCACATGTGGTAACATGCTGTAATAGTAATAGGCCATAATAGTAGTAGGCCAGAATAGAAACAGCTCATTACAGTAACAAGAAAGAAATTGTAAAATGGTAGAACGGTGACATGCCAAAACAGTAGTGGGCCTCAACAATAAAGGGACGCAACAGTAAAAGACCAAAGCAGTTAAAGGCTAGAACAGTGATGAGACTGAACAGTAACGACCCGAGAAATTTCCAGACGAGGGTAGTAACAAGCCGATAAATTTACTAGGCTAGAATAGTAATGTGACACTTGTGGGCCTAAACAGTTAATAGCCGGAACAGTAAAAGGCCAGAATAGTAACAGACCATCTCAAAGAAGGGCCGGTAGTAGGCAGCCCACGATGGGCTGTGATAAAAGTGATGGGCTGACCACAGGCCTTACGTGTACATGAGCGACTTGGTGCAGGCTGCTAATGGGTCGCGCAGTGTTGGACCAACATGGGCCTTCTGTAGGCCGAAACTGAATCGGTCATGAAAGTTCGTGGGCCGCTGTTGGCTGCATTGTTGGGCCCATCTCAAGTAGTGTCGGACAAAACAGTAACGAGCCATCTTCTTATTGGTCTCTCCTCATGGGCCCTAGTTAGTATTTAGCAGGCCTTGGTTGGGCCTGTCTTCTGCCACAGTTTCTGTGATCGTTAACGGCGGTAACCGGCCGCTAACGGCGGCTTCCATGTGGCAATTTTCATGACATCAGCAGTCAACACGGCTGGCGAATGATCTACGACGGAATAAGTTTTCGTGGTTGAAGGGTGCGACCCGCCACGATTGAAAAAAAAGTGGTTAATTCATTTGTGAAGAGCTTTTACCATGAAGGCCATCCGTCACGGAAGACTTTTGGCCACAAAAACGGGCCTTCAACCATGAAAATCGTCCATTGTAAAAGCCAACTTTTCTTGTAGTGTACTATGCCACTAAGATCCAAAATACACAAAGGAAGAAATAACATGATCATCAATGCCCACATCCACATGTGTTCTACTCGTATTGAACATCTACGCATAGTTAAGGCTCTAATACCACTGAAGGGTTCGCATCATAGAAAAAAACATTTCCTACGATATGAGCACCTAATGACACCAAGATCTAATCTAGTAGATGCTAGTAACGGGTAAGGGGTTATTCTGAAAACTCACCCTCAAAGACCGAAAGCTTTTTACGAAATATTGTTTCGTTGTTGATGCAGTTGTAACAACCTCGGACCCTACGCTCTAAGTTCAAGCCTGGATGAACCAAAAGTGGTTAAGGTTTTACAGCGGGGGCCCATGGCCATCCACGTGTAGGCCCGTCGACCGTCCTAACCACTTCCAAGAACATCGAGACAAGAGCGAGCGGCGTAGGCAACAGGCGAAGAGATCAAATAGATACACAAGTGAGTATGTATGCAAGCTACCTTACAACAGTTCTCAGAGCCATACCATCTAAAAGAAAAAGAAATATTGCAACGCCATACGGCAAGATCCAAATATACTAGATAGAGATAATAGTGTAGGATAGCTCCTCATACATCAATCAACAGAGTATCAAGCGGAAGCGGGAAGCAAGATCCGAGTACGGATAAGAAGCAAATCGGCATAAGATGCCACATAAATAAGCATATCCCGCCTACAGATCTCACGGATCCCCACCCCCAGAATCTCTACACCGAGTGATCGTTGCCAACATCATCTGTCTCCTCGACCCAGTATCCATCTTGCAAATACACATGTTCATATGAATCAAACAATTTATCGTGTGAGACCCTAGGGGTACTCAACAAGTCTTTATGCCTCTAAAGGGGACATAACTTGGGGTGACGCAATTGCAGCAAAAGATAATAACTATCAAGTCTATAGATACTCGCTAACCATCCGCCGAACCAATGATAGACGGATGTCCGTTAATTAGAATCAACAGTTATAACAGTATAAAGTAACAGATCCATCCTCCTTCTCGCTTACCAACGAGAAAGCGGACGAACAACCCTTCCGTTGGCAGTTTTATCAATCATTCCATGAAGATTGTATTATTTACTAGTCAGATATTTAGTCAAATTAAAGACGGTACTTTAGTTATACTTGTCTATGATCAAGAAACTGTGCTCCAAGTCGTCCATAACCGCGGATACGGCTTTCAGAAAGATTAACCTTGCAGGAGTGCACAAATAGCAACACACACACGATTGACCTTGGAAAAACCAAATCAAAACCCAACGAGGCTTTCACCACAAAGCAATCACAGGATTCATAAAATATTTCAGGGGGCCACCCCACTAAGCTACCCGCAACGAAGTTGGCCGGCTCCGGAACGGACCCAGGGTTTGTGTGGACGACGGTAAACGACTGGGAACCCGAAAGTGTGACTGGGCTTGTCGATACAGCGAAAACATGTCACGATCCAAAACAGTACAGGTGTTCCACGCACAATCTTAAATAAAACACTAAAACATGGCATAAGTACAGGATAGTAATAAAACTCCAAACTACTTTGTGGCCCCACGAAAATAAAGTACAAATCAAGCTCTTGCCAAGGGGATTCATAGAGTCTCCCGTATGTGGATAGTGCGAATAGTCAAGGAACAGGAATCAAGTACTCGGGGTCCTACGGGACACAAGTGAGCAGGAAAAGCAAAATAACAGATATTGCCCACCGGTGCCTCTTTCATTAGTTGTCCCATTACTACTCAGGTTAAGTTGTTTAGGTACCTTGTTATCCATCAGACACTCACAAACCCTACACATGCAATTCTACGACTCGCTAGGCTCAAGCAACCCCTGTAGTAATGGCTCATAGGATGGAGGAACAAGCTTCAGTGGGGTTTAAAAGTAAAGGTTATGCAGTACTTGGGATTCAATTTAATGCAATCGCGACTCCATGATGCAAGAATAAGATAGAAGCAATAGGTACTATATGTATTCAAGCATGTGGTAGTGCTTGCCTGGCAGCTCAGTTGAAGCGAGAGATGGATCTGGGTAGTACTCCTGGGATTCTTGATAATTCCCCTGCTCGGCGTCTATTCGAAAGAAGAACCAAACAACCAAGGGCCAGCATAAATAAAGTGCACAAGCATATGAATAAAATGCGACAAGCAAACAAGCATGCCATGATGAATGATGCACAATTTACATGCCAATAATGTAGCATGGCAAGGGTGATGTGTGGGAACAAGAATAACTCATTTTATTAATTATTTGGTCAAGTTTTATTACCATAAACAGTTCTGATTTTAATATTAATATGATGCATGCTTCAATTTATATCATGGAATGAATAGTTAGAACGGGCTCGTCGCGCTGATCGATTTAGATATATTATTTGTCAAATTTGGAGTTATAGAATTAAAGTTATTGATTAATGAAGAAAAGGCATTTTTATTGCAATTAAACAATTTCAAAAATTTAAATTAGTCAAACATTATTTTGGATGGCATATTTGAAATCCTCACATTTTTATGATTCAAAAACATATATCATTTGTATTACTTGGATTAATTAAAAGTTATTAATTTCTGAATTTAAAATCATATAAAACATTTCTAAAAATATTTTGTTAAACAGAAAAGGACGCAGGCTTTTTATACTCAGAGAGATCTAGCCACCGCCACTGACAAGTGGGGCAGGCGCTGACTCAGCAACAGGTGGGTCGACGCGGTCCACACGGGACTTTTCTCACTGAGGGGTTATTTAGCCTGTGCGGTTGACGGGTGGGACCAGCGGTTCGCGGGGCCACGCACGGGCACGCGAACAGGGCGCAGCCACGTGGCGCAGACGGGGAGTGCGGGTTGAGGAACCCAAAAGCCTGGGTACCTTTTTATAAAAGGGCAACCGCGGATGACAGGTGGGTCCGGGCTGGAGCGCGGGTTGAGGAAAACAAAAAGGCAGGGGTGTAAACGAAAAAGGCCACGTGAAACTCTGATGCACTGTTGTTCTTCTCGTCTGTTTCTGACGAAACTGATGACACCAACACCGGCGCGTCGGGGGGATCGATCCCGCGACCTAGCGCGCGGGGCGGCTGCTACCACTAGGGCTGGCTTGGCTGGATGCTAGGAAGGATCTATGCGGCCAGAAGGCCCTACCGCGGCGCAATTGTGAGGATGCGGCTGCGAGCGCGCCGCACAAAGAGTGCTCGACGAAACGCGCGGCGTGTCCAGGAAGCGATGGCGCTCGAGGGGATGTCAGAGGGGGTCGGAGGCTCACCGGGAGTGGTTCGGTGGTGGCAGATCGGGCCGGAGCGCAGGGGATCGCCGGCGTTGCTGGTGCCCTGCGCCTAGGGTTTCTCCTTGGCCCGTTGATCTGCAGCGTGGATCAGGCCGCCTCCTCCTCGCCACCGTGTACAGGGCTGGTCCAGAGGATCTCCTCGGTCTTCCTCGACAACCAGACACCGTGCCCTTCTCCTACAACGGTGGTGGCGAGCAGATGCCGACGGTGGTTGGCGAAGGAAGAGAGGAGTAGCAGGGGCAGGTGGGGGAAAAGCTCAGCGACTGGGCAAGGCCCTGGGGATCTGGGGCGATGCCAGGCACGAGAGAGGGGTAGATAAGGCCAAGGGAAGGAGGGGGAGGAACCGTGGGTGGCTAGGGTGAAAAAGGTGGTGGCGGCCACCTTTGTCCCCCTCTCTCTCACGGGTGCCTGCAGCTGGGACCAGACGGCATGGAGCAGGTGTAGCTCGGGTGGGGTCAGCCTGGCAGCGAGAAACAGAGCAGCAGGAGAGGGAAAGGCTCGGCTAGGGTAGCTAGAGGGTTGATGTCGAGCATGGGGGGGTTGGCTCGAGCCAGGTTAGGTTAGGGAGGTTTGGCCGAGCCAAACACCAGGTGTGGCCTCGGTTTGGGAGAGGGGGAAGTGAGGTGAGTGGTGAGTGTAGTTAGGGTTTATGTTGTGTAGGTTTAGGGTTAGATAGGGAGGTTAGGGTTAGCTAGAGCACCAAAAATAATAAAGAGAGGAAGAGGAACTAGGGGAGATCATGGGGGAAAAACCATACCCCACTCAAAACCGAAGAAAAACCAATGAAAAAGAAAAGAGAATGATTTTGCATGGCCCATGCATGTATAATAAATGCAATGTTTATCCTTGTGAAAACACTTATAATACCATGGCATTTATTAGCACATGCTTCCATAATATAGAATTAAGACCAAGCCAAAAGAAAAGAGTGGTGTCCCAAGTAGAATAGATGGAATATGCTCATATTTGAATATAATGTGGGCATGCTAGTGTGTATGTTCCACTAGGTGCATCATAGCCTCAAAATATTCCAACATGAGCATACATTCAAATCAATCCATACGGAAGCTTGGCAAGGGGTTCCACTCACATAGCATGCAAAGGTGGCCATGTGGCTCACCACATATCACAATGTGAAAACAACATGAGACATATATGGGAGCATGTGGAATTAGAAGTAGATCCACCCCAACCCACATGAGCAAGAGGTAAACCCAAATAAAATGCAAAGCTCACATATAGTTGGATGGTAGAATTAAGGGGTGGTGACAAAAAAGGTGGAGTTAATAAAAGATATGCCCCAACTCAACTTGGGCATCAAGCATTTATCAATAACCAAATACAATATATCAAGAGACAAATACAATTAATAATGCATATAAGATAAGAATCAAATGAAAAGGGTTTTATATGATGCTCAAATGCAAGGTGGCATGATGACATGAGCATGATATAATTATGATGCAACAATTATATGTAGGAAGTAGCATTTTATTATTAGACCATGTAGCATTACAGATGTTAGACAGATGGGATGCTACAGCAGTCGATCACTTGCCGATCTCAAGATCGAATAGATGTGCGCTGCAATCCGGCAATGCCTCTGTTCTTGGTAACACATACAACCCGAGGACAACTCCCGCACCCTTGATCCAGGAGGGTAGGAGAAGCAGAAGATCTGCTAGAGAAAGTTACTTAGCTACTCTATTATTGCTCTCGCTTATCCAAAAGCCAATGGGAGGGGAAGAGAGCTCGTACTAGAGTGTGAATATGAGAGGAGCACCACACCTCCTTTTATAGGGGAGGGGGCTTCCACCATGGGTTGGCTGCCGTCCACCATGGGGTGCCCCCACCTCTCCCCTATTAAGTGGGTAGGAGTTGCACTCACTCCACTCACTTCTCCATAAATGCTAGTGGACATTCCACTCACAAAAATGCATTTAATCGGTAAAAACAATTTTATTTCAGAATTTTAATATTTGATAACTCTTTTAATTAACAAACATTAACAATTACCCCTTGTCCTTTTTCAATATCCCGAAACAATTTCAGTGTTTATCAAAAACAGCCCTCGAAACGATTTTGATGATTGCCAAACTTTTCTCCAACATATTTATCTTCTCGAACGCGTCAACGAGCCTTAAGTGTGTCACCCTACGGTTAGTGAATAATGTAGACATGATTAAGATTCATCTTTGATCAATAGTAAACAACAGGACCTGGAAATCTGTAATGACTCCCACATATTCAACGATGAATCTTGTGATTGTGTGAACCATTAACGTCGTACCTAGTTCCTTTTGTCTCGCGATATTTTACTTGTCCGAGATGCGATCATAGGTATCAACCATACCTTCGTTCGATCTCGTTACCTACAAGTACTCTTTACTCGTTCCGTGATACAACATCCTCATGACCTAGTCACATGCTTGCAAGCGGTGTTGATGTGATGTCACCGAGAGGGTCCAGAACATATATCTCTGTCATCTAGATAGAAAAAATCCCTTTCTTTATTCATGAGCCTCAAATAATACCTTTAAAGTACCCAAACGATACCTTTATAATCACCCTTTTATGGTGTGATGTTTTGCCATCTAAGTACTCATTCGGAGTTAGTGATTAACAGTCTCATGGTATGAGGATTAGGGTTACTTCATATGTGCTTGATATAGTAATGTAAACTTACTGACTAGATCATATTGCTATACCTACTTTGGATGTATGTTCATCATATCATTCTTCTAATGAATAACATCAAATGTTCATGATTAGGAAACCTTGATCATCGGTAATCAATGAGCTAGATAAATGATAAGCATTACTAGGAATTCTTTTTTGTTTATTAAACACATGTATTAATGTTTCCGATTAATACAATTCTAGCATGATAAATAAACATCAATCATAAACGTGTAATAAGATAATAAACATTTAATAATTGCCTCTGGGGCATATTCCCTTCAGGACTACATGGTTATGGGAAGGATAGTGATAGACTTGTATTTAGACCGGGCCTCAAACCATGGAAGTTTTAATGGGAAAGATCGCCCCTATATGCATCAAAGCTAAAGACATCTATGGGTAAAGTAGTGCACCATTACAGAGTCTATAAATTTGACTTGTTACTCCCTGTTCTAGGAAATAACTATGACCGTTATCGTGGAAAGGAACTCCGTGAAATCCTCTACAACCTTTGAAGGCTACCTGACATAGTATTTTAAATAAACGATAACTTTTCAAGAAACCATTTTAGAAAAGTTGCATTAGCCTAGGACCTTGGGTCCATGACTATAGTTAGTGCATCAAACATCCACATAGTTAGAACATGATGAGTACACTCGTACTTATCCATATCTTCTC
Source organism: Avena eriantha (assembly GCA_910589775.1). Classification (NCBI taxonomy): domain Eukaryota; kingdom Viridiplantae; phylum Streptophyta; class Magnoliopsida; order Poales; family Poaceae; genus Avena; species Avena eriantha. The sequence goes on from OU342746.1 coordinate 14,726,791, forward strand.
AACCCTTGCTAGAATATGAGAACCTGAATACGTCATCGAAAGCCAATAAGACGCCAATGGAGGACCATTACGAGGAACCAGGACTAGTTGACGGAAGCGAAGCAGACAATAATTGTATCGGATATGATGAAATCCAAGATGGAGTGTAAAAGGGGACTAATCCATAGATATTATAACCTATCTCCATAGAGCATTGATTTTGTAGCAATGGCAAGCCAAGTGGTATCGGAGATAGATCTAGTCATCATATAGTAGTCTACGAATCGCTCTTTCTAGATTTTGGATTAAACAAGGAACTTACTTGAGGTACCATTATGGCATGGAGGTTTCGTAGATGTAATGTATGGGTTTGAGTTACATTAGATCTGCGATGTTTTTATTGTACCACTATGTTGGATGTAATATTCATTAAACAGTGTTCCGTGAGTATCATGTCAGCGACTTATGCACTACAACATGTAATGGTGTGCTGGGTCACCGCAATTTCCCTAGAAATCTCTTAGAAAAACCCTAGTAAATTCCCTAGAACCACACATTCTCTTAAAACGATGCTATTACATAGGTCGAGGCACAAAAAATCGAAAATATCCTTTGTACGCTCCTATATCCCTACATGATTTAGAGAAACTGTAAATGGTGCCGACTTTTGTAAGCACTTCCACCACACCTCCGACCACTGGCTGTCACACCGTGCCGCATCACCTCCTCCTTTGGTAACCTCACATGACTGCAGTACCAACAACGAAATCCTCACCCCCTCTCACGCTCGCGACCCCAATCTCCCCTCCTGACCACCTCTGATAGCCGGAAGCGATTGATGTGAGCTATCAGGCACGGAGGGACTCATCCATTGTCTCGTGGGACTCAAATCACGTTAGAGGCATCCCGGTCATGGCCATTACGCTTGGTGTGTGAGCTCAGAAGCGAGAAAAAGGGGATAAGTGACAAGAAGATCACTATGTGCCAATGCTCAGATGGAAACACATCTTGAAAAATAAAAAAGTTACTGACTGACCAGTGGTCCCCACACACCATAGGATATTTAGACAATGGTTTCAAGTACTGATTTAGAAGAGCATTATTTTTATTGTGGAAAAGTCATAAATCCATATATTATCTGAAACAGGCCCCCACAAGAATATCACAAAAGGAAATAAAACATAAGTCCTTGAAAAGTTCAGCACCATCTTCCTTCTGCATCCCTCGACGACGCACCGTGATCAAAGCTCGATGCTGCCTTTGGGCCTTCGACGTAGCAAAATTCTTGCAAGAGAAATCTTGAAAAAAAACAGACGCCTGTAAAAGCAGCGGTCCGCAAATCGTCGATGTAAACTTGAAGATGCCAGCGACCACGATCTTGAGAGATTGTTGTCCCGGCGAATCTAGTAACGAGAAGGATCGGGAGGTAATCCTAGCTCCGGCCAAAGGGAGATGGGGTACACCAAACTCATAAGTTCACCGACAAAGCTATACATGGCTGAACTTCATTAGGCGGATGTGGAACTTGATGACATCAAACGCTACGATAGTCGCCTCCACTAAACACCAGCACCGTAGACATACCTTTATCACACCAGTCCTAATGCCCTACGATCTACTCCAAACTCCAGTCCGTAGATGCTCCTCCGGGGAAGCAACCCGATTTGGGACAGTCTGAATGACCTTTATTCTCATCGATGCAGATGTCCCTACACCGTAGACGAAAACTCGAAGACACTACGGGGACCAGTCATCCGATCCGAGGTTCCCCCACCCTCCAGCTGTCATAGCGGCCGATAGAGAGCAGGGGAAACAACGTCAGAAATGTCGGCGACCTGAGGGTAGGAGCATACCGCTTAGATTGCCTCTCGAAGAACAGTCTGATAAAATGATTCGTTGATTTTTTTAAATGTTAGCTAGAGAGCTGCTAAATTCATTGAACATATAGAAGATTGGTCCAGTTTATGAGGAAAACCAGACCCAACAACCTTATAGAGGATGCCTTTCGGCTTATAATGCATAACCACAAAGCACAAAACAATGACTCACCTTGCCTCACCTAGCCAAAGGCGAGAGGTCGGGACACATAGCCACTAGACCGCTTCACAACCGCAACAAGACATTAAAAAACAGAACTCTCACACAAGATGATACGTGCCAATGTACAATTCATCCTTGATGCCCAGAAGAAGTAGTGGCGGTGTAGACTGCAGGACCCGACCGAACTCGAGGAGAGCGTCGTTGAAGAGGTGTCGCATCGGTGTATATCACGCCCTAGAGGCTGACGCTCCGAGCAGCTACCAACCTAGACTTCAACTACCGTCTTGGAACTCCTCGTGCAACCCAGGCACGCCTCCAAGGAGGGAAACGACGCCATAGCGTCGCCATTGCCCGAACCAACAAGCTGGATCTAGGGTTCCCCCGTTGCACAGGAGGGGGCATGGATGGGAGGACCTAGATGACGCCCTCAAGAAGGTGACGGCGCCCGCAGGCGTCATCATCGTCCGCAATAGCATAGGGATTTCTCCGGGCCCTAAAACTAGTCCCATTGTCCACAAGGCAGGCATGGCAGAACCCAACGACCGAACAACCATCGATGAGAGGCGAACACATGTCTCCGGCGAGTGAGGCGATGACCACCTCAAGCATCATCGAAGCCAGCCCAACTAGCTGCAGGTCCACCTACCTCGTCCTCGTGTTGGACGGAAGGATGCAACGCCCATCTGTGGCGCCATTCATCTCCCTCCAACCAACATCATCTCTCCTATCAAACCCGTTGTAGCAGCCCTCCGCTGGACAAGCCTCCACGGCCGCCCTTCTTCCGATGGAAGGATGCAACACCCAAGTCGGTGCCATTCCTGTCCCGCATGCCTCGCTACTCCGCTTGCCATTCTTCCTCTGTCCCTAGACGCTGCACAGACTGGCTCAAACCTCACGCAACAACGACTGGCCATAGACGAGTCGTTGCCACTCGCGCATCGCACTAGGGGCGTCCACCGCGCCAATTGAACGCCCTGGAAAATCCCCTCTCGCTAGTCTGAGCCGCCTAGAGCCTGCAACGGCTGCGGCCCTCTAGGCCCAGATCGGACTCGTGCCGCCGCCTCCACGCCTGGAGGCACTCCGTGCCAGTGCATCGCCCACAAGCGCAGCATCAAGTCACCTGCCTGCTCCCAACGCCTCCAGCTTTCCCGCCCCTCCGTTGCCTGCTCCTCCGCAGTTCCTCTCGCCCGCCTCACGCCGTGCGACTCCGCCTCGAAGCACAGCAGGACACGCCAACTCTGCCCTCTACCTTCGGTGGGACAGGCGCCACCGCGGCCGGCGGTGGCAACAGCCTTGGGGAGCCGGATTCGAGGTGGCTTGGCTAGGTATTGGGGGGCCTCCGGAGTCGCTCAAGCGGGAGCGACCCAGGATGCAGAACACATGTGGTTTGGGATCCTACGATTTGTTGATTTAGAAGAGCACTTTGTATCATCTCGATTTTAGTTTTTTTTTACTTTTCAGTGAGAATCATATATGTTCGCAACCGCTCTGTTCCTAGCATCTCGCCTCTGGATTTCTCGCGTAAGATCTGTGCAAATTTAAGTTGCTACGACTAAGTTACAAAGTTTGGAACTTTACCGTGCAGTGTACATGTTTTTGTGATTTTTGTATGGGTTGCATATTTAATTTTTAAACTTCGTACTTCCTCCATTCTAAAATATAAGATGTTTTAGGTTTGTGAAAGTAGTATATCTAAACAACTTTTAGTATTTAGATTCAGAATGAACTTATCCAACCTATACACTAAAAGCGTCTAAATACATTATCTTCACAAAACTAAAACATCTTACAATATACCTGCAATTTGAAACTTGTCGATGAGATTTTTTGCACCATTAAAAACACACTATTCCTTGTGGGCCCAGCCTTCTCTCCTTCTATGGATTCAGATATTCTTGGGTTCCGAAAAATGCTCGTAGTTTTAGAGTTAAAACACCTTCAGGCGAAAATACATCTAGCGGACGTCCGACGAGGCGACGACCGACGCGGGTGCCGAAAATTCAAATTTGCAGAACCCGGGGCTAAAGGGCGGGATACGCGAAATTTCCCCCCAAATCGGACGCCTCCGGAATCTTCTCGTCCTCTCCTCGCTTCCCCCGTCCCGCCGCCGGACCTCGCCACCACCGTTCGGTGCTGATCTCCTCGCTGCGCCCACATCGTGTCCCAATCCCGCGGCGGATCCATGCCGGTGGAGGGGATGGGCAAGGTGGTCGCGACGGTCAGCGGCTACCACGGCGACGAGCGGCACAAGCTCGTCAAGCTCATCTCGGAGACTGGTGCGAGCTACGTCGGCGCCATGAGCAGATCAATCACCCACCTGGTAGTGTTGCCCGCATCGTACTCGTTCGCGATTTCCATCCCACCCCATTGATTTGCGTTGTTTAAATTTGACGGGTTCTTCTTGGTTTAGGTTTGTTGGAGGCTTGAGGGGAAGAAGTATGACATCGCGAAGAGGCTTCAGACGCGCGTGGTGAGCCACCGCTGGTTCCAGGACTGCCTCAAGGAGGGGAGGCGCCTCCCTGAGGGTCCCTACAAGTTTGAAAGGTAGCCAATTGCTTCAGCTGTTGTTGCGATGCAATTAAACATGCAATTGGTAATTGCTTCTGTTGTGTAAATGAATGAACTAGTCAAGGGATTTTACTAGGACAACTTATGAAAATTGGGACTAAGCATTATATTCAGGGCTTGTTTCTGTTTTCCATGTGCAATTTGGCAGCAGCAGTTTTGCTGTGACAAAATGAGGAACATTGCTGTGGACATTCCTATTCCTGCTGGCTTTGTCTCCAAGTTCACGTTCGCATGATTTTACCATGTAACAAGGCCCAATGGTCATATCTAGCAGTGTCTTTGACGTAGATACTAATTCTTAATGTATTCCTTAATTGACGCATTGTAAACTAGCCAAAGTAGCATAATGTTATTTTGTAATATCAAATTGTTACTATGTCCTTCTCAGAAAATCTTCTTGTGCTTGATTTCTAGTGGTGAAGAAGCAGGGTCAGTCCCAGAGCTTCCTGCTCTACCAGTGACGGGCAGGCCGTCCAAGATAAATGCATCCATGGAGGATCGATGTTTGAAAGAGTTACCTACTGATTTCTGCAGTACTTTGTATGACAGGGATGTCGTCAAGGTTGATGATTCAGATTCTGATTTTGAGCTTCAGGGATGGTCGGGTTCAGCCCTATTAAAAGAAGTAAGAATCATTATGTTCAATTGTTTTGGTTTGTGAGTTCAATTCCTTGATTCTTCATTTAGTCTGTTTCACATTTCACCTGTTATATTCTCTTCCATTCATTTCAGATAACAAATACATCACTGTTTATTATCCATTTTCTGTAAGTATTGCTGAATCTTGACCTGGTTATTGAGTATAAAAGATTTGCCGTGTGACAGTACATGAGGTCATGTAACAGGCATGCACAATATAGTAGGACATCATGCTTGCTTTTCTATAACTGATAACCAACAAAATTAATTAGTAACTAAGTGATTGCTTCCGACAGTTTTAGTACAATACACCCTGTCTTTCCTGCAAGTAAATTAGGGCCTGAATGTGATGTGGAATTTTTGTAAATACATAGAGCCTGATTTTTTATCCACATGTGAAGTGCTCGAGTTCTAGTACTTGTTGGGTTCTTCATTGTTTCATGTAAGCTGTTATTTTGAGTTGCTCAAGTAGATGTTTCTCGGAAGCGCTTTAAATATCTGTAGTTCATTTAACTATGTTTTTTTAAATTACTGTGCATTTACTCATTGCGTTGTCGTTTACTCTGTTGCCCCAAATGTTTGATGCTATTGAAAAATGGGGTATTTTATCAAAACTCCCATCAAAACTGTAAATTTCCTGATGGAGCTTGGTTGCCTTGTTCAGAATTCTGTTGTTGCCGGCAATTCTAAGAAGATTCCTTCAGGAGATGTTAAAGGACGAAAAAAGCGTTTAAAGCGTGAGCAGAATTCAACCGATAAAGATATTCCACATCCGCGAGACAATGTTTCAAGTTTCAAGGTAGTTTGCAAGTCGTACTATATTAGAACTGCTGTGAATAAATTTGTTTGTCTAGTTTTAGCCTGACTAACATTTTGATTTCTCTTTGTGCCGTTGTATAGTTTGGTCTTTATTCTGTTTATGAACCTATCAATATTTTTGTTGTACAGCTAAGTCCTGAATCCTGACCACATAAGGATTTAACGCTCGAAACTGGAAAGTGCACCTATATAAACTTGTAAAGCATAATTGCTATTCAGATTACCTCAATTTTTTATGGGTCACGTTTACATTCCCAAGATGAGGAAGTCCTGGTGTGGTCTTTGACGAGTAGATATTATAGATTAGTGGATGACTTTGTGTTCCAATTTGTTTCGCTGTCTGTTGCGGGGACTGTTTCAGTCTCAGCTGTCAACTTACACATATATCTTGTGAAAATACAGATAAGCGAAGGGCTTCCCATGTCAAGTGATTCTTCATCCCGGAGCACATCAAAGCAGAAGGGAAGCTTGTCATGCCTCCTGCATAATGAGGCTGCTAGCCGGATGGGCAAAAGAAATTATCCTAAGGGAAAGGAATCACGAAGCAAGCACGTGCGCTATCTTATGGAAATATCTGATGATGACAGTTTGACAGACAGCTTTGAGGAACCACAGGCGTTAGATACTCTTACTACAGAAGCTCGGAGAAAAATAAGGAGCACAAATGCTTCATCGTCGTCATTTCGTCAGTCTACCTTGGAAAGTATATATGGTTATTGTGAAACCAGTAAGCATGATTACGAATCATCAAGGAGTGAAGAGCAAGAAAATATTGAATTGGATGAAAGACCAAGAAGCATGCAACCTGGTGATTTGTCTGGACATGAACCATCTTTCTGTACTCAAGAGCAAAGTAACCTTGACATCGCAGCTGATGATGAGAAGGGAGGTGGCGAGAAGCCTGCCATGGAAGAATCATCTAGCCTGCAAAGACAAGCAGAACTTTCATGTGTCATTTGCTGGACCGATTTTTCTTCCACAAGGGGCATCTTACCATGTGGACATCGGTTCTGTTATTCATGCATTCAAGGATGGGCGGATTGTCTGGTATGCCGGTTCAACATAACATTTTTGCACATCAATGTTTTCTAGATATATCTGCTGCTCTACTGTAGCACCCAATAAGTCTGCGCTTATGCTTGTACGGTACTGCAGATTCAGGACAACAGTATAACAATCCATCCTGATTGAAATAAATGTTACCAATGTATAAGATCAGAAATTGAAAATACGGTTACCATTCCCATTGGGTAGTGGTATTCAGATGCCCATTTTGTTTGAGCGGATATCTGGAGTTCTCGACATTAAGCTCTCAAAACCTTTTGAGCAAAACCAGTTGATGATGTCACCAAAGAACCTATGCTTGTAGTTAGTTTTTTTTCTTTGTCCCTTCACAATTTTTCAATCAGATGTTATTTGTTGCTCAACACTTGCATCTCCTGTTTCAGTCTTCTAGAGGGAAGGTCTCGACATGCCCTCTTTGCAAAGCCATTTTCTCCTGGATCAGCAAGGTGGATGAGGCTGGTACGTCAGATCAGAAGATATACTCGCAGACCGTTCCTTGTGGAGCTTCAACGGACATCTTCATGTTCGCAGATGAAGGCTACGATGTTCCTGGATCATGGGTGAGCTCCTTTTCCACTAGCTACTGCTTCTTGTACTTGTGTTTTCGAATGTTCAGCTGTCAAATTCAATATGCAGTCTACTCAAGGGGCCTGCTACCAGTGCCACAGCCGTGAGCCCGAAGAGCTTCTCCTGAGCTGCCATGTCTGCCGGTCACAGTGGGTACACAAATACTGCCTTGATCCTCCGCTGCCTACATGGACGTGCATACACTGCCGAGATCTACGGAGCATATACCAGCGCTACCGCTAGCCTGAGTTCTGGAAATCTGCGTCGCCATGAACGCTTGATTCGTCGTATCACTGGGTCGCTGGAGATTATTGGGGCAGCCTCAGTTGAAGGGGCATGTCAACCGAGCTGATAATTTTTATTTGGTGACATTGAGAGGTGAGAACCGTGAATAAATGGCACGGGCAGTGTAACCAAGCTCCTTGTATGCTTGTGGTGTTACCTGTTACACTTGGTGTAATGGAGACGAGATACAGGATAGAGACCGGGTGCACGCCATCAGTGCGTGGAAAGGCTATCTGAACCAGTATTTGTTTCCATGGTCACCTTGTTGACAAGATTTTCACACGCTTTATCATGTACTGCTGGTTACTCTTTCTTAAACGACAAGATTCTTACGCACGCTCTTTACTACTCCCCTTGGTTTAAATATCTTTTCTCTCTCCGATGTTTTGTACGTACGAAGAAACGGAACTACTTGGTGCACGACCTCTTCCTGGTATGATCCTCAGACGACGCAAGATCCGGTGGCGTTCTGCATTTTGCTGTGCCACCAAGTGTTGGATCGTGTGTGTCCTAAAGCTATCGTATGGAAAGTATCTTCTGTATAGCAGTGCTCTTCGAGAAATTGGTCACAGCTTATAAAATTGGTCACGAAACTTCTTTGCACACGACACCTTGTGTCCGACGAGAAATCTGATGGTTTGCTATGCTTTAGTCACACGTATGGAGGGCCGGATGGTGTGTGTCGTATAGGAATCGTATAAAATGTGTTCTCTTATAATAATGCGCCAATTTTCTCAAAGAGTTAGTATACTATAATATAACTTACTAATGTCCGTTTTGCTAAACACAATGCAAGAGTGAAAAAGTTACTCGTACACATCCTGCTCCATCTACATGTTTCACATGTTAGAAAACTTCAGTAAAATCAACATGCGGCACTCGTAAATCGTAAAAAAACACCGCTCCGCCGGAGAAGAGACCACGTGACTGCTATGTGAGGATCCCCGCAAAAAAAGACTGCTATGGGAGGAGCAGATGTGGGACACTCGAATGTAGATGAAGAAGCCGACTCTTTGAGGAACCCTCAACACTGCCAAAGCTTCGGGACCACCGCCCTGACATCCAGCTACTCCACCAAGCCAAGCAGACCACCAACACCATCTTCCGGGACCTCCATCCCGATGTACCACCGTTCACGCTCGAGCCAAGCGCTGCATGACTTAACTACCAGTAACCCAAACTGCACGGGTAACCGCTCGCGGACCATGGCCGCCATGTCAACATCCAGGGCCACTGCCCCGGCCTAAAAGTCAAACCGCCTCATCTGAGGAGCATCGGCCGAGATGACAACCTCATCGCGCCGGTGACACAAGATTGCCTCCCAAGCCATGCAAGCAAATGCGCTGCCCCATGAAGGTTTTGCCCACCATAGATCCCAAGGACGTCGTCTCGACCCACAACCACCATCCTGGGCCGCTGCCCCGACGTCCACCGACCCCAATGCAAGAGAAGATGTGCACAACCGCGAGGGATGACTCAACAAGGCGATGTCCACAAGAGAGATGATTAGTTGACGCCATCGCTGCCCGCTCTGGCGAACGATGTAGCTATCGCCATCAATGGCACCGACCCGGGGGGGTCGGTGCTGAGGGAAAGTAGAGAAAATAAAATAAAATAAAACTGAAGTAAAAGCTAGTACTAGCTTCTACATGCTTCTGCTATATTCTAGGTAATATGGCTATTTAGTCATTTGTGTTGTAGTAGTTTTTAGAATGCTCTATTATGAGTTGTAACTAGGTTTGTTTGCACTATCTTCTACCTTTAAGTAGTGTTCTCTAGAACCCTCTAGCTATGAGTAGATCTAAATAGTGAAGGCTTATATGCGGCCTATACATAGAGGTCCTCACCTCTATCTATGGAAGTAGACTATGTATCATCTACTAATTAATAAAGAGAACTTTGTGTTCTTATTTTAGATCTTAGATTAGCTCTAATATGTTGAGAGTTTTAGATTAAAATATTAACAACCCCACCCCTAGAGTGATATCTAGCTCATGCCCTAGAGAAATATCTAGAGTAGCAAGTTGAAGTGGTTCCTTCAACATTTGTGATGTCTTTAATATAACATCAAGGTGGAGTTGTTACTCCACATCCTTTATGCTGTATCAGGTGGTATCAGAGCCCTGCTGATCCATTCTAGTTGTTGGTCTCCTCATTGAGAGAAAGCTACAACAAGAAATGGTGGATTTGGGAACGAGAATAGATGCTGTAGAACAAAAATCCAAGCGCTATGTGAAGATCTTAACTGGAGGTTCAATCAACTGGCTGAGATGATGAGAAGGGATGTTCCTCCTCCTGCTACCAATGAACAAGATTCATCAAAAGAGCAAGGAGATGATTGATGGTGAAGAAAGGAAGGTCATCTTCAAACCCAAATATCCCAATGACATGAAGATTAGTGTACCTCAAGAAGATCAACTTATGCTGAAAAATCTAAAGGTGACGAATATGATGATGCCTATTACGCTTTAAATGGGGCCACACACTCGCATGACGGATCCACTTAGTCGAATAGTGGAGTCACCATGTTTGACCGAATAACGTACTGGACTCGAACTCTAAGCATCCGAATAACTCTTCATAGAGTTGTTTTTTCTTCCGTGTTGGTGCAGTTTCCAAGATCTTCGAGCCTCTTTTCGGCCAAGTCATGGTCTCCTGGGGTATAAGTCGGTTCCTATTATTGGTTTCTGGAATCTTCTGCTTAGTAGGCCGACCAATGCTGGAATCGCCTACTTTCTAGGCCGGCTCCCTAATAATTTTCCGAATCTTCTTCATGCACCAACTATCTTCACCCTTTAGTCCCCTGGTATTGGGCTAGAATCTAGAAATCGACAAAATATGTCTATCCATGACTCTCATATCCCGACTCAGACCACTGTATTTTTATTGGCCCAAAACAGGTGCTAACAGATGCCCCCATGTTTTTGGTAAAGCTTGCATACTAAGAAATACTCTGTGTAATTCGCTAAAGGTGATGTTCAAAGTCATTGGCTACATATTTTTGTTCCTAGGGCGATTGATGACAACAACTCCGTGTGTACTGATACCTTCAATCCGGATTACGGATGTAGTATAGCTCTTTTTCCCTAGTAGACCTAGGTTATCGAATCCTCGGGAAGCAGAAAGCGTAGTGAAGTTACTTTAATGGACCTTTGGGAGTTTTACAATTCTTTTTGTGTTTTACCGGACCAAGAGTTTGCTGTCTTTTGTTGTCGTTGATGATGGAGAGAGAGGGCCTAGGACTTTCGGTTTCACCTGTAGCTGTGCAAAACATCTGACAGGAATAAAAGATAATAATAAAGTATGCATGTAATTGTTAGAGCAAGATAATTATATGTGAGCAGTGCATCCATAATTGCTATTGCCTCCGCAACCGCTTATAGCAATAACCTACTAGTCTCATCTATAGAAGAAAGAGAACTAATGATATGCATAGTGATGTCACCGTTAATCCCAAGTAAATCCCTCACATACAGCCGTACTACCCCTTCTGTCACTGGGGTTCCCAACCTATAGATTAGTCATTAGTCATACTCCCTATACCTGGCTCAATCCTCGAGGTCTTGGGTACCTGACAAGTCCTTGGATTGAGGCAAGAGAGGATACAATAATCATCATGTCATACAAACTAATACATGATCCCATCTATGATAAATAGCATGCACAGAAGCTACATGGCTAGGCCGAAGCCCTTAGCCCAAAGAGAATTACTCACACATAGAGATGAAATCAACAATCATAAACATTACAATGGAAACCATGAGATCGATAGCAAATAGTCTTACAATGTCGCCAATCGAAGATAAGATCTACTATTACAAGTGGTGGAATATGGCTATGGTGGTGGAGAAGGGTTTGGATATTAGATCTAAGTGTATTTCTCCCCAAGCTTAAAATTGATCGTCCTCGAGCAAGAAAACCAAAATCAAAAAGGAACTCAGCATTTAAACTGAAATAACGAGATGATCTTACTCATGATCGGTAGTCTCATGTTTCCTCCACTTTATTAATATGAAAAACTTCAGTATAGATAGAGTAATGGTAAGCATATCATACGGGTTTTTATGCATCCTTATAGCGCAGCAAAATTATTGTTAACATGGATGATTCAAATGAGTAAACCTTATTCCATGTCATGTAATCAACTCATAGGCTTGCCTTTGAACAATAAAGTATAATTATGTAAAATTGAGAGTGTGAGAGTTTGTCATGAAAAACATATACACTAGAGTATTTCAATTCTCCCACATCAATAAATTAAGACTTTTCAAGCACTACTTTTTTGTTCATTGTCCTTCAAGAATTTCAGTTCTTAAGTAATTGAGAGCATGCCAAATTTTTAATTAGTTTATCGGGCTATGACAGACACTCATGGCATCACCAAGGTTTTTGTTCCTTTTGCATAATTATTACTCATATCATCCAGAGGAGTGATTCCATCATGAACACAGCTACCCGAGAATGCCAAGAATCTTACCCATTATAGCATTGCTGCTACATATGTTTAATCAACTCATAGCCAAAATCTAGGAGTTTTCTCCATGAAGATCGTTCATAGGCTAGCAGAGTTGTTGGCATCCCATGAAGTTTGACACACATAAAGCTATATCATTCTTATGATTCACAAGTCAAACTTTGGCATGCTCACAAAAACCGCTAAACATTAATTCAATCGAAAAATCCTTTTAAAGAGAGTTATCAAGTCACTCATTATTTTCTGTGGTGTTGAGTGTATCTAGAAATAAGCCTTCAAGACTAAACACTACAACACCCAAGCCTTCAATTATGAGATTTTTTCTAATTACAATTGTTTAGCAAATTTTTAGGCAAGACTTGGTTAACTACAAGAGCTGGAACAAAATGTATCCAACTAAATACCCATGCAAACAAAATTTTACTACAATATAAAGACTCACTCCACCAATATAACATCTTAACATTTACTACTAACTAGCATGGGTTTCTCAAACTTCAAAAGTGGGGAGTATTAAGGCGTATCTATCATGATTGGTTCCACTTCTCTCTTTCCTTTTGATTTGCTTCTTGGAAACTCAAAGTCGATCACTCTCCTGCAAATATGTGAAAGCCACAAGGAGAATAGAAAGGAAGGAAGAGGGAAAATAAAGATAAATGGAAAAATATTTTTGTTTTTTTTAAGAGAGGGAATTAAAGAATAGAAAATTAGCGGCAAAGCTCGGCTAGAAAGTCTTGAAAATAGATAGAAATAACTAAAGATAAAGTGTTGGGGGAAACCAACACGAGTGCTTATAAACTTGAATTAAAAACATAACCTCGAAATGAATAAAAACAAATGAATGCCAAATAAATATAATGAGGAAACTTCCCCAAGCTTAGGCTTTTGAAAGCCCTTCAAATCATTGTGGTGGCAGGAAAAAGTCCTAACCCCAGTTCGCAAATTGAGTTGATAAATTACTAGTTGTTTCTTGGAGGTTCAAGGAGAGGTTATGCATCTTCTCCACAGTTCCTCCAAGTTCTTGGAAGTCTTGGTATGTAGCGGACTGGGTTGGTGGCTGCTCCTCTTAATAAGGAACTTCTTGCTCCTCTTCTTGGTCCTCATCCTCATCCGGAATCTCCTCCTCAGGTTGGTGTTGCTCAACCTGCAAGTCATATAGCAAACATCCTTCCTCGATAGAGAAAAGACCACTAGGAAAAAGAGCGGGGTAGAGACGCCCAACTCCAGCAATATGCAAGTAATAAACACCACCTCTCCTAGTAAGCATTCCACAAGCTTTTAAAGTAGAGAAACCAACACGTCGCTCACCTAGCACTGGTCGCAACTCACCTAGGTCGATGCCTAGGGCAATGGCAAGCACGGTGATGATGCCTCCACCCGTGATAGGTCCTTGGCTTTGGGAGGATTGGTACTCCAGGTAGCGCACAAGAATTGCGCCAAAGTTGAGTGACAAGTCGATGTTGTTGAAAGCAGATTTTGCAAGGACTAAGATGTCCTCCTCATTGAGTCTCGTGAACTCATTTCATGCGTGCAAGGTGTTAGCAATAACATAGAACAAATAGAGAATTGCAGGATGTTGAATATTCTTCCCCTTGCTTACTCTAGAAGTGAAACTCATTCCATTATAATAAAGTTCCGAGGAGGGTCTATGCCAGTAAAGGATGCGCGCAAGGCATTAGCATTATTGTTTGGAAAATTAAAACATGCGCACCATTCATCTAGTAATAAAGCATAATTGTTGTTCATAAGTCGGAAAGAAATCATGTCCTCTCCATGCCATGCTTTAACGGTGCTTTGCAAAGAACTTAGAAATTCAAGAGTTAACCGGCGATAAGTAGGCACATCATTGAATACAAAGTTTAGCAGGCCAACTCTATTGCAAAGTAAATTGAAGTCATTAGAAATACCGAGTTGATTCAATATAATGGGGTAAGCCCACTTTGTTGTCTTCACTTCTCGGTTCTTGATCCTGTTGAAGCGATCATGTTGGAGCTCATCCCTGAATTGTATCCCCCTGCGTTCTTGAGCGATAGCCCGAGAAGAACTAGCGACAGCACGAGCACGAGTTTGGATCCTTGTGTTCATCATCTAAAATAATAAGGAAAGACAAAAAATAAAACTTTTTGATCCAACAATAATAAGCATAACATATTCCTCATCATAGCACACTAAAAGTCCCCTCAAAATAATAATCCAGGCAAGATAATCATGGCAATTAGTTCATAGTAGGTCTCTCCCTAGATTGATAATGCCAACAGATCGAAAATAAATTTGCAAAAAGTAATTGGAGGATCGGAGGAGAAACATACCGTAGATCACTTGTGTGCAAGGAAATCAAACGAAATTAAGTAGAGATGATGATCTCTTGAGGTTTTGAGAGAGTTTGGAGGTAGAAGAGGGAAAAAGGATTGAAGTTTTGGTGTTGGGGGTACCTTCCCATGGAGATTTTGTGGTCGGATGCAACTATATGGCCGAAACAATTTGTTCAAGCCGTATAGTTGGTCTGATGTCAAAAATTTAGGGTTTTCTCCTGGCGGTGCAACTATGTGGCTAGAACTATACGGCCAGGATTTTTATCTCCGTCGTATAGTTGGTCGTCAAACCTTCTGTATCCTAGAAAAGAAATTTTACAAAGGCAACGATAACTATACGGCCGGAACTATATGGCTGAAATTTTATTCATGCTATATAGTTGGTCGTTAAACCTTCAGTACATAAGAAAGAAAATTTGTCGATGGCAAAGATATCTATACGACAAAACTATACGGCTAGAATTTTTATTCGCTCCGTATAGTTGGCCGTTAAATCTTCTGTAGTCATCAAAAAATTTCTATTTCTTCGAGAATTCTTTCTTATCCTGAAACTTAGCGAAACACCTTATTTTTGACAGAAAAATGATAGTAAAAATTGTCGACCAACATCAACATGTATAGAGCAGGATATTTAGTACTACCGAACTTCTTCTTCTCAACTAGAGCTTTCTAGCACTCTTTATTAAACATAAAACTTAAACTAAAACTTAAAAACTTTACTAAAACCTTTATTTCACATGGGTTGCCTCCCATGAAGCGCTCTTGTATGGTCAATATCTTGACCTCGATGTTGCGCACTTAGGCCAGATGAGTGGAACACCCACTCCAAAATAATTGGCCTTCAAAGTAATGGCCTCCTTTTCATCATGCTTGGCTTTCTTCTTTCTGGGAAAATGAATAACAAAAGGATCCCACGAAGGCAATTGAAGCTTCACATTCCCTTCATGTAGATTAATCAAAGCCTTAATAGTTCTTAAGAATAGACGACCTAATATAATAGGAGCAGTAGCATCTTCAGGCATGTCAACAATAACAAAATCAACAAGAGCAGGACAACCTTTAATGTATACTAAAGTATTTTCTTTAATCCCCACAACTTGTTTGTAGGTAGAATCTGCTAGATGTAATTTTAACTCAGTGATTTTAAAAGATCCAAGATTTAACTTATTAAAAAGACTTTTTTGGAATTGTTGAAACGCTTGCACCTAGATCACAAAGTGCAGCTATCTCATTGGTCCCAATTTTAATCTTAATAGT
Organism: Avena eriantha; assembly: GCA_910589775.1. NCBI lineage: Eukaryota > Viridiplantae > Streptophyta > Magnoliopsida > Poales > Poaceae > Avena > Avena eriantha. The sequence continues at coordinate 14,742,796 of OU342746.1, forward strand.
AGGCTCAAATATTCATATACTTCACATTTATTTTTTCAAAAAAATTCTTATATCCTTCCTCAAGCTAATGTACCTTTATTGCTACCCGATTAACAAAGTGTTGATACATAGCTTCCTCATTTCCTTCACTTACCGGAATCTTGATATTAATCCTTTTTTACATGATCTTCAATGTTGTAATTTGGTGAAGGAGCATTACTATAATCAAGTTCTTCATGCTCCTCCCTTTGGATTCTCATCATCTTGAGGTCTTCAATAGGATTGGGCTCAGCTTTACCTGCAAATTTAGCTAGAATGAGAGTTTGACTCTCGGTTATCTTACCTAGCTGTGCCTGAACGATCCTTGTTCTTTCTTGGAGGGCCTACAAATCATTCCTCAAACTTACAGCTTGGTTAGATGATTTACCAAGCATAGCATCATGGTTCTCCGTTATTTTGACAAGGATATTGTTTTGCTCATTTTTTGAGTCCATAAAGGATTTAAGTGTTTCTTGGAGACTACCATTACTTGTTCCCATATTATTATTAGAGTTACCTACATGACTAGAATAATGTTTCTGAAAATTAGGATTATAATTCTTCTTCCAAGCAGGGTTATAATCATTACGAGCTATAAAGTATATTTCTTCAATATTTGATTCTAGGATAGCTCTTACCTGGTTTTCCTTACCTTTTACGGCTAATATGAGCTCATCCAGCTTAGCATTGAGTTCTTCATTTTCTTGTGGTGAGATGGAGTTCACCTTCTTCGTGTCTGATCTATCCACATGCCACTAGGCATGGTTGTCTTGCATATTGACTAGCAACTGCTTTGCTTCGGTAATATGTTTGCCCATAAATATTCCTCCAGCTGTAGTATCAAGCATATACTTAGACACATGGTTAAGAGCATTATAAAATAAATGGATAATTAACCAATCTTCCATCCCATGACTGGGACAGTTTCTCATGCATTCTTTCATCCTCTCCCATGCAAGCGCTAGTGGCTCACACTCTTCCTGTCTAAAACCAGTAATATTAGATATTAGTTGCATAGTCTTTGCAGGTGGGAAAAATTAAGTCATAAATAAAGAAGTACACTCCATCCATGATGCAATAGTATTTCTAGGCAAAGATAGCAACCATTCTTTTGCTCTTCCTCTAAGAGAGAAAGGAAATAAGTGCAATTTAACCGCATCGGGGTCAACATCTTTAATGCGCATCATATCACATATTTCAGTGAAAGTGTTCAAGTGCATACCTGTGTCCTCAATAGTAGAGGCTGCATATTGATTCTGTTGAACCAAACTTAAATAGTGGGGCTTAATTTCATAATCATCAACAGTAATTGCTGGCTGGGTAATAGGAGTACGCAAATAATCATTGTCGGGAGTTGCAAACTCCCTAAGCTTCTTTTTATCCATATTTTGTATGTTTTTTTGGTTTTCTTAAACAAAAAATTATGATAGTAAAAACAAGAATTTAAAGACTAACTATTTTTTTGGTTTTCCAAATAAAGATTGAAAGCAAACTAACAAAATTAAAAACAAGAATTAAAACTAGCAAGGTTCCGACTAACCTCACCAGGGTAGCTATTGCTTCCCCAACAATGGCGCTAGAAAAAAAGGTTGATACCTTCGGTCCGGATTACGGACGTAGTATAGCTCTTCTCCCTAGTAGACCTAGGTTATCGAATCCTCGAGAAGCACAGAGCGTGGTGAAGTTACTTTAATGGACCTTCGGGAGTTTTACAATTCTTTTTGTGTTTTACCAGACCAATAGTTTGCTGTCTTTTGTTGTTGTCAATGATGGAGAGAGAGGCCCTAGGGCTTTCGGTTTCACCTGTAGCTGTGCAAAACATCTGATGGGAATAAAAGATAATAATAAAGTATGCATGTAATTGTTAGAGCAAGATAATTATATGTGATCAGTGCATCCATAATTTGTGTTGCCTCTACAACCGCTTATAGCAATAACCTAGTAGTCTCATCCATAGAATAAAGAGAACTAATGATATGCATAGTGATGTCACCATTAATCCCAAGTAAATCCCTCACATACAGCCGTACTACCCCTTCTGTTACTAGGGTTCCCAACCTACAGATTAGTCATTACTCATACTCCCTATACCTGGCTCAATCCTCGGGGTCTTGGGTACCTAACAAGTCCTTGCATTGATCCAAGATAGGATACAATAATCATCATGTCATACAAACTAATACATGACCCCATCTATGATAAATAACATGCACAAAAGCTACATGGCTAGGCCGAAGCCCTTAGCCCAAAGAGAATTACTCACACATAGAGATGAAATCAACAATCATAAACACTGCAATGGAAACCATGAGATCGATAGCAAATAGTCTTACAATGTCACCAATCAAAGATGAGATCTACTATTACAAGTGGTGGAATATGGCTATGGTGGTGGAGAAGGGTTTGGAGATTAGATCTAAGTGTATTCCTCCGGTGGCTCTTCGGTGTTGTGGATGCAGGTTTCTGGGGTTCTGGAGGGCGCTATTTCTCGTCGCCCGAAGCCTCTTTATATAGGGGCCCCTTCATGAAAGTTGTTCTGTTTAACCTAGTAGTGTCGATGGCAACTATAGGGCCAGAAATTTATTCCCGCCGTATAGTTGGTCGTTAAAGCTTCCATCTCCACTTCACGACCCCTGGTTTCTTTGGGTTGTTGGAAATTTCATACCTTTGACTTTAATGTTGTGATTCCCATCATCAAATGTCATTATCTGTGTAGGGAAAAATAGAAAGAAAGGATTGCATACCCCTTTGATCATTAGGCATTAGTGGCAGGGTTTAGAGAGATATTTGATCAAAGATATGAATAATATCCAGTTTAAATGTGGATGTAGATGGCTATATTTCACAGCCATCATGTACCAACTCACTGGGACTCTAATGGCTATGAAAATAGCCACCTTTATCCGTGTTTAAATCTTATTTATAGTCAAGGAATTGACCAAATATCTCTCTAGCCTTGCTACTAATGACTAATTATTGCAAATATGTGCATATCCTTCTCTTGATTTGTGATGTGCAGAAAATCAAGATTTTATGGTGAAATTAGGAGCAATTATTGAAGAATATGCCATTTCCACCTCAACCAAGTCACCTAGGAGTGAAAAGGCATCTCCATGAGCTGTAATGATGTTGTGGTGGTGTCACGACTGATGCCATGAGTAGGCTAAAGAAGGGGCCCTATGGACACTAGTGTAATCCTGGGAGGGATAGTGCGGTGAATACCGCACATGAAGAATACACTCAGAGACACGATATACCCAGGTTCGAGGCTCTCATAGTGATATAAAACCTCTACTCCTTCCTCTAGATCTTATAGTATGATCAATGGACTAATACAAGTCCTCCTTGAGATGTATCGAGAGGAGGAAGAAGATGAAGTGCTTCCGCCTCTCTCTCCCTATACTACTTGCGTGTATCTCCAATGACCGACCCTCTCCTTGGAGGCCCTGGCTCACCTTATAAAGGGGTGGCCAGGTTACATCTAGGTCTTACGTGGCCCGAATATTCCCAACATATGTTTGTACCGAAATAACAGTTAGGCCAACTCCTTTTCCCATCATGGGCCTCTGGATGGCAACTATCTTGTGCCCATCTTGTCTTACAGTTGGCGGTCTGATACTGTTGCATCCGGGAATCCCGCGCCCAGATCTTGTTCCAGTTTTTAGGGGTGTGCTTGAATTAGCGCTTATCTCCTCCAAGAATTCCAGGAAGGAGAGAAGCACTGGAGGCCGACTCACCCCTTCCTGAGCACGCCAACCCCTAAGTCGGCTCTTCCCAGATGACTCAGCTAGGACAATACCTGCATACATAAAACAATGCAATCATTGTGCCGACATAAGATATATGTTGGCTAGGTCCTGCCGGGATAACCCGACTTGGTTAACTCGGCCTTTACTCGGCCGGCCCTTTTATACCTCGGCCCACTTGTACCTCGGTGAGCCATGTCTTTATACCTTAGCTTGACCCTACCTGGGGTCATCCCCCTACATTACTGCCCAAAGTTGTTGCGGTCTTAGCAGCTTTAGGTGAAAAGGCCACAGCAGGTTCAACTCATTCGGATCTTTGTCCATATTGATGACATATTTATATGTCGGCCCATGCCGATTTTAACTCGGTTACACCACTTGTTGATTTACTATCCAATTTGACCTTGCCTGGCTATATCCGAGATATAGCTCGCTAGCCGAGTCATTCTCCCATATCCGAGTTATTTCCCTTATATATTTTATTTCTTTCGTATTCCTCACCTTATCCTATGTGTTAAGCAATCATTGTGCTTTGCCTGATTTTAAGGGCCAAGACATTATTCACTACCACGACATGGCAGTTATCACTGCCACACATCACATTGTCGCATGGCTCATCAATTACCGCTGTAGCCACTTCCTGCAGTTGTGCCTCTAGTTGCTGTAACCGTGCCTGTGGCACGTTCTCACACACTGCCTCATAGAATACACACACAGATCGTGGGGTTGGTGGGCGCAACTCATCCCACTACCCACGATGCGCAGCATAGTTAAATAGGGGAGCGAGGAAACCCTTATTCACTTTGCCCCACTCCCTCTCCCTCTTCTTCCTCGCATCCCCGCCACCGTTGTGCTTCGCCATCTGCGACCGCACCGCTCCTCTGCTCCTCTTGCTCCGCCACCTCGCCCAAGCGCCGTCCTCCACCATCGCTACGGGACCACGACAATCTTTGCCTTGCGCTCCCGAGTCAAGATCTGCATCGGAGGAGAGCGACATGGAAATGGATCCTCAAGATGTCGTCGTCGTCAACGAGCACAAAGAGGAGGCCGTCTCCGAGCGAGGCTCGTGGGAGGGGTCTGATGTTACCCAAGCAGAAATAGACTGGCTCAAGCGGACCCGACGAATTCCACCGGAGGTGGATTGCTATATCCCGGTGACGAGCAGATTCCTGACACCAAAGAGGGTGAGTATGTACTATTTGTTGCTCACTTTGCCCAAGGATTTGGTCTCCCCCTTAGTGATTTCTTTAAGGAGTTCCTTGAAACTTTCGGCCTTCAACCCCAACATCTTCTAGCTAATGCCATCGCTTTCCTGTCCGGGTTTATCTCTTTCTACAAGGGTTACCTTGGCCTCTGGCCCAGCGTAAGCCTTTAGGCAAAGTACTTCCAGATTTTCTCCAATGTTGTTCCTTCTACAGGTGTTCCCCCTAGCGAGAAACCTCTGACTCAGTGCGGGGCTGCTTCCATTACACCCGGCGCAAATCTATCTTCCCCCAAATCCAAGGCCTTGACTCATGCAAGAAGTAGCTTAGGTCGTTCTTCTATGTGAAGAACAACACCAAGGTAGAGATGATTCGGCTCCTTGCTTTCTCAGTCGGCGTCCCTTCTAGGACCAACTGGGACCTTGATCCGAAGAGTAAAATCTCGCACGTTAACATGGTTAATGCATATCTCGTCGAGCTGAAGGATGCTGGATTATCCAGTGATGATATTATGGAAACCTTCATTAGTAGACGGGTTTGCCCCCTCCAACGCCGCAGCCACATGAGTGGTCGCCTTGACCCGAACCGCACCTCTACTATTGAGTTGACCAAGGTTCATGTTTGCAAGCGAGTCAAGTCCATCTTTAATACATACATGACCGAGACGTGGGACTAGAGAAAAGCTCCCTTCAGCCGAGATAACCCAACTCCCTAGTTAAGATCCTAATCATCTTTGCCGTCATAACCATTAGGTTGGCATGCTAACTCATTTGACTTTTCTCTTGTTTGTGTTTATGTGCAGAAATTCCTCCAGCAAACTATTGAAGATACCCCGAATCCCTCTCTCACTTGGGGCAAGGACCGCGATACCTTGGATCCGGATGAACCAGACTCCAAGGATTTCATGCCCATTCCTGACGCTAGCTCCGGCTGATCCCATGGTAAGACTTCTATCTTTGAACCATTAAGGACATGGTCAGATGATGATGATGATTGTAAAATTTTAGAGGTACACTTAACCCGATGCCAATGTCATTCACCTACCCGCCTCACTTTACACCAGCTAACCTGGCTGGTCAGGTGCTTGACGTGCCTCCTATCACTGTGGGAGGTCAAGGAGTGGTGAAGAAGAGCGTTGCATCCTCTGCCCCGCCATTCGAGTCTTCTAAACCCTCGAAGAGGCAAAAGAGGGGATTCAAGAAGATTCAAAAGCCCAAGGCATCACCAGCTTGCTCCGGGTAAGATTCCTTTCTGGGTTAACCTTATATTTCTTATTTCTCTCTTTCTGTATCTCTTATCTCTCTATTTCTCATTTGATTCTTTTTGTCATATTGTATTTATCTGTAGGGTTGCCTTGAATATTCCCAAAGTTCCTCTAGCATGGGGTCTCCCATTGTCACACCATCCTCTCCTCCTCCTCAGGATGATACTCGCATCCTTAGCCCCATTCGGGCTAATACCCCTACTGTAGCAGATGCCAATATTACTCGGCCAGAGGGTGAAACTGAGGTTGGAGGTGGAGGTGGTTCTCCAACTAACGAGGCCATGTCGGATCAATGGGAGAATACCTTGGCCCCTAGTACAGAGAGTGAAGAACATGGCGCCAGTAGTACCGGCGCCGAGACAGTTTCTTCCGAGGTTGCGGTAATCCCGGAACTAGTTCAACCCCAATCTCAGTAGCCACAAACTCCCGTGTCAGTTTCGACTCAGTAGCAGCATCAACCACCACAACCATTGTCCGAGTCAGCCAAGACTCGGCAAGAAGAACAACCTCGACAGAGCCAACCTGTCCAACCTTGGCCAACCTCACAAACTTAACCTTGGCCAGCATTATCGTAGCAGTGGGTGCATCCCACTGCCAAATCGAAGAAACTAGCTACAACGACCAAGGTGGTGCAGAAGAAAACTGTGGTTGTGTCCCAACAACCGTCAGTTGCCTCGATGCTGCAGAAGTCCGACACCTCCTCTTGCTTGGCTCAGGACAAACAACTAGCACTTCATGTCAGTTCTGCTGCAGTAGTGGCTACCAAGAAAACTTCTACCGGGAAAGGTTTAGTCCTAAACCAAACCCTGAGCGGTAAAAGCCTTGGCTCACTCAGCGAGTATGCCACCAATTGGAACGATGCTGATTATAACGAGGTTTCCTCTGGAATTCTTATGCCACAGAAGTTTGGCCTGGCAGAAATTGGTGACATGATGTATAGTGCCAGGGTAGCTCTTGCCAAGGCTGGCGAAATTATGGAGGTAAATAGCTCAGCAATACTTTGTATACTTGCGGTAGATGCACACATAAGCATTAGTCCCCGAGCCTCTAGGGGAGTAAGATATTACTTGGTTGAATGCTCTTTAGACCAACACTTTGTAATTTAGCTTTGAAATTTATTTTGTGCGAGATACTATGCCGAGTCACTATAACTTAGTTGAAATTTCCCTTAGAATCGAATATCCAACCACCTAGATTCAGATCGGGTTTAATCGGTTCGAATCTTGAGTAGAAATGAATATCCATCCACATAGATTCGTGCGAAGTTATTTGACTCGAATCTGGAGTAGAAATGAACATCTAGCCGCCTAGATTAGGGTTAAGTTACTTGACTCGAATCTTGAGTAGAAATGAATATCCAGCCACCTAGATCCGGGTAGAGTTACTTGACTCGAATCTTGAGTAGAAATGAATATCCAGCCACCTAGATCCGGGTAGAGTTACTTGACTCAAATATTGAGTAGAAATGAATATCCAATTTACTCGGTGACTAATTACATTGCTATTTCTAGATTTCCACCAACAGGCGCACTGCCGAGTTTCAAAAACTCCTCTTTGAGCACCGGGGCCTCTCCACCAAACATAAGAAGTTGTGTCTGGAGAAGTAGAGCAAAGGTATGTTCCTGCCTTGTTGCCCCAGTACTTATTTTATTTCTCACTTGCTGAGTTAACCCCTAACTCGCTTTTCGCCAACCGAGGTTGAGGCGAAGAACGAGGAGCTACAAAATAGCTTAGCTGATCTACAAGGTATTTTGCCTCTTGCAGCCCACCTTGCACTTGCCTCATTTTAACTCACATTGTAATTTTTACCTCGGCACAGCCGGGTCAAAAGCTTTTGCAGAGGTTCATCAGGATTGCATATCTATGCCTGAACTGATGGCTCATTTTCTTGAACAAGTAGGATAAAATCAAGATCAGCTAAACGAGAAACATGTTGAGATCTCTCAGGTTCGCGCTGAGAATGAAGAATTTAAGAGACTCCAAAAAGCTGAACTTGAGAAGCTCGACCAGAACTTTGTTGAGGAGAAAAACCAGCTCACACCACCCATCTTGAGAAGGACCAAGATCTACTCAAGGAAGCTGAGATCAAATTTGACTCGGTTTTCATTGAGTTCGAGAAACTTAAGAAGAAAGCTGATGCATGGTTGTTTGAGCTTGCCTAGATCAACAATATTTTTACCCATGAGTTTCTTCCCCCAGTTTTTCCTTTCTGCTGATGTTTCCCCTATTCTCTTGTTGCTTTTCCTGACTTGTTCTTTTTTTCTTATTCTTCTAGACAACTTCCCCGAGTCCAAACCTCGTGCCACTATTGCTATCTCGAAGTTCCCGGAGAATAAGGCTGAGACTGGTCCTATCCTAGAAGAGCACGATATTAATGATGCCTTGGTTGGTCACTTGGCCAGCCTTGGGCCGATGAAAACTTTCATAGTGGACCTTCTTAACGCTGGTATCCGGGTTTTCAAGGTTCTTTGGCCAGAAGAATCTCCCCTCAAACATGTCAAGAAATTGGTTGAGAGACTCTTGGGTTGCGAAGAACGGGTGAGTCTATGGTGTGAGTTCGCTGCTCGAGCCGGTGCTGATACTGCTTTGACTTCTGTGCTCTCATGGTATGAGAGTATCAATTTGGATATTCTCCGAAACATGTGCACCGGCTCCAAATGGACCACTGACCCGACCTTCATCAAGCAACGTCAAGCCCGAGCCTATGAGCTCATTCAATATGCCCTGGTTCACGCTTGGAATGAAGGGTCGAGCTATCTAGGCGAGGCTGATGAAGAAGTCGAAGAAACCTCCAAAGGAGATGAAGAAAACCCGGATGAAAATCCGGACCAAAATAAAGGAACCTCAGATGGTGAAGACAAAGTCGAGGCTGATACCTCAGAAACTGCAGCTCCTCCTCCTTCTGTCGATACTTCTAACTCGGCTACTGCTGCCTCTTATTCGGCCACTGCTTCTCCTTAGGTGCAAAAACTTTAAATTTGGTTATATCCCCGGTATGCCAGGCACAAATGTAATATACAATTAAGTGGTTTTTCTACTACTAAGCTTTTATGTCAGATTCCCTTGGGCGGAGTCCATGAGTTTATTTTCTTGTTTACTCAATCTTATGATCCGGCTCATGTCTACCATTTTTTGTCGTTCGACTTATGAGTCATAAGATCAGAAAATTAAATCAATAATACTTTAAACCATGAGAATTAGCTCAAAATTATTCGGCATAATAATAAATAAAGTAAATACAGGGGTTAGTCTAAAAACAAATATCGTCTCACTTATTTTTCTTTCCTTAGTCGTTTTTCATGTGCACAACATTCACAAGCTTTTGCTCTTGGTTGCCATGAATCTGGGTTTCATACAGCAGCAAGTCGAAGAGTGGGCCTTTGTTGCTGACACATTACTCACCCGGCCTAAGGGGTAAGAAACTTAAGCCAGCGAACATAAAAAATGAAAGTACAGAAAAGATAATTACTACTAAGGTAGTCCTCGTGTCACTACTCGAGGTGCTGAGATTTCATTCATAAGATCATTGCCAACATACAAACCGACATATGAGAGTTCGGGATACATACACTTCTTCTAAGTGTAAAATGGACGAAGTAGGGCTACATTCCATGGCCTTTTTGATTCTTGTCCTATCCTGTCCGCCTTACTCTTCTCCTGGGGTTGAGCATCAATCAGATAATATGCATCATTATGTAGTGCTTTGCTCACAATAAATGACCCCTCCCATGGAGGTGACAATTTCTGCATTCTGGCAGTGTGTTGCACTAGCCGAGGCACTAGATCCTCTTCTCGAAATACTCGAGGGTTAATTTTATGGCTATGGTAGCATCAGAGATTCTAATGATATATGGCGGACCTGGACAATGCCAATTCTCTCGCTTCTTCTAGCAGATCAACATCATTTTGTCACGCTTCCTGCACTTTGGCCTCTATATATTGGGTGACTCGGCGAGTCATGCACTATGTTGGCTGGTAATACAGCTTCTGCCCCATATACGAGAAAAAAATGGCGTATAGCCAGTTGATCGATCCAGAGTTGTTCTTAAGCTCCACAGTACGGTCGGGAGTTCATCAATCCAGCACCTAGCTGATTGCTGCAGCGGCTCAATGAGACGAGGTTTTATCCCGGACAACACTAACCCATTGGATCTTTCTACTTTACCGTTTGATTCGGGATATGCGAGTGATGCAACATCAAGTCTTATCCTCTTATCTCTATAGAATCAGGCAAATGCTCCTTCAGAAAAGTTTGTGCCATTATCTGTTATTATGCTGTGTGGGTACCAGTATCTCAAGATGATGTCTTTGAGGAATGATACGGCTATGGGGCCATCACACTTTATTATTGGATTAATCTCACTCCACTTTGTGAATTTGTCAACCATGACCAGGATATGAGTCATGTTGCCTAGTGCTGGCTTAAATGGCCCAACCATGTCCAAACACCACACTACAAATGGTCAAGTGATAGGTATAGTTTTTAGTGCTGAGGCTAGCATATGGATCTTACTCGAATACCTCTGGAACCCATTGCACTTGCTCACCAAGTCTTCAGCTTCTTGCAAGGAACTTTGCCAATAAAATTTGTGGCGAAATGCTTTTGCAACTAGGGCTCTAGATGAGGCATGATGACCACATTCCCCTTGATGAATATCCCGAAGGATTTCCTATCCTTATTCTGGGTCAACACATCGCTGAATAACATTGGTCACACTTCTCTTGTATAACTAGCCATTTATAATGGTATAAGCCTTTTCCCTTCTTTGCACTTGTCTGACCAAGACCTCATCACTTGGCAATGTCCCATATTTTAGGAGAAACAAAATCGACTGCGCCCAAGCTGGCACAACTACAGCCGAGAAAACCACTTCATCAATATTCATCGGTTCTACTGACATAATCTCAGCCGGGTTTCACTACTAGGAAACAGCCTATAGGTAGACAAGTTAATCTGTGGCGCATATGTAAATCCATGTGCCACAGAGACTTGTCAGTGGCGCACTACGAAGCACGCGCCACAGAAACTTAGAAGTGCTGTGGCGCATTTCGTACAATATGCGCCACAGATGATTGGTGGGACCCGCCAGCTGGGGTGGGGCGATCCAAGTTCTGTGGCGCATAATGAGATATGCGCCACAAAAGTTGCCTCTTTTGTGGCGCATATTCCACTATGCGCCACAGAACATGGAGGAGGGCCCCACCACGGAATCTAATTCACCCACGATCTGTGGCGCCTGTAAGGGTATGCGCCACATATATGTTTCACTTCTGTGGCGCATATCCTCACATGCGCCACAGAACATGGAGGAGGGCCCCACCACACGGAATCTAATTCACCCACTTATGTGGTGCATATGGGCTTATGCGCCACAGAAGTTTGAGCATCTATGGCGCATTTCCTCCATATGCGCCACAAATGAGGGCGTCCAGATCCATGTTAAAAAGGTGACAAAGCTCCCACCTTATCTATCCACCACCACCCATTTCACATCTCTTCCTTTCTACCTCCTCCCAACGTCTCACGTGCTGATGACGCATATACTCCCTGTTGCGATCCGTGGGATAATGGGCGAGCATGTCCTTGAGATGTTGTTTGGCCTCTGTAACTTTTTCGATGTCATATCTAGGAAGTTGATCGGTGTGAAGCAGCTCGACAGGCTACAGGAAGAGATCGTGATGATACTATGCGAGCTTGAGATTTACTTCCCGCACGCATTCTTCGACATCATGGTGCATCTGCTTGTACATGTCGTGGACGACATCATCTAGCTCGGGCCGACATTCCTGCACAACATGATGCCGTTTGAAAGGCTAAACGGTGTCATCAAAGGATTCTTTCGCAACATGTCTCGTCCAGATGGAAGCATAGCCAAGGGCTTTCTGATCTACGAGTGCATCTCCTTCTGCCAGAATTATCTAACCACCGAGAACGAGGATGTTGGAATACCCACAAAGAAGCACCTCGGCAGGCTCGGTGGATATGGTCACCGCGAGGGCTGCCGCTCACTGCATGTCGGCATTGATGGTCGACGCACTGATTTTGAAAGGGCACACCGAGTCGCAATACAACACATTGAAGTGGTCAGCCCTTGGGTCGAAGAGCACAGAAGCTTAATCGAGCAGGAGTACGTCGACCAGGGCCAGCCGAGGAAGAAGGGAGACGTAACCAGAGAGCACAACTCCAACTTCACGGGTTGGTTCAAGAAAAGGCAACTGGACAATCCCCCACAGACGCCTTCTACGGAAGATCAAAAACTCATATTCTCCTTGTCGCAGGGCCCAGGGCACAACCTAAGGACCTATCAGTCATACGACATAAACGGTTACAGATTCTACATTGAGGAAAAGGATAGGAATAGCGAATATCAAAACTAAGGAGTAACTATGTTATTCTTTTTGCTGATGACGAGACTACTATGATGGAAAGATTCTACAAAAGGATCGAGGAGATATGGGAGCTCGACTACTGTGGAGAGATCATACCGATGTTCCATGTTAGATGGGCCAAGAACATGGAAAAATAAGGCCGGTATTTCACCACAATGGTTATACCAGATGCCAAATCAACGAAGAACGCCTCCGCAAAAAATGAGCCTTGGGTACTCGCTAGCCAAGTTGATAAATGCTTTTTTATTACCGACCCGTCAAAGCCCAACCGTGTTGTAGTTAGGAGGGGCAAGAGGAGCATCATCGGAATGGAAGGAGCCGCCAACAAGCAAAACTTCGACAAAAACGGCGACCCGAAGATCGAAGAGGAATTCGACAAGTACTTCGACATGCCTACTACTACTAAAGTAAGAAGGAATACCACACTACCTACTAAAGGTTGTCCATTCACAAGAAGAAATCTCAAAGTGCACGGGCTAAAGTATTCAACCACGACGAAAAAGGGCAAGAAGATTGTGAAGAGACACTAGCAATTGTGTGAGTTTTTGGTGTATTAATTCGTGTGAGTATAATGTGATATTAGTGTGGGTATTAGATAGAGACTAAAACATATAATGTGATATTCGTGTGGGTATACAAATTCACATTTGTGTGTGACAAGCAAACACACACACACACACACACACACATATATATATATATATGATTTGGGGGGGGGGTTGAATAAATATGCATATGTGTTCTTGCTTTTTCTGAATAAATATGCATATATGTATATGTTCTTGCTTTTTTTAAATAAATATGCATATATGTATATGTTCTTGCTTTTTTTGAATAAATATGCATATGTATGTAATTAAAAATATTAAAAAAAGAAAAAATGTGTGAGATAGCCATGATTCGAACATGGCTGCCCTAGGTGAGAGCAAGCGAGCAAGAGCACTAGGACAAGTATCGGATCTTGTCATACTATGACGCCACACTTTTTTGTACTATGTCCAGAAGTTCTGTGGCGTTTTCCTACAGAATGCGCCATAGAAGCTCCAACTTCTGTGGCGCATTCTATGGGAATGCGCCACAGAACTTTCACACGTAGCCACATAATGGTTTGGCCTCTCCCCCTAATCCCCCCTTTCTCTCTCAATCCACACTTAGCCGAAATTCTCTCTCGATCCCCCTTTCTCTTTGTCGTCCCTAGCGCCGCCCTAGCCACCGCCGCGCCGGAGCCCTAGCAGCCTGTGGAGGAGGAGCCGCCGGAGGAGGAGTCGCCGCGCCAGAGCCCGCCGCCCTTGTTGCCGGAGCCCTAGCCACCACCGCGCCGGAGCCCTAGCAGCCCGTGGAGGAGGAGCCGCCGGAGGAGGAGTCGCCGCGCCAGAGCCCGCCACCCTCGTCGTCGTCGACCACCGCAGCCGCAGCACCGGAGCACGGTTCATCCCTCCCACCCCACCCCCCTCTGATGCTCATATCACATTGCTCACACTCCCACTCTTGCTCTACAAATTAGATGAAAGAAGTTGGTCAAGCTAAGATGATTTGAGACCATTCCCCCTATTGTTTCTGTGTACTTGGTCAAGCTAAGATGATTTGAGAATTTTGGATGATATTTACATGTTAGGTTCGGGGTTTTGATCTTGGGACTACACTGCAATTTTGGGAAAATTGACAAAATTTTATTATTTGATAGTGAATAATCAAATGTTATCAGGTGGATTTTCTATTGGTAGTTTTAATCATGAGCTGATAAGTTGAAATGAAAAATCTTATTACTTATGTGTTAATCTTAGTGAATACTGCTAATTTAGATGAGGAACAAAGCAACGGATGCATAAAAGTAGTCCAGATATGCTTGTTAATTAGTCTTCTCACATGGCTAGGCCTTTCTGAATTTGACACATGGGGTATCTCCTTTGACCTTTTTTTGAAGAATCACCTTGTAGGGCTTATAGAATGGACATGTAACATCGGCATGAAAGGGAAAAGGGTGCTAGAGCAGAACCATATCATCACTGTCCTAACACAAATTAGATGAAAGAAGTTGGTGTTGCCATTATTTCCCGCTGCATTTGGCAGGGGAAGTCCCTTTTCCTAACCTTTTCCTTTGTTTTAGTTCACGTCAATGTCAACAGATGGGTTGAACAGATGCATTATTTGGGATACATAGGACTATGTAAAAATATTTTTTTGTTTGTGGGACGGACCTGGTGGTGGCGCCACTTCTAACATCTCAAACCAGCAGAAACATATAACATGATATAAGTAGACTCTCCTGGCGATGTTGATATCACCGTATGAATTTGTTTTATTATGAGGTGCATCTAGGAGAAAATAATTTGCACTCTCTCTGATTCCAACATAAATTTGAAATTGGTTTATTTTCCACCCTTTGTTTTAGTTCAAGTCTGGATATTGAATCTGCAAGATTTGGTGATTAGTTGGACCAATTGTGTTAAGTATAAGCGACCAGTTGTGACATCTTATAATATCAAATTTAGCAATATATTTCTACAAACATTAACAACACAATTTTTTTGGATAACATCCTCAAACAAGCATATATTTTACAATATTATGGACACCTCAGAATCTGGCATGTATTGTTTGTCCATGCATGAGAGGCTTCTCAATTCTCCGATAACTTATATTTAGAATTTCCTAGGCATTCTTTCTAAGGCTGCCTAGTGGTGCCATAGTATATACTATGTAAAACTAGATAGTTCCCTTTATGCGGATAAAGAGTCCATTCTTTTATTGCACTCGTGTCAGGTTATTTTTATAGCTTCTTTCATTCATTCATGGTATGCTATAAAATGAATACTTCTACATTTTTTAAATGTACCTTTGCTAAAGTGCAGTTCTTTGCTACTTGAGTTGTCCCTTTTGTTACCACTTACAACTTGTAGTGTACCATCATTTCTTTTTAGATTTCTTGATGATTATTGCTGCGACACTTGTGATGTTCTGCTTTTTTTTACTACACCAGTTGTACTGTTCTCAGTCTGCAAGCCTGTGTGTGCAAGAAGAAGAGAGCCTGTGTGTGTCTCTGTGTACTATAACTGCTACTCAGTTTTCATTCAGTAGAAACACATGTCTGATATATATACTGCTTATATATTATTTGTTGTACCCTTTTAAGTTTTTTAAGTTCTTCTTATACATGTATTTGTTATACTGTTGTGTGAATGATGGATGGGGCTGCATGGATGATGATGCTGGGGTCAATGCATGGGGCTGTCAATATGGGGATGGGGTGTTTTGTCTTGCAGGGATTTCATTTGAGTTGCCCATTTCTCCCGAAGTGTCAATTCACTTCCGTTTTGGTTGAGAAATGGGCACTCCTAGGTCAAAAAATTAGCAAAGGTCATGCCAAATTTTTCGGCCGAGATTTGTGCTAACTTTTTGCCTCTTTTTAATAGAGTAGTGCAAACATGTCAGGGAACAACGAGTCCGGCCCTTCTAAGCACATGATCAGTGTCGAAGAATAAGCTAGACAGGCCAACCAGTCATTCTGGTGGGGGTCCCAACAGGAGGAGGAGGAGGCGATGATGATGACACCACCACCGGAGGAGGAGGCGACCGTCACCAGAGCTGCTGGGGCCAATGAGGGAGGAGATCCTGATTACGAGGGGGACGAAGACGACTACGATGGAAGTAGTGAAGGCGGCGGCGAAGAGCATGACACCACCGATGGCGGCGCCCGCACCGATGGCAGCGAGCGCACGGATGGCGGTAGCGGCAACCCGGCCGCTTCTCAGAAGAAGAAGGAACAGAAGGAGTGGAAGGTGCCAGTGCTCGCCACCGTCTACGATGAGTTCATTGAGGTCATAGAAAGTGGCCTACCCATTGCGCCAGAGGCGATTGCTAAATGGTACGACCTGCAACTCGGGTGCATCGTCCGGGAAAGCATGTCGATCAACACGAAGTACATCAGACATGCTGACAATGTAGCTTTGGTCGATAACCTCCTTAAGAAGCTTCACAAGTGATACAGATTCCCAGAGCGGTTTAGAAACCTCGAGAGAAAGAACCCGGTGAACAAACTAGCCCTCACGAAGATGAGCAACGCCTTGAGCAGCTGGAAAACCCAGGTGAAGACTAGCATTGGCAAAGGTGAAAGCTTAGGTTATTAGTAAGAAAAATCCGATGCTCGACGAAGAGGAGTTTAAGATATTCAAGGCGGATATAGCTACCGCTGACACTATAAAATGGACTAAATGGGGAAGGAGTATGCGGGAACAGAACATAGGTAACCACCGCCTTGGAAGCGGCGGTTACAGGAGGAAACATGCCATTTGGGACAAGGAGGACGCCGAGCTTGAACGCCTTGGTAAAGACACCCCTTGGCTTAAAATCATGGACTTGCATCTTAGGAAATTTGTTCGGGCCCGCTACTACCTGGACAAGGAAACAAGGGAGTTCATCACCGACGATCCGGAGGTGAAGAACTTCGAGAAGAAGCTGGTAAGGAATTTATTGCCGATCTCAAGTCTATTGCGTTCTAATTAAAATAATGAAGCCAAGAATCTAAATGGGTTCACCTTCCCTTGTCTCTGCAGGAGGATGAACTGAACGCTACTGCCACAGAGTTATCCTAGGATTCGACGGAGCCGTGGGACACGGTTTTCAATAGGGCGACCAATGCTTACAAGAAGAGGGACAAGGGGTTGCCGCCGTCCTCAGCTGGCCATGTGTCCGGCTTCGGTACGAGCATGAAGTTCAAGGAGTACTACAAAGAGGACGCCAAGAAAAGAAGGGAGAGGAAGAACCAGTTGGCGGCTAAGGATAAAGCCACTGTTGAAGAGCTGAAGATGAAGGTGCATACACTGGAGGAGAAGGCGGTGGATGAGAAAACGGTGGACAAGTTAGTGGAAGAGAAGCTCCACTCGATGATCCCCCCTGAGTTTTTTGAGGGGCTTACTGCTTGGAATGCGGGAGGTCGACAAGGGCCGATACATCTGCCCAGCTTAAGCGGCAACAACTCGGGCATCAATGTTACAATGTCGCCGAACCTGGTGACCCCGCCGGCCGTCAACGTCGGGATGCAGCCGCTCGTTTTGGTCACACCGATGACCCCTCCTGCCAAAGATACCAATAAGGCGCAGCCGACGACGGTGGTGCTTCGTGAGGCACCCGAGCGGGAGATTGCAGATGATGATAGGCCGGCCGCCGGCAGCGGCCGTGTCTCTACATTTGCCGAGATCCACACCATCACCAAGATAACTAATTAGTTAGTGCACGCCATCTCCTTTATGCCTTTGATGCATGACTGCTGCCATCTCATGACGCCCAACAACATGTTTTGCCTCAGGACACTTCTTGCGTACTCCTGCTTAAACATGTCGGCGGTGAGTTGAAGGATGTTGCCAAGGGCACTCTCATATAACCGGCGAGCCGCATGATGCACAACAATCCAATGGATGATGACGTGATGAGGGTCAAGTTGGCTCGGGTGTTGCCAGGGTGCAACGACATGGACCCCCCTTTCAACCTCAGGGAGCCGACGAACACAAGACCCTTGGAGAATGCTACAACTGGCCCTTGACATGGCCGAAGACCTAGATTCGTCTTGCGAGGGGAGCACCGACGCCACCTCTCAATCGATCGCCCGACGACCACCTCGGAAGCCAGCAGCCACCGTCGTCGCCACCACCAGCCGTCACCAGCAACTCTTGGTAGCGTGTGCACCGCCACATGGCAAAGACGTTGTGCCACAACCGCCGTCGCCCCCGCTACCACCACATGATGGCACCCATGAAGATGATGATGAATTGGTCAATGTTGATGACTTCATCAACACTGGCGCCGCCAAAGGATTGTATATGCCTTCTGTGGATGAAGAACCCTTCACAGCTCGCGACGACCATCAAGCTGGTCGGCCCAATACATGTACGCAACGCCTGATCTTCCATGGTCTTTATCAAGAGATGCCTCCGGCCGCCGATCCACCACAAGAGAAACCGGGATTGGTTTTCAACCCCAACACACTCCGAAAGGCGGCTGATGAGAAGATGGCAGTGGCTGACACTATTGTGAAGAAGAAGCACTACAGGAAGATAGGTAATAATAATAATAAGAAGGGTGCGAGCCAGCCTCTTCCGAAGAGGATCCGGGGTCAGGACGCCGTCGTCGTACCATCCACAAAATATGGCTTGCCCCGAGTGCATGTAGCTGGTGATCCGATATTGACTCCGGATATGCTCCACATTGCGGTTGGAGCCATGTTAACTTTGCACGAGGGTATCAAGACACTAGAGGGCCTCCTTCTTAAAGACGAAGATCCAAATTACCCGGTTTTCATGGCCAAGGTGCCATTGGACATGGGCTTTGTCGATGAACTCCCCGCGGATATATTCTTCATAGCGTTCGAGGACATATTCAAGCTATTTTTCACGAAACGGCTGGACTATAACTTAGTCTGCCTATACACGCTCAATCTGGCGATCAAGATCAAGAGAGAGAGTACCCCGGAAATCGCGATAGTGGATCCCTACTACATGCGGGACATCCAATTGGTCGAAGGATCAGAGACACGGACCAAGGCGATGGCGTACCTCGAGAAGTTCATGGTGGACAAGAAGAGGAAGGGCACACTTCTTTTGTCTTTCTTTCCCGAGTAAGTACACACACTCGCTCATCGCCGCCGTAACTTATGCATTTCTTATAGATTTCTTCATTTGCTCTTTTTCCAACATTCCGTTCCAATTGTGTTGCACAGAGACAAATACTGCGCACTCATCGTCCTTGCCCCAAGGTATTCGATAGCCACGTATTTTGACTCGGGGAGTTTGACGAAGAAGAAAGACTACACCAGAATAAGGGGTGTTCTCAATGAGGCTCTCGAGGGCTACGCCAAGAAGGGATGCACCTTCGTAGATAAGGGGGAATGTATCAAGGATGGCAAACACGTGTTCAAGCACGTGCTCGAGTTCCCCTGCGTCAAGCAGTCGACTACTGGTGCCAAGGAGGCCGTCTACGTCCTCCATCACCTTAAAGGCTATGTTCAGGATTGCCAAAACCTAACGCTGCCATCTAGTCTCCGAGGATGGGCCGAAACTTTGGTGCGGATCGACGATGATGATCTTAGAGAAGACTTCCATCGCATTCAGATGAAGTTGTCGCAAATCATCATTGAAGATGTCAACACAAGGGAGGGTGGCTTACAACAAGCCGGAGGGTGGAGTAAGAGGGAGATCAAAGAACGCCTCCGTAAGCAGGGTGACACAAGGACGTGGATGACGAAATAGGGCTATCTACCGTTCCCGAAGCCGAGCGAGAAGAGGAAGTCTTCATGATCGATGTGTGTCTCTAGCATGATCCAGTGTGTATATTCTTGATGGACACCTGCTGTATTAGTGTGTGTGTCATAAACTTTACTATCTTGTGGTCGAAATGGTCATTGTTGTTAGACCTAAACTACCTTGTTGTCATGTTGTCGTTGAACTTATTGCTTCTATGAGGATCTATCTTTTAGGTTTATGGATCCTTTGTTTTATATTCGGTGAACATATATATATATATATGGATGTGAACCCTTTATTAATTCTTTTCGTTGTATTTTTACTAATATGCCTTGTCGTCTATAGAGATGGCGACGAGGTGGTATGTGGTGTACATGGGTAGGGTTCCAGGAGTCTACAAGGAGTGGGAGGATTGTCACAAACAAGTGAACAAGTCCAGCGGCAACATCTACAAAGGATACGCGACTAGAGAGGAGGTGGTAGCCAAGTGGAGAAACCACATGTGGAAGAAGAACCGGATGAAGATATTGGTCGGGTTAATGCTCTTGCTCACCATTATCACAGCTGTATTCTATTTGATCCTAGTGTAGGTGGCGGTGGCCACTTCATATTTGTAATGTGAGATGATATGAACTTTGTATTCGGCACTTGTGTAAAAATTCGGCACTTGACACTATATATGTATCTCGATCGGGCTCTAAGTGTAATGACATTATACTTGTGTTTTTATTATATGTCGGTTTTCATCTACTACATGTGCAATGTACTGTTTATACTGATCTGGATAAATACTGTATAAATCCTATATAAATACCTGATTATACACCAGGAATGTATTTTATTTTGAATACATGTAATATATTCAGTGGCGCATGTAGAAAAGGTATCTGTGGCGCATATAGATTCTGTGGCGCATTGGATTATATGCGCCACTGAACATATTCCTGTGGCGCATATGCAGAAATGCGCTATAGAAGTCTGAGACTTCCGTGGCGCATATCTATATGCGCCACAGGAAGCAGATATCATTGGCGGGGTAATAGTGGCGACACACATATGCGCCATAGAAGATAGATTTACATGCACCACAGAAGAGGTGTTTCCTAGTAGTGTTTGGGCGCACAGTCCCGGGTTCTGCAAGGCAGTCCCTAGGTTTGCCGAATCAGTCCCCGGGTTACTCGGAACACTCCCCACATCTATATCCATAGAGACAACTTCTGACTCTAGACCATTCGGGATAAAGATTGACTCGGATTCGGGTGATGGTTTGATGGATAGTTTCTGAAGGTGTTCAAGAGCTATGCCTGGCGAGATAGATTGCTGGGATGAACCTAGTTTGGATAATACGTCAGCTGCATCATTTTCAGCGCGAGGTACATGATGGAATTCACATCCCTCAAAGTACCCACTGATTTTTTGAATGTGAAATCTATATGAGGCCATATTTGCATCGAGTGCATCCCAATGACCCGAAACTTGGTGTATTACTAGGTCCAAATCACTAAAGCATTGAATCCGATGAATACCAATCTCCTTTGCTACCTTGAGCCCATGTACCAGTGCCTCATATTCAGCTACATTGTTTGATGCTCTAAAATGAATTGCAACACATATCTCAATTGATCCTTTTTAGGCAAGGTGAGGACTATCCCGACACCTAACCCGGTTTTCAATTTTGACCCATCAAAAGGCATTCTCCAATAGTTCGAGTCAGGCAAAGGCGGCTCATATTGCATTTTAGCTCAATTGACAAAAAAGTCGGCCATTGCTTGAGATTTTATAGCATCTCTCATATCATATTGTTGGGCATATGGAGCTAACTTGATAGCCCATTTGGCGACTTGTCCACTTGCTTCTTTATTACCCATTATCTTAGATATTGGTGCTTCACATATCACCTTTATAGGATGTTCCTCAAAATAGTGCTTAAGCCTCTTGGACGCCATATAGATGCCATATGTAATCTTTTGATAATGTGGGTAATTTTGTTTTGATGCAAAAATTACTTCACTCAGGTAATAAACTGGCCTCTACACCGACTTACCCTCTTTGTTATACTCCACCACTATCACGACACTTATGACTCGGTTGGTCGCTGCTATGTAGAGAAACATTGGCTCTTTGGATAGCGGTGAGGTTAACACTGGTGGAGAGGCCAACATCTTTTTTAGCTCATGGAATGGACTATCTGCCTGCGGTGTCCAAATGAACTTATCCGACTTTTTCATCAGCTGGTACAAAGGCAGTGCCCTTTCCCAGCCGACCGACGAAGCAACTCAACGATTCCAGGCACGCAGTGAATTTCTGGACATCGTTAAGACACTTCGGCAGTTCCATACGCTC
Source organism: Avena eriantha (assembly GCA_910589775.1). NCBI lineage: Eukaryota > Viridiplantae > Streptophyta > Magnoliopsida > Poales > Poaceae > Avena > Avena eriantha. Next base: position 14,764,994 of record OU342746.1, read on the forward strand.
AATGGCTCTGATTTTAGTTGGATTAGCTTCGATACATCGGCTGTACACGAGGAAACCGAGTAACTTTCCGACTGGGACACGGAAGGTACATTTTTCCTGGTTAAGCTTCATTCGAAACCTTCTTTGGTTTGCGAATGTTTGTCGTATATCATCTAGGAGAGTATGACTCTCCTTGGTTTTAATTACCACATCATCAACATATACTTGCACATTTTCTCAAATTTGGTCATGCAAGCATTTTTGCATGCACCTTTGATATGTGGCACCTGCATTACGTAAGCTGAATGGCATGGTGCGATAGCAATAAGACCCATACGGGGTAATAAAGGTAGTTTTTATTTGATCTCCCAGGTTTAACGATATTTGGTGGAAACCATAATACGTGTCTACAAATGACAGAAATTCACAACCAGCTGTGAATCAATAACTTGACTAGTTCTAGGCAAAGGATACGGGTCCTTTGGACATGCCTTGTTCAAATTGGTGTAGTCAATGCACATGCGCCACACCATAGCAACGTGCATATCATCCTTCTTATTTTCAACCAGAACCGGATTAGACAGCCAATCTGGATGAAGTACCTACCTAATAAACCCGACTACAAGGAGCCGAGATATCTCATCACCTATAATCTTTCTCCTGTCCTTGGCGAAGCGGCAGAGAGTTGCTTCGCCGGCCTTGCCTCAGGTCTGACATGCAAAGAATGCTCATCCAGCTCCCTCAGAACACCTTGCAGGTCCTATGTGGACCACGCAAAAATATCCCGATTCTAGAGGAAGCTGATGAGCTCGCATTCCTATTTCTCAGCCAGGCCTGCACCAATAGTGATAGTGCTCTCCGAGAATTTCTCATCATCTGAACCTTCTTTGTATCCCTAGTTGGCTGAAAAGATACACTTCCATGCGGGTTACTCAGCACCGACATATTCACCTGAGCCAACTGAGTCAGTGCCACTACATCGTGAATCCTCTTCTCCTGTGTTATCACCAATGACCCAGCCAGATTCGATCCTACCAAGGCACTCTCCATTGAGCACCTAAAGTCCCCCGTAATAGTGATGACCCCATTGGGACCGAGTATCTTCATATTCAAGTAACTTATGTGGGTACTAGCCATGAACTTGGAAATTGTCGGCCTACCAAGCAATGCATGATAAAAAACTCTCGAGATCCATAACCTCAAACAACAAATTCTCCATCCTACAATTGTCTCTTGTGCCGAATAATACATCTATTCAGACTTCCCCAATCGGCTCATATGACAAACCCGACACAATGCCATGGAAGGTGGTCTTAGTCGTTTGGAGCATATTCTCCGACATACCCAACTTGTGCATCATGTCCTTGTACAGTATATTGGTACTACTGCCATTGTTGATGAGCACCTTGGAGAACTTCACATTTATGTTTGGCCTGATGAAGGTTGGGTCAAGCACCAAAGCATACCATCCAGGATTCAGCATAATCTTGGGATGGTCCTTTATGCTCCAGGTGATCTCCTAGTCCGACCAATACATATACTTCGGCACCGCCGTAATAACCGCGTTAACCTCCATATGGCGCCTCTTCACACTTTGCCTATCGTTCTCTTATGTCGTGAATATGATGTTCTCTATACTCATTCTAGCCTCCTTGGCCAGGGTTTTCGTAGTTCCCTTGGTTCTGGTTTCCCACTTGATGCATGGTTTCTCTCCTCTCTTGGTTCTCATACCTCGGCGGTGGCGGAGGTAAGACCAACTGTTGTGCATTCCCCCTGTGAGCTGTGGCGGGTGAGGCACCTTAGGAGGACGCATGTCACCCTATACACGTTGCATCCATGCACACTGCCGAGTCATATGATTCACCGGTTTAAACTCAAATTGGGCGTGTGAAACTTACATGGCTGATCCAACATAGACGCATAGGTATACTTCAGCCTTTCCTGCCACTGCTTCTTCTGCTCCGCACTCCAATGTTTCTTCCCATCGGTTTTCTATGTCTGTTGCTGGCCACTACTCTTCTATCGGTGGCTACCTCTAACACCCGGCTGATCTTGGTTCACAACAGCAACTTGATTCGAACCATACCAATAATCCGACCTCTCATCTCTTCTTTTACCTCGAAAATCATTCCTCCGGGATGATCCAGCCCCGTCCCCGGAGTAGTACTCCTCATTCGGCTATGCCGACATAAGCAAGGGCTGGGTCGGATCACCCAATGCATACGAATATGCAATCTTGATAGTTTCATCCAACATAGTTGGCATATCTCTTTGTAGCCTTTGCCACAACACACTTGCATGTCGGCAACCTTGTGCAAACCATGCAATTGCCTGTGACTCGATTATACCTTCACACGAGTTATGCAAGGTACACCACCGAGTTAGAAACTCTCGGTCAGTCTCATTTGGCCTCTATTTACACATTTCCAGCTGTTGAGGTCGATTCGGCCTCTTGTAAGTACTTGTAAAGTTGCTGACAAACATCTCTTCAAAATCTAGCCAGCAGTTAATGCTTCCTGCCAATAGATTATTTGACAAACTCTCGCTGGTCCCTCCAACATCTGAGGAACATATCTTACTGCCCATCTGAGGTTGCCCTGTGCAATGTGCACAATAGTGGCATAATCTACCAACCAATCTTGCGGCTTGGTGTTGACGTCATATGTTTGTGTTCCCCTGGCCAGCTGAAAGTTCAGCACATGTGGCTACCTCATAATCCGAGGTCCAAAACACGTAGGACCCGAAGGACCTTGTCCCCCCATCAATTCTGACATATAAATTCTATCCAACTTCATCCTTGCATCATCCGTCTAAAAATTCATATTTCCTAGCCGAGATCTCATTGTGTTCCCCGTCATATCATGATCCAGCCTAGGAAACCCGGCATTGGCCATAGCCAAATAACCATCATTATATTTGTTCTGTGCTGGGTGAGCATACCGGTGTTGCATAGCTAGTCCAACACTCTGCTGCCGACGAGGTCAGTTTTGCGGCTGCACCCCTCTAGCCGAATAATGACCTTGATGGTTTGGGTTATGATGGCCGGCATTGCCACATCCAGCATTCCCCTGACTCGCATTGTCCTGACCAGGATTTCCCTGGCCACCATATCCTCGTCCAACATTTGCTTACCTAGCATTGCCCTGTACTGCCTTGCCTTTCCCAGCCACATTTGGGTCATAACACACCATCTATTTGTACTTTCTACCAGAGGTCGCACTCCCCTCTCTCCTTGGACCTACAACGGGTGATGATGCTGCCCTGGCCGATCTTGTAGGAGCGCCCCCAGACGAATGAATGACGTGGGAGCCACGTGCTCTCGCCGGGTTACTCCTGAGAAGTTCCTCATTCTGCTGGTTCGCAATGCGCACCAGCTCAATGACTCTTTCCTACTGCCTCTGTTGGGCTTCGCCAGATAAAGCAGGTATCTCGGCTACAGTCGCATCTACGACTCTAAGGTTCTTTGCTGGGGTACAATACCTCGGCAAACCAATAGACTGTGGGGTACCCGAAACTACTGACTTAGGAGTACACTCTTTCTCTATCTCATTGTTGAGGTTCTTTCCTCTACTCTTTACACCATCTAAACGAGTTGGACTCGTGTTGATCCTATTGGCCTTATTCTACTCACCCAGGGTGATGTTCAACGCCTGCTAAGCCAAAGCCACTTGCTTGGCTCCCTCAAGGACCTTCTACCGGGTCTCCTCCAGCTCAGCCTATGCCTGAGCTAGATCCACTATAGGAGCTACTAGAGTTGTTAAACTCTCTATGGCCTGCTGGAGGATGTTCTGTGGCCTCTCCAGCTGAGGGAACCTCGAATGTTGTCGCCCCTTCCTCGGCTGGATCCTTACTATGCTTTAGTCACACGTATGGAGGGCCGAATGGTGTGTGTTGTATAGGAATCATATAAAATGTGTCGTGTGTGTAGTAGCTCTCTTATAATAATGCGCCAATTTTCTCAAAGAATTAGTATACTATAATATAACTTACTAATGTCCATTTTGCTAAACACAATGCAAGAGTGAAGAAGTTACTCGTACACATCCTGCTCCATCTACATGTTTCACATGTTAGAAAACTTCAGAAAAATCAACATGCAGCACTCGTAAAATGTAAAAAACACCGCTCCACCGAAGAAGAGACGACGTGATTGCTATGTGAGGATCCCCGCAAAAAAAGATTACAATGGAAGGAGCAGATGTGGGACACTCGAATGTAGATGAACAAGCCGACTCTTTGAGGAACCCTCAACACTGCCAAAGCTTCGGGACGACCGCCCTGACATCTAGCTGCTCCACCAAGCCAAGCAGACCACCAACACCATCTTCCGGGACCTCCATCCCGATGTACCACCGTTCACGCTCGAGCCAAGTGTTGCATGACTTAACTACCCGTAACCCAAACTGCACGGGTAACCTCTCATGGACCATGACCGCCATGTCAACATCCAGGGCTGCTGCCCTAGCCTAAAAGTCAAACCTCTTCCTCTGAGGAGCATCGGCCGAGATGACAACCTCATCACGCCAGTGACACAAGATTGCCTCCCAATCCATGCAAGAAAATGCTCCGCCCCATGAAGGTTTTGACCACTATGGACCCCAAGGTCATCATCTCGACCCACAACCACCATCCTGGGCCGCTGCCCTGATGTCCACCGACCCCAATGCAAGAGAAGATGTGCACAACAAGAGAGATGACTCAACAAGGCGATGCCCACAAGAGAGATGATTAGTTGATGCCATCATTGCCTGCTTTGGCGAACGATGTAGCTATCGCCATCAATGGCACCAACCCGGGGGTTCGGTGATGAGGGAAAGTAGAGAAAATAAAATAAAATAAAACTGAAGTAAAAGCTAGTACTCGCTTGTACACACTTCTGTTATATTCTAGGTAATATGGCCATTTAGTCATTTGTGTTGTAGTAGTTTTTAGAATGCTCTATTATGAGTTGTAACTAGGTTTGTTTGCACTATCTTTTACCTTTAAGTAGTGTTCTCTAGAACCCTCTAGCTATGAGTAGATCTAAATAGTGAAGGCTTATATGCAGCCTATAAACAGAGGTCCTCACCTCTATCTATGGAAGTAGACTATGTATCATCTACTAATTACTAAAGAGAACTTTGTGTTCTTGTTTTAGATCTTAGATTAGATCTAGTATGTTGAGATTTTTGGATTAAAATATTGACAGCCCCACCCCTAGAGTGATATCTAGCTCATGCCCCTAGAGCAATATCTAGAGTAGCACATTGAAGTGGTTCCTTCAACATTTGTGATGTCTTTAATATAACATTAACGTGGGGTTGTTACTCCACATCCTTTATGCTGTATCAGGTGGTATCAGAGCCCTGTTGATCCATTCTAGTTGTTGGTCTCCTCATTGAGAGAAAGCTGCAACAAGAAATGGTGGATTTGGGAACGAGAATAGATGCTACAGAACAAAAATCCAAGCGCTATGTGAAGATCTTAACTGGAGGTTCAATCAACTGGCTGAGATGATGAGAAGGGATGTTCCTCCTCCTGCTACCAATGAACAAGATTCATCAGAAGAGCAAGGAAATGATCGATGACATGAAGAAAGGAAGATCATCTTCAAACCCAAATATCCCAATGACATGAAGATTAGTGTACCTCAAGAAGGCCAACTTATGCTGAAAACTCTAAAGGTGACGAATATGATGATGCCTATTACACTTTGAATGGGGCCACACACTCGCAGGACGGATCCACTTAGTCGAATAGTGGAGTCACCATGTTTGACCGAATAACATACTGGGCTCAAACTCCAAGCATTTGAATAACTCTTCATAGAGTTGTTTTTTCTTCCGTGTTGGTGCAGTTTCCAAGATCTTCGAGCTTCTTTCCATCCAAGTCATGGTCTCCTGGGGTATAAGTCGGTTCCTATCATTGGTTTCTGGAAACTTCTGCTTAGTAGGCCCACCAATGTTGGAATCGCCTACTTTCTAGGCCAGCTCCCTGATAGTTTTCTAAATCGTCTTCATGCACCAACTATCGTCACGCTTTAGTCCCCTGGTATTAGGCTAGAATCTAGAAGTCGACAAAATATGTCTATCCGTGACACTCATATCCCGACTCAGACCACTGTATTTTTATTGGCCCAAAACAGGTGCTAACAGATGCCCCATGTTTTTGGTAAAGTTTGCATACTAAGAAATAATCTATGTAATTCGCTAAAGGTGATGTTCAAAGTCAATGGCTACATTTTTTTTTCGAGGGCGATTGATGGCAATAACTCCGTGTGTACTGATACCTTTGATCCGGATTACGGATGTAGTATAGCTCTTTTTCCCTAGTAGACCTAGGTTATCGAATCCTCGGGAAGCAGAAAGCATAGTGAAGTTACTTTAACGGACCTTCGAGAGTTTTACATTTTTGTGTTTTAGCGGACCAAGAGTTTGCTGTCTTTTGTTGTTGTCGATGATGGAGAGAGAGGGCCTAGGGCTTTCGGTTTCACCTGTAGCTGTGCAAAACATCTGATGGCAATAAAAGATAATAATAAAGTATGCATGTAATTGTTAGAGAAAGGTAATTATATGTGAGCAGTGCATCCATAATTGCTATTGCCTCTGCAACCTCTTATAGCATTAACCTACTAGTCTCATCCGTAGAAGAAAGAGAACTAATGATATTGGTATGTCCATTTTGCATCACTATTCTATGTCATAATTCACTGTTATTCATTGATATATTTCGTATTGAGAGGTGATACTTATGTTATTTCATCTCTTTTTGCATGGTTGATGACTTTTGGAGCATGGATTGCTGCAGTCAGGATTCTGATGGAAAAGGTGCTGCTTGGAGGCAAAATTCGCGAAGATCAGAAAATCCGGGAAAATATACGGAAAATCCTATTTTTCAGAAGACGAAGGAAGCTAGAAGGGGGGCTGGAGATGGGCCACAGGGAGCCCACACCACCCCCTGGCGTGGGCCAGCCTAGGCCACGCCACCAGGTGGTGTGGCCGCCCTGGTCCACCCCTATCACTCCCCTCTGGCATACATTATCCTCTCGAAACCCCAAGACTCGGGAGGCGACCACAGAAAGATTCTGCCGCCTCTGCGGGGCGGAAAACACCGAGAGAGAAAGATCTCTCCGGCAGAGATTTTTGCCGAGGGAATTCCTTCCCGGAGAGGGGAGATCGTCACCATCAACACCACCATCAAGCTGGACTTCATCGGGATCATCATCATCACCACCACCACCACCATCACCATCAGCACCCTCATCACCATCTCCATATTGCTGTAACAATTGGGTTGAATCTTGCATTAGTTCTTAGGGGAAACTTTCCCGGTGTTGATTACTCTTTGTAGCTAATGCTATTGAGTGAACCATTGAATTATTGTTTATGTTCAGATTGTTATACATCATTATTCCATCTCTGATCATGATCCATATGATGTCTTGTGAGTAGTTCGTTTTGTTCTTGAGGACATGAGAGAAGTCATGTTGTTAGTAGTGGAATTGTGTTGAGAAGGATTCAATGGTTTGATATTTAAGTTGGGGTGTACTTCTTCTAGTGGTGTCATGTGAACATCGACTACATGACACTGCACCTATATGGGCCTAGGGGAATGCATTATGTATTTGGCTACTAATCGTAGGGGTTGCCGGAGTGACAGAAACCTGAACCCATGTTAGGAAACCATTGCACAAGGGACGTAAGGGTCTTAGAGTTTAAAGCTGTGGTTAGGTTTCTACCTTAATTACTTTCTTGTACTTATAGATGTTTGCAAGGGGTATAATCACAAGTATGTATTAGTCTTGGATGGGGCGGTACATTAGCATAGGTTCACCCACACAACACTTAGCAAGCTAAAGAAGATTAATCAACTATATGAAGTGAAAGCACTTGACGGTCTTCCCATGTGTCCTCGAGAACGTTTGGTCATCTTAAGTAATACAACCAGCTTGTCCTTTGCTGCATAAAGGATTGGGCCACTTGCTGCATTTATTCCTACTGTCTTTTATTTACTCGTACTTTGTTTACTTGCTTTATCAAAAAAACCTAAAAATCCGTTTGCTAAGTATTTGCAGAGAATTCCTGATCCACACCACTAGCCAGCACCTTCTGCTCCTTGTTGGGTTCGACACTCTTACTTATCAAAAATACTGCGATACACCCCCTATACTTGTGGGTCATCAAGACTATTTTCTGGCACCGCTGCCGGGGAGTGAAGCGCTATTGGAGAGTGGAATCGGTAAAGGAAACTTCTACGATGAGTATTGTTTACTTCTGCTAGTTGCTTTATTTTTGTTATGGATAATTTGCTGAGTTTCTTATTTGGTAATGCTACTACCACTGCTAAGGTAGTAGATAAGCCACCACCTGCTGAGCATGATGTTTTTAAAATACCTACAAGTATTATTGATCGTTTTATGGATAACTACTATGTTGGGGATGGAACTGTCCATCCCGGTGATCATTTACTCTTTATACACGAATTATGCGGGTTGTTCAAGTGTGCAGGTATTACTACAGATCAAGTTAAGAAGAATTTATTCTCATTATCACTGAAAGGAAGAGATGAGGAATCGTATAAGCTGTTGAAGAATGGTCAAGCTCTGGAATGGGAGGAAATAGTACCTCTCTTTTATTCAAAATTTTATCCTCCTAGTGAGATTCATAAAGATCGGAATCAAATCTACAACTTTTGGCCTCTTGATGGAGAGAGTACAGCTCAAGCTTGGGGGAGATTGAAGTTACTAATGCTCAAATGTCCCATTCATGAGCTCCCCAACAATATTATTATCAATAAATTTTATGCAAGGATCCCTCTATATGATAAGGATTTATTGAATGCTTCTTGTGCTGGATCATTCACTCGCATGGGAGAAGAAGCTAAATGGGATCTTCTGGACCGTATTCAAGAGAATGCTGAAGCATGGGAGAATGACAAAGGTAGAAAGTCAGGTATAAATTATGATTATGAATGCATTGAATCTTTTATGGGAACTGATGACTTTCAAAATATTAAAAATGCTTATGGTCTTGATTTACAAGTCATTACGAATTGCTTTAGGGCTTTTGCTTCTTATATTGAAATTCCAAAAAGGGGATGGAACAAGTACCATGAACCTTATAAAGATATTGTTGACTATGTTCCTGTTGGGAGTGCTGAGTATTACACTATTAATCCCATCTTACCTGAACCTTATATCGAGAAGATTCCCTTCCCAGATAAGGTAAATGATCATCCTATGATAACTAATGTAATCACCAAAAGTGAAAAGAGAATTGTAAAACATGATGAACAAATAAACGTTGAACCTGTGGTAGCAATTGTGAAAGACCTTGTCACTAAAAGTATAGAAGATGGACACATAGTCTTTTGTGAGGATGCTTCTAATATTGTTTCACATCCTAATAGAACTAAAAAAGCTAGTGTTCATGTGCTTTCTGTTAGAATTGGTGATCATTGCTATTATGGTTTATGTGATATTGGTGCAAGTTCCAGTGCTATTCCTTATGAGCTTTACAAAGAAATTATGCATGAAATCAGTCCCTGCGAATTGGAAGATGCTAATAGAGATTCCATCTCTCCAATTGGTATTGTACGAGACGTGGAAGTTCTTTGTGGTAAGATTAAGTACCCTGCTGATTTTCTAGTACTCGGTTCAGCTGCTAGTAAAACTTATCCTATTATTTTTGGTAGACCTTTCTTGAGTACTTGTGGAGCTATTATAGATTGCAAAAGGGAGAAAATCTTGACTAAGTTTGATGGGGAATCTTATGAGTTTAATTTCTCGAAATTCGCTAAAGAACCTTGTGAAGAGGAAACCCATAATGAGGATTTTAGAGTTGAACAACTTGCTTCTATTTCTCTTGCTCCTAACAATGCTTTGCAGCAATTTATGGAAGATCATGGAAGTGAAATCTTCATGGAAGAAAGGAATGAGATTGACAAGATTCTCCGTGATCAGCCTAAGATGCTTAAGCATAACTTGCATGTAGAAGACTTGGGTACCACGTTGCCACCTAAAAAGGATCCGGTCTTCGATCTAAAACCTCTCCCTGATGATCTTAAATATGCTTATATTGATGATAAAAAGATATATCCTGTTATTATTAGCTCTAAACTTTCAGGAAAGGAAGAAGAAAGGTTATTGGCGGTTTTTAAGAAACACCGAGGAGCTATGGGCTATACTGTGGATGATTTAAAAGGGATTTCACCTACTATATGTCAGCATTCTATCAACATAGAACTAGATGCAAAGCCAGTAGTAGAGCACCAACGACGTTTAAATCCTAAGATGAAGGAAGTGGTAAGGAATGAGGTATTGAAACTCCTTGATGCTGGTATTATTTACCCTATTGCTGATAGTGAATGGGTTAGTCATGTTCATTGTGTTCCTAAAAAGGAGGTATTACCATTGTTCCTAAGGATAATGATGAGCTTATCCCTCAAAGAATAGTAGTAGGCTATAGGATGTGCATTGGTTTTAGAAAAGTCAATAAAGTTACTAAGAAAGATCACTACCCGCTTCCTTTTATTGATCAAATGTTGGAAAGGTTGTCTAAAAAGACCCATTTTTTTTCTTGATGGTTATTCTGGTTTCTCTCAAATTGCTGTTAAGCAACAAGATCAAGAAAAAACTACTTTTACTTGCCCTTACGGAACTTATGCTGATAGACGTATGCCTTTTGGTTTATGTAATGCTCCTGCTACTTTTCAAAGGTGCATGTCTGCTATCTTTCATGGTTTTTGTGAAGAAATTGTAGAAGTGTTCATGGATGACATTTCTATCTATGGAACTTCTTTTGATAATTGTCTGCACAACCTGGATAAAGTTTTGTAGAGATGTGAAGAAACTAATCTTGTTCTTAATTGGTAGAAATTCCACTTCATGGTTAATGAAGGGATTGTCCTTGGGCATAAAGTTTCTGAAAGAGGCATAGAAGTTGATAGAGCTAAGGTTGAGGCCATTGAGAAGATGCCATGCCCAAGAGACATCAAAGGTATTCGTAGCATCCTTGGTCATGCTGGTTTCTATAGAAGGTTTATTAAAGATTTTTCTAGGATATCAAAAGCCCTCACTATTCTTCTTCAAAAAGATGTACCCTTCTGTTTTTGATGATGATTGTAAGGGAGCTTTTGAAACTCTTAAGAAGACTTTAACTACAAATCCTATTGTTCAACCACCTGATTGGAGTTTACCCTTTGAAATAATGTGTGATGCTAGTGATTTTGCTGTAGGTGCTGTCCTTGGGAAACGAATTGATAAAAAGTTAAATGTTATTCATTATGGTAGTAAGACTTTAGACGCTGCTCAAAGGAATTATGCTACTACTGAAAAAGAATTTCTAGTTGTTGTTTTTGCTTGTGATAAGTTTAGACCCTATATTGTAGACTCAAAAGTCACCATTCGTACTGATCATGCTACTATTAAATACCTTATGACGAAGAAGGACGCTAAGCCTAGGCTTATTAGATGGGTGCTGTTTTTACAAGAGTTTGATCTACATATAGTAGATCGGAAAGGTGCTGAAAACCCTGTAGCTGATAATTTTGCCTGTTAATGATAGTTTCCCAAATGAGCAGTTAGCCGCAGTAGGGGTAAGCTCGCGAGGGAGCCCTTGGTACGCTGATTATGCTAACTTTATTGTCTCCAAGTATTTTCCCCCAACTTTTACAACTCAGCAAAGAAGGAAGTTCTTCTATGATTTGAGGCATTATTTTTGCGATGACCCACACTTATACAAAGAAGGAGTGGATGGTATTATGCGTAGATGTGTTCCAGAATATGAACAAAAGGAGATATTGCATAAATGTCATGGTATTGCTTATGGAGGACATCATGCAGGAGATAGAACTGCACAAAAGGTGCTATAATCAGGTTTCTACCGGACTACCCTTTTTAAAGATGCAAGAAAATTTCTTTTATCTTGTGATGAATGTCAGCGTGTTGGTAATATTTCTAGACGTAATGAAATGCCTATGAACTACTCTCTAGTTATTGAACCCTTTGATTTTTGGGGATTTGACTTTATGGGTCCTTTCCCTCCCTCGAAAGGTTATCATATTCTTATTGCCGTTGATTATGTTACTAAGTGGGTAGAAGCCATTCCTACGAAGAGTGCTGATAGGGAAACTTCTCTAAAAATTCTTAAGGATGTTATCTTTCCTAGGTTTGGAGTGCCTAGGTATCTCATGACTGATGGCGGTTCTCATTTCATTCATGGTGGTTTTAGAAAGACCCTTGCTAAATATGATGTTAATCATAGAATTGCTTCAGCCTATCACCCCCAAACTAGCGGGCAAGTAGAGTTATCAAATAGAGAAATTAAATCTATCTTGCAAAAGACTATTAATAGATCTAGGAAAAACAGGACTAAAAAGTTGAATGATGCTTTATGGGCTTATAGAACTGCCTACAAAAATCCTATGGGGATGTATCCTTATAAAATGGTTTATGGGAAAGCTTGTCACCTACCTTTAGAATTAGAACATAAAGCTTATGGGGCAGTTAAAGAACTAAATAGAGATTGTAAGCTCGCTGGTGAGAGAAGATTATTTGACTTAAGTTCTTTAGATGAATGGAGGAGTGAAGCCTATGAAAAACCTAGGCGCTTTAAGGAAAAAGTTAAAAGATGGCATGACAAGCGAATACTTAAGAGAGAATTTCATGTTGGTGAGAAAGTTCTATTGTATAGGTCTCGTCAGATTTTTTGCAGGAAAGCTACTGTCAAAATGGGAAGGACCTTTCATTATTGAAGAGGTATACCGTTCAGGAGCAATAAAAATTTCTTCTTTAAAAGATAATACTACACAGGTAGTGAATAGGCAGCGACTCAAACACTATATTGCTGGGGATTCTTATAATGAAGGTGTTGATGCCTTTCAAGTTATAACTTCGGATTTTTTTATCAAGGACCAAATTTAGAGACCTACAGAGTTTGTTTCCAAATAGGTAACAGTTCTGGTAAGAAAAGCTCCACGAAAATACTACCTGACTATATTTTTGCAGTTTTTAGCCATTAAGGAAAGCTATGAAGCGAAAAAGGGACAAAAACGGAGCAAGGGTGGCACACACCACCTAGTGGCGCGGGCCCACCCCTGGCCGCGCCACCAGGTGGTGAGTCCACCCCGGACTCCGCCTCCGACTCGTTTTCTCCTAGTACCTTCCTTTCGTCATGAAACTTCATAATATATAATCCCCTGGATCTCCCGAGGTTCGTATATCGTGATTTCGTCGTGTTTTTGTTTCGATCTGTTTCTACCAGGACATACTCTTTGAAGGTTTAGAAGCACAATGGTGTCTGCCAAGGATGAAGGAAAAGAGCCCATGGAGGAAGACCTCCAAGACCCCAAGCAAGGGCTGGTACCTTTAGTCACTTGCCCTGCATCAACGGAAGCCCTACGAATCACTAAGGAGTTCTGCGATAAGTACCGAGACTTGAGGAGGAAGGTGGACAGGCTTCCGTGGGAGAATAATAGGCTTCGCAAGATGCTGGAAGATTTCCTCATGAGAACAAAGAAAATATTACCACCACCACCGAAGGAGTAATTCGTCATCAGGTTTGGCATCCCCTTGGTTTGTTCCAAGCTTGGGGGAGTGCCGCAATATCACACCACTATCTTCTATCTTTTTACCTTTTTAGTAGAGTCATATCATGAATAGAGAAGTTATCATGTAGGATGGTTTGCATTATGGAAGTGTCCCCTCTCTCGTTAGATATGTATCCCTTGGTGTGAGTTGCCGTTATGGAATATTAATGAGAAGTTCTATCATTTACTCTTTTGCATAGCTTATGTTAGTTTTCAATTCGTGGTTATATGATTGATCTTGTTGTTAGTATTGGTATCACTTTGGGATCATTGAGTTAATTTTGTTGGTTTTGGCAAACCTGGCTCGATCAGTAGCAACACTATTTTTGAGAGTTGAATGAAAAGATAGAAGTACTCTAAATAAAAATAATTTCATCATTGATGGCTCAGTGTCGGCGCCAGGAAAATGCTGGTGCGATGTTGATGTAGAGCTCGTTGGGAACCCCAAGAGGAAGGTATGATGAGCATAGCAACACGTTTCCCTCAGCTATGAAACCAAGGTTTAATCGAACCAGTAGGAGCAAGGAAACACCCCAAAGGTGTTGCTAGCTGAGCCTTGCCAGGGCGCACTACCGATGCTAGTAGCAACGTGGAGACCTGCACAACACAACCACATAACTTTGTCCCCAACTTGCGATGAGGTTGTCAATCTCACCGTGTTTTGCAGAAAACAAAGGATTAAAAGTATCGAATGGAAATAAGTAATAGTTTGCAGAAAGTAAACCCAAAGCAGTAAACAGTTTGTAGATTGTATGTAAAGAAAAGGACCGGGATCCATAGTTCACTAGAGGTGGCTCTCCTTAGATAGATAACATGCTGGGTGAACAAATTACAGCGGGGCAATTGACAAACATCGAGAAAGCAATACATGCATATACTAATCATCTTGATTCCTTTGGAACTTGATTGGGCATTACAACATTATACATAGACCGCCATCCAACTGCATCTATGACTACTAATCCACCTTCAGGTTATCATCCGAACCCCCTCCAGTATTAAGTTGCAAGCAATAGATTATTGCTTTACGAACTGTGTGTAAAGTAAACAATACGATTGTTCTATGAACAAAGGATTGTTGTTTTCTCCCTAGTAGCAACAACACATCTAGTACCTTAGAGATTTCTGTCACTTCCCAAGATTACCAGAGGCATGAACCCACTATCGAGCATAAATACTAACTCTTGGAGTTGCTAGCATCTACTTGGCCAAGATAGCTACTAACAACGGAAAGGATGCAATATCTCAAATAACAAAGACATGATAGAATCAATAATCAATCTGAAATAGCATCTCAATATCCATCGGATTCCCGCAAACACAACATGCAGAATTACAAATAGATGATCTTGATCATGAATGGAGCTGACAAGATCTAGACATGAAAGCACAAAGGAGGAGAACCAGCCATCTAGCTACTACATGGATCCGTAGTCTAAGGATGAACTACTCATGCATCACACCGGAGGCTTGCATGATGATGAATAAGGCATCCAGGGTGAATTCCCCTCTCCGGCAGGGTGCCGGGAAGAGCTTCAGGTCCCTCCTGATCTAGGGATGGAGACGACGACGGCTACAGACCCTTTCGTGGATTTTTTCCAGGCACTTAGGGTTTTCGTCCCGAGGGCATCTTATAGGCGGAAGGGGAGGCCGAGGGGGTGCGCTGGCCACACCACCCCCTGGCGCGGGCCAAGCCTGGCCACGCGGCCAGGTGGTGTGGCCGCCCTCTGGCCCCTCTCCGTCTCGTATTCTGGCATCTGATGACTTCCGGAAAAATAGGAACTTTGGCTTTATCTCGTCCAATTCCGAGAATATTCATTTTCTGACTTTCCTGGAACCAAAAACAGCAGAAAACAGGCAGCTGGCACTGTGGCTCTTGTTAATAGGTTAGTCCAAGAAATCATATGAAAAGTACTCCAAAGTGTGGACAAAACACAAGAAAGTGGATAAAACTAAGCATGGAACATCAAAAATTATAGATACATTTGCAATGTATCAATCATCTTTCTTTCTTGATTTGCTCATAAGTCTAGTATTCTCTAGTTAAGATCTTTTGTGCTTCCAAGGAAGATTGCATGTTTGTCTTTATCACTTGTATGTTTGTTTGTTTCCTTCAACTCTTATACTTGCTACCCAGCCTTGCTAGCCAAAAACCTGTACTAAGAGGGAAATCTTCTCGTGCATCCACCTCCTTTAAACCAAACCTATGTCATTTTTGTCCACCATACCTACCTATTAGCACTATTGCTATTCCAAGTAAATTCTTGTTTTGTCTACCTTCCAAATTAAACTTGCTATGTGAACATTAGTGATTAAAGCTCTAACGAACTTGATGGCACACATTAATTTTCTTGCATTTAATAACCTGAACCATTGGGTCCTTCTTTGTTGCGTATATGCTTGCGCTTTATGAGTTGAAGTTAGCATAACCATGTATCATGGGGAACGCTTTCAACACTGCATTGGTACTTTGTACCTAGTTGATATCATGTTCTTTTGCTTATGGATCCCGGCGGTGTGAAATAAAAGTGGAACTTGTAAGATCATGGATTTTATATGTGTGTTAGAGAAACGCCTGGGCCGCTAGCCTAAGCCATGCCTAATCAGGTTGGAAACTTGCAGCATAACTATAGTGAGCGTTCTATGAAGCATCCTCAATAAAAACCTATGCAAATAGCAAATAAAAAGATCACTGAGATGCTCACTATCTGCTTGCCTTGTCATTTTGATTATGGGATAGCTCATGTGTCATGTGCAAGGGGTACCCCGTTGGCGGTTCTCAATGATACACATGTATTTACAATGACAAGAGCTTACTCGTGACTAAAGTTGAGTAGCATGAGGATCGGTACTCATAAGTAAGGGGCATGGGACTTCAACTTATAACTTGTCAAGCATATCCTCTTAGTTGTGTCACTTTAACCTTAATCACCAAAATATGCCTATGATAGGGGCAATGAGAGCTGAAAGCTAGTAAGTATCGTATTTTTTGGGAGCTCTTTATGAGACTTGCAATCCCTGCTTCCCTCTGCGAAGGGCCTTTCTTTTACTTTGTAGTTGAGTCAGTAAACCTATTCCTTTCTATCTCATCAAGTATTTTGAGTTGTTGTGTTTCATTTATTCATATGATGATTTATTCAATCATGTTTCTTATGTTCCTTGTTTTGCACATTGCTCTTATCTTGATGTACTACTTTGAAAGCTATCATTGAAATCCAGTTATTTGTGAACTCCAGCAAATTATCAACTATTCTTTGACCAAGAGCTAAGTTTGCCATTACCAATTATGATTCACTTTATGTATCTTTATTGTGTTTCCTTTACTTATTGCAAGTTAAGTTATATAATAGTGAGTTCTCTTCTATTATGATCTATGTATTTGATGAATATGATGCTTCTTGTCCTTATTCTTTTATCGACTCTTCACTCCATAAACCTGAGGTCATGTTTATTGAGCTCAGTTTCGCTTGGGGACAAGCAAATTCTAAGCTTGGGGGAGTTGATACGTCCATTTTTCATCACTATTCTATGTCATAATTCACTGTTATTCATTGATATATTTCGTATTGAGAGGTGGTACTTATGTTATTTCATCTGTTTTTTGCATGGTTGATGACTTTTGGAGCATGGACCGCTGCAGTCAGGATTCTGATGGAGAAGGTGCTATTTGGAGGCAAAATTCGCGAAGATCAGAAAATCCAGGAAAATATATAGAAAATCCTATTTTTCCAGAAGATGAAGAAGGGGGGCTGGAGATGGGCCACAGGGGGCCCACACCACCCCCTGGCGCGGGCCAGCCTAGGTCGTGCCACCAGGTGGTGTGGCCGCCCTGTTCCACCCCTGGCACTCCCCTCTGGCATATATTATCCTCCCGAAACCCTAAGATTCGGGAGGTGACCACAGAAAGATTATGCCGCCTCTGCGGGGCGGAAAGCACTAAGAGAGAAAGATCTCTCCGGCAGACAGATTTCTGCCGGGGGAATTCCTTCCCGGAGAGGGGAGATCGTCACCATCAACACCACCATCAAGCTGGACTTCATCGGGATCATCATCATCATCACCACCATTATCACCATCGGCACCATCATCACCATTGCACAAGGGACGTAAGGGTCTTAGAGTTTAAAGCTGTGATGTGGCGCCCCGCAAAAACCACTACTAGAAAATCGCAGTGTTTTTGTGCATTGCATCATCATGACCGCATGCTCATGTCATCATGCCACATTGCATTTGAGCATCGTCATCGTCATGCATATGTTTTCTCTAAAACTATTTTCTAAAAACCTGATTTTGTTTTCTAAATAAGCCCCGTCTTTATTCCAAATACAAAACCCTGGGCTTGTTTGGAATATTTTGCTTTGTCTAAAAACGGACTTCAAAAGCCCCGTTTTAAATAATAACATATTTTTTTATTTTTGTGAGGCAGCCCACTAGGCCCGAAAGCCCGGCCGGCCACCTCCAAACCCTACTCTAAAATATCTAATCCTAATTCTACCCAATCCTATTGTACCCAGCCTCCCTCCATCTCACCCTGACCAATCCCCTTCCTCCACCTCACACCCTCCACATCACCTCAACCAACCCCGGTTCGCCACCTCAGCCCCTGGCCCCACTTCTCCCGCCCAGCCACCTCTTTTCCTGCCTACCGCACGCCTCCCCACCTGCCCTGTCCGCCACGCGCACGCGCTCACGCGCGGACAACTCCCGCTCGCATCGCCCGATCCAGCCGCCGCCACGTCCCACACCTACACGCAACCCCACGACCGACGCGCCCACGGATCATCTCCCGCGTCGCCCCTGGACGCGCACCCCACGCCTCCTGCCGGCCCCACCGACCACGTGCTAGCCCGCGTCCACCCCGCATAAGACCCATGCCACGCGAGCCCCGCCTCGGGATCCCCGTCCCGTGTCTGGCCCCACCCCACTCTCTCCCTTGCCAGCTTCGTCTCCCGCAAGCCCCGCTCCACCTACCCCGCCGCCTGCGCGCGCCTGCCTCCGGTCGGAGCCGCGCCTCGCCTCGGTGCCTCGCGCCGCCCTCTGTCGTCTCGCCGTCCGCCGCCACCAGGGATCGACCTCGCCTTCCCTGCACCTTTCCTTTCGCGGCCATCCTCGTGCCGGCCTCTGCCTCTCGCCACCGGCCTCGTCCATCCCTGCCGCGGGCCCCCGCCTCTGCTTCCCCGAGCCGCCGCCTGCAGCGAACTCCGCCTCGACCTAGTCGGCCCAGCTATCCCTGCCGTCGTGCTCCTCGCTGACGTCCTCGGCACCGTCGACCTGGGCCCTGTCGTCGGCCACCTCCCTCGCCTCCTCACCCTCACCATGCGCGTCCCTGGTCGTCCTCGCCTCTCTCGCCGGCTCCTCTGCTCTGCCGCGCCAAGAGCCGCCACCTGCGGAGCTCGCCATCGACCGTCCTTCTCCAACGCTGCCCCGAGCCCTTCTACCCCATGGCAACCTCTCCTGCGTTTGCCTTTGTCTGCCACACCTTGCGCCGCGACGCCGTCCTCGCCTTGCCGTGAGCCCCTCGTCCTTGAACCTCTCTGCAGCGACGACCTCCACCTCACGGACCGAGCGTGGCTCGAGCTCCTCTGTCGTCACCCTGCAAGCTCGTCATGCCCGTGTCTCCTTGCACCGTAAGCCCTCCCAGGTGCCCTCGTGTTGAAGCCCGGCACCGCTCGTCCGTGCGGCTGCTCAGGTCCCCATGTGAAGATGTGGGGGTGTTCTGCTGAATGTGTTCGCGTGGCTGCTACTGTGACCATGATCTGCTACCACGGGTCAACAAGAAGTAATGACGACACAAGCTACCTCTCGGTGGACAAAGCTGGACAAGAGCTTCGGTGTGCCATGAACAAACTACTTCCAGGACCAACATCCGACAAGATCTCCTTCCCGTACCTAATGACGTTAAGATCTCCATCACAAAATAACAAGATCGACTACCCGGATCTCAAGATCTCCTTCGTGGAACGCCAAGTTCTTCTACATGGATCCGGTGGCCGAGACTCCGAGCGCGCCGACACGGATCCAAAGACCGAACCCGAAGACCACAGATGCGACAAGATCTTCTTCTCGGACCCGATGACCGCCAAGGTCGTCGACACAGATACGCCAAGTACTTCCTCGAGGACGCCAAGTTCTTCACCCCGAAAGCCAAGACCGACCCGATGCGCGGACCCGACAAGATCTTCGCGACAACAAGATCAACACCGACCAGGGCGAATCCGATGCGCCCCCTGACGCCAAGCCAAGTCCTTCCCGGAACGCCAAGATCTACTCCGTTGTCCGAGAATGTCCCGCCGAGACCGATCCCCGTCGAACCCTGAAACCCCTGAACCCCCGGAACCAAGATCTTCCGAACCCAGATGTGTGACCCTAAGCCTCTATTTTTATAATATGCATTATCAACTGTCGCATATTAAATTATTCATGCATGCATACATATTTTGTGGGTGCGGGTTATTTAGTCGATTCACCTCATAATTAAATATGGAGTGTTTATGCGGGATATCTTTGTCTTATTCCGGACTCCATTTAAATTGATGTAGCAAACCGATGCCATGTTTCACCCTGTTAATACAACTTTTAAATTGCGGGGTTTCTAAATAACTTGAACCTATTAATTAATTGTCGGGACCCCAGTTCCGCTTAACACTGCCTAATTGCACCGCATCTGCATCATATCATAATCATGCCGGATCTTCTGCCGTAATATTAAATAGTGCATCCGGTGTTTTTTTAGTGCTTTGCTTCTTCACGGATTAGACCGATGAGTGGATGCGAGTATCGACAAGTTCTCCGGATATGATTCTCCGGCAGTGTTTCCCAGGCGAGCATCCCTCCCCTTCTACCTATTTTGCATTTATAGTCTTTATTTCCTCATGTTGATCTGTTGCTATCCGTGTCGTGATGCTTTAGTTTCTGTGCACCAGTTATATCCCGTGTAGCCTCTATATTGCCTTGGACACCTCCTATTATCTGTTGCCTAATAGACCGTTGGCCCTGCGCATCGTAGTTGCTTGCTCAAGTGTTGCTTCGCGTCGTCGATGTTCCACAGTTGTTGGGAGGTTGGCAAATGTTTAATGGTGGTGTTGATCATGATTCTAATTACAGTTTATTAATTAATGTTGATAGTAGATTAATGCAGAGGCACCGGTGGGTAATAACAATTATTTGGTTTTTAACCGCCCACTTGTGTCCACCTAGGACCCGAGTTCTTGACACATGTTCCGAGATCGAGCGCGCAAACCACAGGTGGGGTGTGTGGGCACCCCCATCGGCTTACTACCTGATTTCAAGTATTGTACCGGGGGCCACAAGTAGGTTGGGGCTTTATTACTATTCAGTACTTATGCCATGCTTTACTGTTTTATTTAAGATTGTGCGTGGAGCACCTGTACTGTTTAGGACATGGAATGTTTTCGCGGTATCGACAAGCCCAGTCACACTTTCGGATTCCTAGTCGTTTACAGCCATTGGCACAAACCCTGGGTCCGTTCCGGAGCCGGCCGACTTCGTTGCGGGTAGCTTAGTGGGGTGGCCCCCTTGTACTTGCTTTGGGTCTGGGAAACGTCATGACTTAGGCCCCGCCGACATACCGATGGGTGTATGTTAAATGATCTGGCAAAAAGGGACGAAGTGCGGTGTGGATACTTTGGTGCACCCCTGCAGGGTTAAATCTTTTCGAAAAGCCGTGTCCGCGGTTATGGACGAGTTGGAGCACAGTTTCTCGATCATAGACAACTATAACTAAAGTTTACTGTTATAATTTGACCTGTATCCGAGATGAATAGCAAGTTGGATAACTGCCATGGAAAGATTAAATAAATCTGCCAACCATGTGAGTTTCCTTGGCTTGACTTCCTCATTTGGTCTCGAGGGGGAAATACCAGGATGGGTATGTTTGGTGTTAGTATCAGGTTGGATTCGAATAGATCTTTCTTATCCCTCTCCAATAGCCGCCAGTTTACTAAGTCTCTATAGGTTGATTAGTGCTGCTGCGTTGCCGCTTCAGTCCACCATACCTATGTAGGCGAGAGCCGCCGAATTCTAGCCTTGCCGTGTACTAGCCTCAGTACTGACGCTCCTTTATTTTTCTTTTTTCCTTTGCCCTTTGTCGGCACCCCTTTTGTTTTAGCAGGTTTGAGATCGATGTCGTTAGCAGGGTTACCCTTCCGGCTTGGCCTGGGCAGGGTTATGGACACCATTGGTTATTCTTCAGGGCTCTTAGCCCCATTTGCATCTTGTCCGTAGTCGGACGCTCTATCGTTTCCAAGGTGATTTGGATCTTTGTATAATATATCTGTATTCTTGACTCACGGAGTCGTTGTTGTATTTATCTGTTCTGTGGGTCCCATCAAGGACTGTTGTGTAATGGTATTACTTCGTTTTCCACCCGCATGAAAGTGCCTGGGGGCGTCCTTGAATCGTTTCTATGCGGGTTTGGCGGAAAGGGCTAAAACTTGCATAGGGGCCGATTTGAGGGTGTTACATGTGGTTAGGTTTCTACCTTAATTACTTTCTTGTACTTACAGATGTTTGCAAGAGGTATAATCACAAGTATGTATTAGTCCTAGGAAGGTCGGTACATTAGCACAGGTTCACCCACACAACACTTACCAAGCTAAAGAAGATTAATCAACTATATGAAGCGAAAACACTTGACGGTCTTCCCATGTGTCCTAGAGAACGTTTGGTCATCTTAAGTAATACAACCGGCTTGTCCTTTGCTGCATAAAGGATTGGGCCACTTGCTGCATTTATTCCTACTATCTTTTATTTACTCGTACTTTGTTTACTTGCTTTATCAAAAACCCCTAAAAATCCATTTGCTAAGTATTTGCAGAGAATTCCTGATCCATACCACTAGCCAGCACCTTCTGCTCCTCGTTGGGTTCGACACTCTTACTTATCGAAAATACTGCGATACACCCCCTATACTTGTGGGTCATCAGATATGCATAGTGATGTCACCATTAATCCTAAGTAAATCCCTCACATACAGCCGTACTACCCCTTCTGTCACGGGGTTCCCAACCTGTAGATTAGTCATTACTCATACTCCCTATACCTCGATCAATCCTCGGGGTCTTGGGTACCTGACAAGTCCTTGGATTGAGGAAAGAGAGGATACAATAATCATCACGTCATACAAACTAATACATGATCCCATCTATGATAAATAACATGCACAAAAGCTACATGGCTAGGCCGAAGCCCTTAGCCCAAAGAGAATTACTCACGCATAGAGATGAAATCAACAATCATAAACATTGGAATGGGAATCATGAGATTGATAGCAACTAGTCTTACAATGTCACCAATCTAAGATGAGATCTACTATTACAAGTGGTGGAATATGACTATGGTGGTGGAGAAGGGTTTGGAGATTAGATCTAAGTCTATTCCTCCGATGACTCTTCGGTGTTGTTGATGCAGGTTTCTGGGGTTCTGCGGGGCGCATTTCTCATAGACCAAAGCCTCTTTATATAGGGCCCCTTCACGAAAGTTGTTCTGTTTGACCTAGCGGTGTCGATGGCAACTATATGTCCGGAAGTATACGGCCAGAATTTTATTCCCGCCGTATAGTTGGTCGTTAAAGCTTTTGTCTCCACTTCACTACCCCTGGTTTCTTCGAGTTGTTGGAAATCTCGTATCTTTGAATTTAATGTTGTGATTCCCATCATCAAACGTCATTATATGTGCAGGGAAAAATAGAAAAAAAGATTGCAAACCCCTTTGATCATTAGGCATTAGTGGCAAGGTTTAGAGAGATATTTTAGCAAAAATATGAACAATATCTAGTTTAAATGTGGATGTAGATGGCTATATTTCACAGCCATCAACCTCCGCAAGCTTAAACTTGATCGTCCTCGAGCAAGAAAACCAAAATCAAAAAGGAACTCAGCATTTAAACTAAAATAACGAGATGACGATCTTACTCATGATTGGTAGTCTCATGTTTCCTCCACTTTATTAATCTGAAAAACTTCAGCATAGATAGAGTAATGGCAAGCATATCATACGGGTTTTTATGCATCCTTATAGCGTAGCAAAATTATTGTTAACATGGATGATTCAAATGAGTAAACCTTATTCCATGTCATGTAACCAACTCATAGGCTTGCCTTTGAACAATAAAGTATAATCATGTAAAATTGGGAGTGTGAGAGTTTGTCATGAAAAACATATACACTAGAGTATCTCAATTCTCCCACATCAATAATTCAAGACCTTTCAAGCACTACTTTTCTGCTCATTGTCCTTCAAGAATTTCAGTTCTTAAGTAATTGAGAGCATGCCAAAAAAAATAGTTTATCTGGTTGTGATGGACACTCATGGAATCACCAAGGTTTTTGTTCCTTTTTGCATAATGATTACTCATATCAGCCAGAGGAGTGATTCCATTATGAACACAACCCTCCGAGAGTGCCAAGAATCTTACCCATTATAGCATTGCTGCGACATATGTTTAATCAACTCATAGCCAAAATCTAGAAGTTTCCTCCATGAAGATCGTTCGTAGGCTAGCAGAGTTGTTGGCATCCCATGAAGTTTGATAGGCATAAAGCTATATCCTTCTTATGATTCACAAGTCAAACTTTGGCATGCTCACCAAAACCGCTAAACATTAATATAATTGAACAAATCCTTTCAAAGAGAGCTATCAAGTCAATCATTATTTTCTATGGTGTTGAGTGTCTCTAGAAATAAGCCTTCAAGACTAAACACTACAACACCCAAGCCTTCAATTGCGAGACTTTTCTTATTACAATTGTTTGGCAAATTTTTAGGCAAGACTTGGTTAACTACAAGAGCTAGAACAAAATGTACCCAACTAAATACCCATGCAAATAAAATTTTACTACAATATAAAGACTCGTTCCACCAATATAATATCTTAACATTTACTACTAACTAGCATGGGTTTTTCAAACTTCAAAAGTGGGGAGTCTTAAGGAATACCTCTCATGATTGGTTCCACTTCTCTCTTCCCTTTTGATTTGCTTCTTGGAAACTCGAAGTCGATCACTCTCCTACAAATATGTGAAAGCCACAAGGAGAATAGAAAGGAAGGAAGAGGGAAAATAAAGATAAATGGAAAAATCCTTTTGTTGTTTTTAAGAGAGGGAATTAAAGAATAGAAAAATTGGCGACAAAGCTCGGCTAGAAATCCTCAAAAACAAATAGAAATAACTAAAGATAAAGTGTTGGGGAAACCAACACAAGTGCTTATAAACTCGAATTAAAAACATAACCTCGAAATAAATAAAAGCAAATGAATGCCAAATAAAGATAATGAGGAAACTTCCCCAAGGTTAGGCTTTTGCAAGCCCTTCAAATCATTGTGGTGACGAGAAAAAGTCGTAACTCTAGTTCGCAAATTGAGTTGATAAATTACTAGTTGTTTCTTGGAGGTTCAAGGAGAGGTTATGCATCCTATCCACAGTTCCTCCAAGTTCTTGGAAGTCTTGGTATGTAGCGAACCGGGTTGGTGGCTGCTCCTCTTGATAAGGAACTTCTTGCTCCTCTTCTTGGTCCTCATCCTCATCCAGAATCTACTCCTCGGGTTGGTGTTGCTCAACCTCCAAGTCATATAGCAAATGTCCTTCCTCGATAGATAAAAGACCATTAGGAAAAGGTGTGGGGTAGAGACGCCCAGTTCCAGCAATATGCAAGTAATAAACACCACATCTCCTAGTGAGCATTATACAAGCTTTTAAAGTAGAGAAACCAACATGTCGCTCACCTAGCGCTGGTTGCAACTCACCTAGGTCGATGCCTAGGGAAATGGCAAGCACGATGATAAAGCCTCCACCCGTGATTGGTCCTTGCCTTTGGGAGGATTGGTACTCCAGGTAGCGCACAAGAATTTCACCCAAGTTGAGTGACAAGTTGATGTTGTTGAAGGCCGCTTTTGCAAGGACTAATATGTCCTCCTCACTGAGTCTCGTGAACTCATTTCGTGCCTGAAAGGTGTTAGCAATAACATAGAACAAATAACGAATTGTAGGATGTTGAATATTGTTCCCCTTGCTTACTCTAGAAGTGAAACTCATTCTATTATAATAAATTTCCGGGGAAGGGTCTATGCCAGTAGAGGATGCGCGTAAGGCATTAGCATTGTTGTTTGGAAAATTAAAACATGCACACCATTCATCTAGTGATAAGGCATAATTGTTGTTCATAAGTTGGAAAGAGATCATGTCCTCTCCATGCCATGTTTTAACGGTGCTTTGCAAAGAACTTAGAAATTCAAGGGTTAATCAGCGATAAGTAGGCACATCATTGAATACAAATTTTTACAGGCCAACTCTATTGCAAAGTAAATTGAAGTCATTAGAAATGCAGAGTTGATTCAATGTAATGGGGCAAGCCCACTTGGTTGTCTTCACTTCTCGGTTCTTGATCCTGTTGAAGCGATCATGTTGGAGCTCATCCATGAACCGTATCCTCATGCGTTCTTGAGCGGCAGCCCGAGAAGAACTAGCGGCGACACAAGCACGAGTTTGGATCCTTGTGTTCATCATCTATAATAATAAGGAAAGACAAAAAAATAGAACTTTTTTGATCCAACAATAATAGGCATAACATCCTCATCTTAGCACACTAGAAAGTCCCCTCAAAATAATAATCTAGGCAAGAGAATCATGGCAATTAGTTCATAGTAGGTCTCACCCTAGATTGATAATGACAATAGATCAAAAATGAATTTGCAAAATGTAATTGGAGGATCAGAGGAGAGACATACCGTAGATCACTTGTGTGTGAGGAAATTTAACGAAATTAAGTAGAGATGAAGATCTCTAGAGGTTTTCAGAGAGTTTGGAGGTAGAAGAGAGAAAAAGGATTGAAGTTTTGGTGTTGGGGGTACCTTCCCGTGGCGATTTTGTGGTCGGACGAAACTATACGGCCAAACTATACGACCGGAACAATTTGTTCCCGCCGTATAGTTCGTCTAATGTCAAAAATTTAGGGTTTTCACCTGGCGGCGCAACTATACGACATGAACTATACGGCCGGGATTTTTTTATCCCTCCCGTATAATTGGTCGTCAAACCTTCTGTATCATGGAAACAAAATTTTACAAAGACAACGATAACTATACGGCCAGAACTATATGGATGGAATTTTTATTCTCGCCGTATAGTTGGTAGTTAAACCATCAGTACCTAAGAAAGAAAAATTGTCGATGGCAAAGATATCTATACGGCCAAACTATACGGCTGGAATTTTTATTCCCACCGTATAGTTGGTCGTTAAACCTTCTGTAGACATCAAAATTTTTCTATTTCTTCGAGAATTCTTTCTTATCGTGAAACTTAGAGAAACACCTTGTTTTGACAGAAAAATGACAGTAAATTTTTTCAACCAACATCAGCACATATAAAGCAGGATTTTTAGTACTACCGAACTTCTTCTCCTTAGTTTTACAATTCTTTTTGTGTTTTAACGGACCAAGAGTTTGCTGTCTTTTGTTGTTGTTGATGATGGAGAGAGAGGGCCTAGGGCTTTCAGTTTCACCTGTAGCTGTGCAAAACATCTGATGGGAATAAAAGATAATAATAAAGTATGCATGTAATTGTTAGAGAAAGATAATTATATGTGAGCAGTGCATCCATAATTGCTACTGCCTCCGCAACCTCTTATAGCAATAACCTACTAGTCTCATCCGTAGAAAAAAGAGAACTAATGATATGCATAGTGATGTCACCGTTAATCCCAAGTAAATCCCTCACATACAGCCGTACTACCCCTTCTGTCACTGGGGTTCCCAACCTGCAGATTAGTCATTACTCATACTCCCTATTCCTAGCTCAATCCTCGGGGTCTTGGGTACCTGACAAGTCCTTGGATTGAGGCAAGAGAGGATACAATAATCATCACGTCATACAAACTAATACATAATCCCATCTATGATAAATAACATGCACAAAAGCTACATGGCTAGGCCGAAGCCCTTAGCCCAAAGAGAATTACTCACGCATAGAGATTAAATCAGCAATCATAAACATTACAATGGGAATCATGAGATTGATAGCAAATAGTCTTACAATGTTGCCAATCGAAGATGAGATCTACTATTACAAGTGGTGGAATATGGCTATGGTGGTAGAGAAGGGTTTGGAGATTAGATCTAAGTCTATTCCTCCGGCGGCTCTTCGGTGTTGTGGATGCAGGTTTCTAGGGTTCTGCGGGACGCGTTTTTTGGTGCCCGAAGCCTCTTTATATAGGGGTCCCTTCATGAAAGTTGTTCTGTTTGACCTAGCGGTGTTGATGGCAACTATACGGTCGGAATTTTGTTCCCGCCGTATAGTTGGTTGTTAAAGCTTCTGCCTCCACTTCATGACCCCTGGTTTTTCGGGTTGTTGGAAATCTCGTATCTTTGACTTTAATGTTGTGATTCCCATCATCAAACGTCATTATCTGTGTTGGTAAAAATAGAAAGAAAGGATTGCATACCCCTTTGGTCATTAGGCATTAGTGGCAGGGTTTAGAGAGATATTTCATAAAAAATATGAATTATATCCAGTTTAAATGTGGATGTAGATGGCTATATTTCAAAACCATCAATAGTGCGGTGGATACCGCACATGAAGAACACACTCAGAGACACGATATACGCATGTTCGAGGCTCTCTAGTGAGATAAAACCTCTACTCGTGCCTCTAGATCTTATAGTATGATCAATAGACTAATACAAGTCCTCCTTGAACTGTATCGAGAGGAGGAAGAAGATAAAGTGCTTCTGCCTTCCTCTTCCTCTACTACTTTCACGTATCTCCAATGACAGACCCTATCCTCAGAGGCCCTGGCTCACCTTATAAAGGGGTGGCCAGGTTACATCTAGGACTTACGTCCCGAATATTCCCAGCATATGCTTGTACCGAAATAGCAGTTAGGCCAACTCCTTTTCTCATCGTGGGCTTCTAGACGACAACTCTCATGTGCCCATCTTGTTTGACTGTTGGTGGTCCGACACTATCGCTTCCGGGAATCCCACGCCCAGACCTCGTTCCAGGTTTGAGGGGCGTGCTTGACTTAGCGCTTATCTCCACCAGGAATTCCGGGAAGGAGAGAAGGGTTAAAGTGAGATCCAGGCACATGGCTTAATAGGATTGATAGGATACCCATATTAACAAGTTGCAACTTCTTTTCCGGAAGCTCATTCGAAAAGAACTCTAAGGTTAAGCGTGCTTGGCCTAGAGCAATTCTTGGATGGGTGACCGACCAGGAAGTGGGTAACCGGGTGCGCACGAGTGAGGACAAAGTGCGCAGAAAAGACTAGTGTTGGTCTGTGGGGCTAGTCTAGATATCATATTAAGCTGCCAGGAGTGACACCCCCCAGGCCCAGGAGTGGACGGGGTGTTACAAGTAGTATCAGAGCCGACCCTTGCGATTACACGGGTGTGTGCGGGTCAGTGGCGGAACATGTGGAGCATGGCGCGTGTGGCCCGGAGTGGACACGGCATGGCACATGTGCCAGCACTGGACACACAGACGCGTGCCAAGAGGGAACGTTCCTGGGGTGTGCTTGATCGATGAGGGCATCGATCTTCTAAAGGGCGGGTGTATGTGAGATCCAGGCACATGGCTTAATAGGATTGTTAGGATACCCATATCAACAAGTTGCAACTTCTTTTCCGGAAGCTCATTCGAAAAGAACTCTAAGGTTAAGCGTGCTTGGCCTAGAGCAATTCTAGGATGGGTGACCGACCGGGATTGGGTAACCGGGTGCGCACGAGTGAGGATAAAGTGCGCAGAAAAGACTAGTGTTGGTCTGATATCATATTAAGCTGCCAGGAGTGACACCCCCCGGGTCCAGGAGTGGAGGGGGTGTTACAGTTAACCCTCAGGCCGACTAACCCCTTTCTGAGCACACCAACCACTAAGTCGGCTCTGCCCAGATGACTCGGCTAGGACGGTACCTACATACAGAAAACAACACAAACACGATGCCGACATAAGATATATGTCTGCCGGGATAACCTGGCTTGGTTAACTCGGCTACTCGGTCGATGTAATGCCCGAGAAAATATTCCCAATTAGATTTGTCTGTCTATTTTTACTTTGTGCATCATCATGACATCATGAATATTCTTGCCCTAAAATATTTTTTACAAAAGCCTATTTTTTTTCTAATTAGTCCTCTTCTTTAATTTCTAATTTAAAACCACGGTCTTTCTCAGATCTTTTATTTGTCTACAAACTATTTACAAAAGCTTTTCTAAAAATAAAACAAATAAAATAAAATAAAAACCTTTTTAGTGCGGGAGGCAGCCGCCGGCCGGGCCCAAAAGCCTAGACAGCACCTACCTACCACCCCACCGAAACCCTAGCTAACCCTAACCTACCCAGCCCGGCCGCCACCACAGAAACAGCAACTCACGCACGCACTCGCCCGGCCCCACCACGACACGGCACACGCGACGCGCCCTCCCCTCCCCGATCGAAACCGACCCTGCCGCTCGCCACCAACCCACCTACCTCGCTCCTCTACTTCCATCCTTCCCCGACGCGATCCCTTCCTCACCTCGTTTCCTGCTTCCTGCTTCTCGCTCGCCTCGATCCCCATCGATCTCCTCTACCTCTTGATGCTCCTCCTTGCCAGCGGCCGAGCCGCGTCTGCCTGGACGTTCTCTACACCGACCCGGAACCCAGCTCATCTTATCCCCGCCGTCTTCCTCCCAGAGACCGCGCCATCACCTCTTGCGCCGTCCACGAGCTCCGCTCCCTGCGCCGGTCACCGCCCTTCCTGCCTGGTTCGGCCCGGCAGGCGTTCCTGCTCGACATCGTCCGGCCAGCGCGCGCCGCTGCCTATCCTTGGTCATGCACATCCTCTGCAGCAGCCTATGACCCGTCCTGGCACCGTGCTACTCGCGTGTTGTCCCTCGCTGGCCTCGATCCTCCTCGTCCAGGACGCCGGGCGGCATATCCTCCAAGGCCACGCATGCCCTCTGGTTCCTGCCGCGTGTGGGTACTGCCAGCCCTCATCCTCGTCGATCTTCTAGCAAGCGCTGTGCCACGCCTCCGTTGCTCTGCTTCCAGCGCCGGCAGAGCATGGGACGCACCATATGCTCCCTATATAAAAGACCGTGCGATTCAAGCGCTATCAGCGATTCCGATCAATCGATGTTTAGCGACAGTTTACATACGGGTACTTAGATTTCACCTCCGGACCAATAGGGAGTTGCCACGTCGTATCGGCCCTGCTGTCTCTCTCCGGATTTGTGCCTCTTTTTGTTTTTCCGCACGTCTCTTCCGAGGTTACCGGCTGATAGTTGCCTCCTAGGTGGTTACTTGTCGGTCGCCGCGCGCTATCGCGTTCTCTCGCTACTGCCGATCTCGGCTATGCCCTGTTTCCCGGTCGTGCTGCCCTTTTGTTGCCACATTTTACTCGGCTACTAAAACATGTCCTCCTGTGTTTTTCCTTATTGCATCGGCCTTTTTTTGGTGTATTTCTCCTGCTTCTCTTCCTTCTTCTGCTGTATCAGAGACACCTATGTCTTCCGTTCTTCCGGTTACTTATTCCATAGGTTTTTCTCGATTTCTTTCCCCCATCTCATGTGCTGACTCTTGTTTATCTTCCTACCTTGCTGGATTTTCTGAGTGCCGTCTGGGTTGCAAGATGTCTTCTTCGTGTGGTTCTCAGCGGGGCCTCGACCCTGTCATCGGCTCCTCGCCTGTTGCTGGGGGCGGCAGCTAGCATCGTGGTTTGCGGGATGTTAGGATTTCTCTATACTTGCTTCACGGGGAGGCATTCTGTCTTCTAGCCGTCTGGACTAGGGGTGGAATCGAGCCGAGCCGAGCCGGCTCGTGGCTCGGCTCGGTCAAGCTCGCCAAATGTCGAGGCGAGCCTGGCTTGGCTTGATGCCTGAAAAAATCTAAAAACTGGGCTCGCAGCTCGGCCCGTAAGGCTTGTGGCTCGCTCGATAGGCTCGTCAAGCCGGACGCCCACAACCCCGTACTACCCCTGCCCCCGTTTGATTCCCCTCGTCTTTGTGCTCGCTCCATCTCCCTCAACCCTTGTCTCCCTAGAGCCGGCGCTACCACCGACCACAGCTGCCACCACCCTCGGATCCTCCTCCATGGATACCCCACTCCTTGATCCTCCCGATTCGTTCCCCTAGATCTCGTGCGGTGCAGTCCATCTAGGATCCTAGTGAACTGCGGCGTCGGCGCTGAGTAACTTGAGGCTTGGGGAGTTGGGGCGAGCTCCTCCAGGTCCTGTACGCGATCCACCCGGCCTCCAGATGCGGCGCTCACGGCTGCGTCCAGGGCCTCCTTGTCGTCGGGCTCCTGCCTGCGCTGGTCAACTGCATATGCGCTAGTGCATGCACACCAGGCGACACCGCTGCTGGTAGCCTGTCGGCAGAAGCACATGTATGTGCACAAGAACATCTGTCGAGAAGTCTGCACCCATGTGCCATGGCGTCTCTGGCGGTAGCTCTACTAAGCACCAACTGTATTACCTACTTGCAATGATTTTTTTCGCTTCTTTGCTTCCAGATCGAGTCCGATGCATCATTAGGTTCAGTCCGATTAAATTTTTTAATTAGATCTGAGCGGTCCGTTGGTACGTGCAAGCTATGTGAATTCCGTGTTAATTGGTTTCAGTATCGTATGATGATGTATGAAATATTAAAATATGAACTGTCATACATAATTGGTTTTATCGTGTTACCTTGCACTTTTATTTCTACACCCATATCTAAATATATTGGTGGGCAGAAAGTTATTGTACTTCTCATGCATGTTTGGAAGAACAACGCTTAAATTATTCCTTGTAACAATATGTTTTGGAACTATTCATGCCTTGTAACAATATGCTCTGAATCTTGTTAGACTATGTTATGAATATATGCATAGTAAATTGTTATTCATAATTGTGAATTTTACATTTTTTGCATAAGTAATGATGAAATTTTTAATTTCATCGAGCCTTCGAGCCGGCTTGCGAGCTTCACCGAGCTGGCTTGTCGAGCCTCGAGCCTGATTTCCAGGGTTGAGGCTTGGCTTGTCCAACCTCCGAGCCAAACCGAGCCCGAGCCGAACCTTGTCGAGCCCGAGCCGAGCGTTCGAGCCCGAGCTTTGATTCCACCCCTAGTCCGGACCTACTCCTGACCCGCGTCAGCGCAGTCTTTCTCGGGGTGACTCTGATGTGTCCGATACGGATGGTGTTTGCCCAGATGCTGTGTAACATCCCAAAACTCTAATCTAAGGTTATTAAGATCTAAATCCTTAAAATTAAGGTTAACTAAAACTTTTCCATTTAAAAATATTAAAGCATTCATCCTTGTAGACAGAATCAAATTAGCCTAACTACTACTGTTTTTGATCAATTCTTGTCGAGCCATTTGGTGTGCATTGATCATCCTTGTCCCCCCTGAGTCCAACCAATGCCCCACCGGCCTACCCCTAAGCCGCAACAACAGTGGAGCGCCGCCCCTTTGTGGTCTCCGCCGGCCAGAAGAGGGTAATGCGCCAGAGACCACGCCACGCCATTCCAGCGTGCCCTCTAGCTCCGCCCAACCCTACCGCACCTACTGCCCCTTCCCCAAGCCCAGCCAGGCCCTGGACCACACCCCACCACCGCCGCCCATTCTCTCTGCGAGCCAGCTAGAGCGCCCTAGAGCGCGATCGCCGCCAGCACGCATCAGACCGAGCCTGGACGCCATACCGCGCACACCGCTCCGCCTCGACCCTAGCACCCCGCCAGACACGGCCGTGCGCCGCCGAGCGACCCACAGTCGCTGAGCGCCGCGTCGAGCACCACCTCTGTCTTCCAGAGCGCGCGACGCTCCCGACCACCATCCACCACCCCTAGTTGCGCCATTAAGCCATAGAGCACCGGCAGGAGGCAAGCCACTGTCCGCCTACGCCGCCCATATCAATAGCACCCTGTACATCTTCACCGACGAGGTCGCCGTCGCCCTCTCGGTCCCCTCATCGAGCCTATATAAGGAGCCCCCCCCAGCACAAACTCCTCACACCATTCCACTCCCGTCTCTCCCCTGAGCATTTCCCCTCTCTCGCCGGAGCCACTCGAGCCGTAGTTCGCCGGAATTGCACCGGAGGATCCCGCTGCAGAGGAGGAGGCGCTGCCGTCGATTCCGTCCACCGCAGCCCCTGCCGTCACCTCGCCTGAGTCCACCGTCGTCGTCCAGTTCGATCCCCCGCCTCGTTGCACTAGCTGGAGCCCTGGTACGTTCCCAGTAGACCCCCACCGGCCGTTTAGGGTTCGGTCTCGCCAGCGACGAGTACGTCGTCGACGACGACTGTGGACCGTTGATCTTTATTCTAATCGTAGTGCCCAGATCGTCCCATACCGTTTCGGGTTTTAAGCCTCGCTGACAAGCGGGACCAACCTGTCAGCCGCCCTCTACGCCGCTGAGCGTCACTGGGCCGGCCCATTTCCTTTCCCGCGCTAGCCCATGAAATCAAATATAGGTTTTTCTATTTTAGTTTAAACTCAATTCTATCCCTTAGTTCAAAATTCAATTCAAGAAGATTTACTGAACCAAATTGAGTGATTTCAATTTTGTTGGAAAGCCTCTGAAAAGATCTATCCAAGCCCGTTGGATTTAATTCATTTAGAGTTAGAGATCTCTCCGAGTAAAAATATCAAGACATAAGCATTTGCACATTTAAATTTTTTTATAAAATCGACCATAATAGCTTTTGAGTTGATTCCAACTCTCAAAAATCACATTTAACCATACCTATCTGAATATGTAATAATATTAAGGTTTAAATGTAGTGACTTTGGACTAGTACCAAAATAATGCTATATAGGCATTTCTAGTCACTTTAAATCATTAAATATTAAACTTAAACTTATTCAAATGTGATCCAACCTTTAAATCACATTCCCATATGTTAGAATATGTGGTGATGACATGTGTCCACATGATCCCATATTTTAAATGGAGAATATTAAATCTTAGTTAATTTCAATGAGTAGAAATTACTTTTCTTAAATAAAAAGAATAAAACTAGTTAATTAAACCTTGTGAAGCTTCTGATGATATTAGATCATCAAATGTGTGCCTTAGAGTGCTAAGTAGACTAGTTAAGTATGGTTTGTTGATTGCGTACTCCGTATGTATTTATAGACGATAGTACCGACCAAGCTTACATGGAGGAGGAGTTCTATCAAGAGGAGGAGGAAGAAAACTTCAACCACTGCACTGCATAAGTCAAGCCATCATTAACAATGCAAGCTAACCCTTGCAAGCTAGATAACCTAAGCAAATACATTAGGCATGCTTTGGTTATACCACTTTAACTCGTACCTACTCCAAGTTTTTACTTTCAAGCTTTTACTTTATTTACTTTACCAAAGTCCCTTACTTGTTGAAGGTAGCATAAAAAGTATAAAACTTGACCTATCTAGATAACCTTAGATGTCATTCTGTGGCATGAGATTGAGATTAGCATCCCACCTTAGTGAACACTCTTAACTTAGTAGCTTAGAGCTATATCAAAACTTGAGTCACTTTAGATGGTAACACTTGGTGAAAATGAATTGTGAAAACCTTGGAATGATGAGTCATTCTATTGAGATGTTTTGACATGTGTTGAGAAACACAAATGGTTTATGATGATGAAAATGTTGAGGCATAAGCCTTAGCCCTTCTACAAAAACTGATGGTTGGATTTGGATGCGATACCATTCCAAATTTACCGTACAACCACAATACCTGAATTGGGTAAGGCTTAGCCGGAAATTTATATGCATTAGTATTAGTTCCCTCGCGGGAGAGGTTTGAGCTGAGGCTACCTCTCAATGTTGTCCACCTATGCAGTGCCCAAGATGACAGATGGTCATGGTTGGGAGGCCATACTCATAGGAGAGGTGCTTATACTAGGGTGTGTAAAGGAAAGGTTATGTTTGATTATCTGCATAGTAAGTATCGAATCTTTTGGTGAAAGTGTACCACCTCTGCAGAGTGTCAAACTATTCGAATAGCTGCGTTCGCGGTTATGGACAGTTGGAGTGGCCATACTATTTCGTTGTCAGATGTTTTCAAAATGACTTATGAAATGAATGATGAATCTTCACTTGACCACAACAGGGTTGTGACTATGGCACTAGTTTCCCAACTTAAGTGATTCTAGAACTTTATTTTATCTTTCTTTGTTTCTGAACTCAACTTAGGTTTCAAACTTAACTTTACAAATAAACATAGCGTTAGCATTTCCCACTAGCACTATCTTACTTGTTAGTGGTAGTTTGCGAGTACTTAAAAAGTACTCATGGCTTTTGTCCCTGGCTATTCTTATGGCCAGACTATGAAGGAGACTACCAAGATGATGGACAGCAGGACGGCTATGATAACTAGGACTATCTTCCATCGTCAGCATTGCCTGTGCCCCTGAAGATGGACCTCATCGCTATGCTTATTATTTATTCCGCTACTTGTTGTATTAAGACTAGATCATGAGATCCTTTATTTGTGTAAGACTTTATATTGGTTTGTAATGGATGATGTACTGTGATATCCAATTTGTTATGTCTCGCAAAAATGGTAATCCTGGGATCACGATGTATGACATAACAGGCATCTGGGATTAAAAATCCGGGTGTTGACAAGTTGGTATCAGAGCCATCCTGGCCGTAGGAGACCCTAGTTAGAATCGACGTCCGAAGAAAAATTTAATTTCAAAACCAAAGTGAGTATTTATGACTGGTTGCAGACGATGGAGAACAATTTGGAGGTAGCCAGAGTTGATGACAATGAGAAAGTTCTCTTTGCCACCCACTACTTGGCAGGAGATGTAAGAGCCTAGTGGAACAACATCCGCATGATGAACCATGGTCAAGGGATGACATGGGAAGCCTTCAAAATCAAATTCAGTCGCACCCACGTGCCGCAGGGCCTAGTCACCCAAATGAGGGATGAATTCCGAGAGTTGAAGCAAGGCAGAATGACTGTGGTGGAGTACCGCGACAGATTCCTGTCTCTTGCAAGGTACGCACCCGATGAGATCAACACAGAGGCAAAGAAGAAGGAGAGATTCCTGAACGGACTGCATGACGAGATGCAGACTGTCCTCGTCAACATCCGCTTCGAGGATCTTGAAGAACTAGTCGACTCTGCCATTCAGATGGAAGGGAAGATTAACCAGGCAAACGACAACCGCAAAAGTCGTATGATGCACCAAGCTAGATCCAACAATCACCAGAAGTACCGTCCCAACCCCTCACCAGGGTATGCACCGAGAAACAACCAACCCCCAATGTCTCGCTCAAGCTACCCCAACCGTAGCGGACGCAATGTGAAGTCCGGAGGAAACAACAACAACTCTGGCAACACCAACAATTTCAACCGTGCCCCTCCCAAGAGCAACAACAACAACAACACTGCACCCAGAAATGGAAGCAATGCTATGCCTGTCGTAGCAAAAGACAAGTCCGAGATAACCTGTTTCGAGTGTGGAGTGAAGGGCCACTATTCCAATGAGTGCCCCAAGAAGACTGCTGCCACTGCCAATGTGAATGCCCCAGCTCAACAGCAGCGTCGTGTTCAACCAGGGAGAAGGTTTGCCCCAGGGAACCCTCACAACCGCAACGGCCGTCTCTTCCACATGAATGCCGAGGAAGCCCAAGAAGCTCTAGACGTAGTGCTAGGTATGTTTTCTGCCAACTCAGTTTTAGCAAGGGTATTGTTTGATTCGGGAGCATCGAATTCATTTGTCAGTGAAGAATTTGCATGCACTAGTAATACTCACCCAACCAACTTGAAGCATGTCATGATAGTTCAAATCCCCGGTTCAACAACAAAAGCTAGAAAAATTTGCAAAGTTGTGCCTATCAGAATACATGGGATAGATTTTTATGCCAACCTAATAGTACTTGGAACTAAAGGATTGGAAGTAGTACTAGGTATGGACTGGATGTCAAGGCATAAAGGACTGATAAACTGTGCTAAGAAAGCCATCACCATGACCAGTAGCTCTGGAGTCACAGTAGAGCATATATCTGAAACCTTACCCCGTCAATTCAAGTGCAACAAGAGTCTAGCCTTACCTACCATAGACCAAGTCAGAATAGTCTGTGAATACCCCGACGTTTTCCCAGATGAATTGCCAGGTTTGCCCCCGGATAGGGATATTGAGTTCATTATCGAACTAATCCCCGGAACCAGACCCATAGCCCAGAGACCCTATAGCATGAACCCCTCAGAGTTAGTAGAGTTAAAGAAGCAGTTGGATGCTATGTTAGCAACATGATTGATTCAACCAAGCGCATCACCATGGAGATCACCAGTGTTATTCGTCAACAAGAAAGATGGAGGCAACCGTTTGTGCACAGATTAAAGAAAGCTAAATGACGTCACCATAAAAAACAAGTACCCTTTGCCAAAGATAGAGGATCTATTTGATCAGTTGACTAGTGCCCAAGTATTCTCAAAGATTGATCTTAGGACTGGTTATCACCAACTTAAGATTCGTGCAAAGCATATTCCAAAGACCGCCTTTACTACTCGTTATGGTTTATACGAGTATACGGTTATGTCTTTTGGATTAACCAATGCCCCTTCTTATTTCATGAATCTCATGAATAAGATATTTATGAATTTTCTAGATAAGCATGTCGTTGTGTTTATGGACGATATCCTTATCTACTCCAAGTCAGAAGAAGAGCATGAGCAACATCTGAGAATCATTCTAGAAACCCTGAGAGAGCATCGGTTATATGCCAAGTTCAGCAAATGTGAGTTTTGGCTGAAAGAAGTAGGATTCCTAGGACATATTGTGTCTGCCAGAGGAGTCTCTGTTGATCCCGCCAAAATTAAAGATGTCGAAGAATGGGAAGCCCCCACCACTCAAACCCAAGTCCGTGCACTTCCCGGATTAGCGGGATATTACCACAAGTTTGTCGAAGGATTTTCGAGCATCGCCAGACCCATGAACCAATTGTTGAAGAAGGACAAGAAGTTTGAATGGATCGACAAATGTGAAGTTAGTTTCCAAGAGCTGAAGAAGAGATTGATTTCAGCCCCAATATTGATCATGCCAGATATCAAGAAGCCGTTTGATGTGTATTGTGATGCATCCAAGATTGGTCTGGGATGTGTATTGATGCAAGAAGGCAAAGTTATCGCATATCTATCTCGACAACTGAAGTAGCATGAGCAGAACTATCCGACCCATGATCTTGAATTAGCAGCTGTAGTTTTGGCATTGAAGACATGGCGTCATTATCTTATGGGTAATCGCTGTGAGATTTACTCAGATCACAAGAGCTTGAAGTATATTTTCACTCAGAAGGAGCTGAATATGAGGCAAAGGAGATGGATAGAGTTAATCAAGGATTACGACCTTGACATTCACTATCACCCCGTCAAAGCCAATGTGGTAGCGGATGCTCTTAGTAGATTGCATTGCAGGCTAAACACCATGATCAAGGAGAAGCAAACAAGTTTGTATGAGTAGTTGGAGCAGTTTAGAACTGAGCTTGTTAGCAAAGGATTTTTAGCTAGCACTAAACTTCAACCCACATTAATTAGCCAAATCAAGGAAGCCCGGAAGGGAAATGAAAGTATCGACGGAATCAAACGTCGTATTGGTACAGGAAAGGTACCTGGATTCACTAAAGACGACGAAGGAGTTCTGTGGTACAAAGGCCGTATCTGTGTGCCAGCAGATTCGGAGCTGAAGGAAGTTATCATGCAGGAAGCTCATGATACTCTTTATTATATCTACCCCGGAGAAACGAAGATGTATCAAGATTTGAAAGAGTAATTTTGGTGGCATAAGATGAAGAGAGAAATCGGGAGCTACATCGCCAAGTGTGACATCTGTCAAAGAGTCAAAGCAGAGCATTAGAGACCCGCAGGACTGTTGCAACCATTGCAGATTCCAGAAATGAAATGGGATTCCATCGGAATGGACTTTATCACCGGTTTGCCTACTTCTAGTAGGGGAAATGACTCAATCTGGGTCTTTGTTGATAGACTGTCCAAGGTAGCTCACTTTATACCATACAAAACAACCTACCAGAGTTCGAAGCTAGCAGAGCTATATATTGCTAGGATTGTTAGTCTGCATGGAACCCCCATGACCATAGTGTCAGATCAAGGAACCCAGTTTACCTCGAGATTTTGGCAGAAAGTCCAAGAAGGATTAGGAACCAAGTTGAATTTCAGCACCGCTTATCATCCGCAAACTGATGGACAGACTGAGAGAGTCAACCAAATCCTAGAAGATATGTTGAGAGCTTGTGTGTTAGAGTATGGATCAAAATGGGAAGACTGCCTGCCTTTCGCAGAATTCTCATATAACAATAGTTATCAAACTAGTTTGCAAATGGCACCATTTGAGTTCCTATACGGAAGAAAGTGTCGCACCCCTTTGAATTGGTCGCAAGTAGGAGAGAGTCAGATCTTTGGACCCGACATTCTCTGAGAAGCCAAAGAAAAGGTTCACAAAGTCCCTGAGCACCTCAAGACCGGCCAGTCCAGACAGAAGAGTTATGCTAACAAGAGAAGGAGAGACCTGACTTTCAATGTCAGAGATTTTGTATATCTCAAGGTTTCGCCACTGAAGGGAACCCAACGCTTTAGTCTGAAGGGAAAGTTAGCCCCCAGATATATCGGGCTCTTCAAGATTCTAAACCGTCGAGGAGAAGTATCGTATCAACTGGAGCTGCCAGAAGAGATGTCAGCCATCCACAACATGTTCCATATCTCGTTACTTCGCAAATGCCTAGAAGTGCCGGAGAAGACCGAAATTTTCAAGAACATCGATCACCGAGCTGTTGATATCAACAAGGACCTAACATATCGTGAAGTGCCCATCCGTATCTTGGAGGAAGCCTACCGTACCACCAGAAGTAGGAGTATCAAATTTCTCAAGGTTCAATGGAGCAACCATACTGAAGAAGAAGCCACTTGGGAGCGAGAAGATTACATTAGGACAGAGTTCCCAGATCTCTTTAGTTCCTAGTTTTCTTTCGTTAATCTCGGGACGAGATTTTGTTTAAGGGGGGAAGGTTTGTAACATCCCAAAACTCTAATCCAAGGTTATTAAGATCCAAATCCTTAAAATTAGGGTTAACAAAAACTTTTCCATTTAAAAATATTAAAGCATTCATATGTGTGTGCATTTAATTTAGGAGTTGTTTTGAATTGCCATGATTAAGTGATCCATTGATTTTAAAATGATTCTTAGGTGATTTAAACATCATCTAGATAATTCCCAAACAAGTCCCAAAGAAAAAAAAATCAAAATGAATAAAAGAAGGAAATGGTCATTTGTGCCATTTTAACTACCATGCCTACTTTGGCTATTCCTAGAACTCAAATATTAACAGAAAAAAATGTGGATCTTTGTACCCCTTGCTAGTACAAGTAGTGATGTACCAAGGCCCACTTTGTGATCTACCAAAAACTTTGAAACACTAATTTTTAATGGCATTTGAAAATTGAATCTAGTGTAGGTATCAAGATCACACTTATTCAAAAACCACTCCAATGAACTCTATTTTCAAATCCCAAGCAACCAGAGACTCTCAAGCATGGGATCACCAACTCCACCAAATTTCAGCCCAAAATTAAAACATTTTTCTCTTGTGGCCATTTGATCGAACAGGTTGCAGACAGAATCAAATTAGCCTAACTATTACTGTTTTTGATCAATTCTTGTCGAGCCATTTGGTGTGCATTGATCATCCTTGTCCCCTTGAGTCCAACCAACACCCCACCGGCCTACCCCTAAGACGCAACAGTAGTGGAGCGCTGCCCCTTTGTGGTCACCGCCGGCCAGAAGAGGGTAATGCGTCGGAGATCGTGCCGCGCCATTCCAGCGTGCCCTCTAGCTCCGCCCAACCCTACCACACCTCCCTGCCCGTTCCCCAAGCCTAGCCAGGCCTTAGACCACACCCCAGCACCGCCGCCCATTATCTCTGTGAGCCAGCCAGCACGCAGCAGACCGCGCCTGGACGTCATACCGCGCACGCCGCTCCGCCTCGACCACAGCACCCCGCCAGACACGGTCGTGCGCCGCCGCGTGACCCATAGTCGCCGAGCACCGCGTCGAGCACCGCCTCTGTCTCCCAGAGCGCGCGACGCTC
Source organism: Avena eriantha (assembly GCA_910589775.1). NCBI lineage: Eukaryota > Viridiplantae > Streptophyta > Magnoliopsida > Poales > Poaceae > Avena > Avena eriantha. The sequence continues at coordinate 14,806,611 of OU342746.1, forward strand.
CCGACCACCATCCACCGCCCCTAGTAGCCCCATTAAGCCATAGAGCACCATAAGGCGGCAAGCCACCGTCCACCTACACTGCCCATGCCGATAGTGCCCTGTATCGTCGTCACCGACAAGCTCGCTGTCGCCCTCTCGGTCCCCTCATCGAGCCTATATAAGGAGCCCTCCCCAGCACAAACTCCTCACACCATTCCACTCCCCTCTATCCCCTGAGCATTTCCCCTCTCTTGTCGGACCCACTCGAGCCGTAGTTCGCCGGAATTGCACCAGAGGAGCCCGCTACAGAGGAGGAGACGCTGCCGTCGATTCCGTCCACCGCAACCCCTACTGTGACCTCGCCTGAGTCCGCCGTCGTCGTCTAGTTCGATCGCCTACCTCGCAGCACTAGCTGGAGCCCTGATATGTCCCCAGTAGACCCCACCGGCCGTTTAGGGTTCGGTCTCGCCGGCGACGAGTCCGTCATCAATGACGACTGTGGACCGTTGATCTCTATTCTAATCGTAGCGCCCAGATCGTCCCATACCATTTCGGGTTTTAAGCCTCGCTGACAAGCGGGACCAACCTGTCAGCCGCCCTCTGCGCTGCTGAGCATCACTTGGCCGGCCCATTTCCTTTCCCGCGCTAGCCCATGAATTCAAATATAGGTTTTTCTATTTTAGTTTAAACTCAATTATGTCCCTTAGTTCAAAATTCAATTCAAGAAGATTTACTGAACCAAATTATGTGATTTCAATTTTGTTGGAAAGGCTCTAAAAAGATATATCCAAGCCCGTTGAATTTAATTCATTTAGAGTTAGAGATCTCTCTTAGTAAAAATAACAAGACAAAAGCATTTGCACATTCAAACATTTTTATAAAATCAACCATAGTAGCTTTTGAGTTGATTCTAACCCTCAAAAATCACATTTAACCATACCTATATGAATATGTAATAATATTAAGGTTTAAACACAGTGACTTTGGACTAGTACCAAAATAATGCTATATAGGCATTTCTAGTCACTTTAAATCATTAAATATTAAACTTAAACTTATTCAAATGTGATCCAACCTTTAAATCATATTCCCATATGTTAGAATATGTGGTGATGACATGTGTCCACATGATCCCATATTTTAAATGGAGAATATTAAATCTTAGTTAATTTCAATGAGTAGAAATTACTTTTCTTAAATAAAAAGAATAAAACTAGTTAATTAAACCTTGTGATGCCTGTGATGATATTAGATCATCAAATGTGTGCCTTAGAGTGCTAAGTAGACTAGTTAAGCATGGTTTGGTGATTGTGTACTCCGTATGTATTTATAGACGATAGTACCGACCAAGCTTACGAGGAAGAGGAGTTATATCAAGAGGAGGAGGAACTTCAACCACTGCACTGCATAAGGCAAGCCATCATTAACAATGCAAGCTAACCCTTGCAAGCTAGATAACCTAAGAAAGATATTAGGCATGCTTTGGTTATACCACTTTAACTAGTACCTACTCCAAGTTTTTACTTTCAAGCTTTTACTTTCTTTACTTTACCAAAGTCCCTTACTTGTTGAAGGTAGTATAAAAAGTATAAAACTTGACCTATCTAGATAACCTTACTTGAGATTGAGATTAGCATCCCACCTTAGTGAACACTCTTAACTTAGTATCTTAGATCTACATCAAAACTTGAGTCACTTTAGATGGTAACACTTGGTGAAAATGAATTGTGAAAACCTTCGAATGATGAGTCATTCTATTGAGATGTTTTGATATGTGTTGAGAAACACAAATGGTTTATGATGATGAAAATGTTGAGGCATGAGCCTTAGCCCTTTTACAAAAACTGATGGTTGGATTCGGATGCGATATCATTCCAATTTTACTGTACAACCACAATACCTGAATTGGGTAAGGCTTAGCCGGAAATTTATATGCATTAGTATTAGTTCCCTCGCGGGAGAGGTTTGAGTTGAGGCTACCTCTCAATGTTGTCCACCTATGCAGTGCCCAAGATGACAGATGGTCATGGTTGGGAGGCCATACTCATAGGAGGGGTGCTTATAGTAGGGTGTGTAAAGGAAGGTTATATTTGATTATCTACTAAGTATGATGATTCAGGGTTATCCCTGACAGATGTATCGAATCTTGTGATGAAAGTGTAACACCTCTACCGAGTGTCAAACTATTCGAATAGCCGCGTCCGCGGTTATGGACAGTTGGAGTGGCCATACTGTTTCGTTGTCAGATGTTTTGAAAATGACTTATAAAATAAATGCGAATGTTGACTTGACCACAACAGGGTTGTGACTATGACACTAGTTTCCCAACATAAGTGATTCTAGAACTTTATTTTACCTTTCTTTGTTTCTAAACTTAGCTTAGGTTTCAAATTTAACTTTACAAATAAACATAGCGTTAGCATTTCCCACTAGCACTATCTTACTTGTTAGTGGTAGTTTGCGAGTACTTAAAGAGTACTCATGGCTTTTGTCTCTGGCTATTCTCAAGGCCAGACTATGTAGGAGACTACCAAGATGATGGACAACAGGACGGCTATGATAACTAGGACTATCTTCTATCGTCAGCATTGCCTGTGCCCATGAAGATGGACCCCACCGCTACGTTTATTATTTATTCCGCTACTTGTTGTATTAAGACTGGATCATGAGATCCTTTATTCGTGTAAGACTTTATATTGGTTTGTAATGGATGATGTACTGTGATATCCAATCTGTTATGTCTCGCAAAAATGGTAATCCTGAGATTGTGATATATGACATAACAGACATCTGAGATTAAAAACCGGGTGTTGACATGCTGTTGCTCCCGTTCCTCGCTCTTCTTCCTGTGGGTGTGGTTGTGCCGCTGCTCGGTCTCCCTCTCGTGGACGCGGCCGTGCTACCGGTTCGTCAGTACGCGCGCTGTTTGGCTGTATGTGTGCGCCGTCCGCAGGTCTCATCCCCTGGTCGTGGACGCGGCTACCACGGGTTCGCCCCTTCTGATTCTGCGCGATCTCCAATCCCTCTAGCGTTTTGGCTGGCAATGTTTGTGCTGACGTACCCGATGAGCTTACTGTTGGTTTCTTCTCTGAAGAGCAAATTGCCCGGAGACGGGAGATCAGGATGGGCAAACCGTCATTTAGCGGATAAGTACATCTGGTACTGTTTCACATCATGCTGCTGTTGCCAGTGTCTCTTTTCATTGTATTATTTCCACTGCAGTTCTTCTATTTTGACCTGCTGTTCAATTTTTTACCTTTTGTTTTCCTTTGCAGCCAATATTCCTCCACCAGGGTATCCCCTCAGATGCTGGTTGATTCTTCCGATGATGAAGATGTCATTTTAAATTCCGGCTTGCATATGAATACTGAGTTGTTGTCTCATATACATGGGCCATTTTCTTCCCCGGTGCTTATTCTTCAGATTTAGCGTATGTCGCCGGAGATGGTCTACCTGATTCCTCTGGTCTAATGTTGATCAATCTATCAATTTTCCTATGGACGATTCATCCGACGACGAGTTCCCTGATCCTTTAGTTGTATTGCCGCATAATAATTTATCTAGAGGTATGGAATGTTTATTGTTTCTGTCATCACAGTTAATCGTCGTCAATACATGCTTGCAGCTTCCTATGTTCTACGTTTTTTATTTTCTTTCATAATATCTATTCAGATGTTATCCCTTCATATTTTCCTTAAATGTGTGTTCTTTGTTTTCATTGCTTGCTTTCTTATTGGCGTATTTTCTTACTGACGACGGGTTGTCTGTTATCTTAGGAGCATGGCCCGGAAGGTCTTTTTATGGTCCACCTCATCATGTGTGTGCACACTGTGGCGCTTACTTTTGGTATCAAGAGCGTTGTATAAACCTTAGAAAAATGAAACGAGTTGTTTACACATGTTTTTGCCGTGGTAGAAGAGTTTCTCTTCCGATTTATTCTGATTGGCCATCTCTGCTTGCCGAACTACTTCATTTTGACGGTGGGCCTGAATGTAACCATTTTATGCGGCTCCTTCGTGAGTATAGTTTTATGTTTGCTTTCACTTCTCTTAGTGTTTATGTTGATAAGAGTGTGAATGTTGACCCTGGTCCATACTGTTTCAAGATATGTGGAGTAGTTTGCCATGAAAGTGGTTCGCTTCTTCCTCCTGAGGGATGATCCCGTTCCAAAGTTTGCTCTGCTTTACATTTATGACACCCAGAATGAAGTTGATCATATAATGGGAATATTTTCTCCCGAAGACGATGAGGGTGATGGCCGCGTTGCATCAACTAGCCAGTTTTCCTTTGGTGCTCATGGGAGCACTATACAATCTGGTGCTAATTTGGACCTAAATGGTGCTCCTTCTCGACGTCATCGTCGACAAAGGGAGGAGCCTGATCGTGGAAGTGTTGATTCTCTTGCAATTATTTGAAATCCCCACAACTCTTTGGTCTAAACATTTCGCATGGCTGAGCAAAGATTTTTCTCGGCTGACACCCCTGATGTTGCTATCCAGTTGTTTGGGCACAAGGGAACCGAGCATGGAAATCGATATTCGCTTCTGGCTGCACCTAAACTAGCTGCTCTAATTGTTGATGGTTTTTTCTGCTGAGGATAATAGAATTGACATTATTGTCCAGAAAGAGACAGGGTATTTTCAACCTGTGTCTCCTCTTAATCCTTTTCTCATGGCTCTTCAGTATCCACTTCTATTTCCCCGTGCGTCAATGGGTTTTCATCTTGGGATTAGATATCGAGATGTTGAAGGTATTCCTATAGGTAGACGCCAGAATGTATCCATGCTAGAATATTACTGTTATAGATTCCATTACCGAAAAGGTGAGCCTAATACGTTTACATGTTGTGGTCGATTATGTCATCAGCTTAAGGTAGATTCGTTCTCCTGTGTTTGTCCTGTCGGCTTAGTTATCACTTCTGGAATCAAGAAAGTCCCCGGTCGGAAAGATATCAGGGTTTATGTGATGCTCTTGAAAAAGGGAATTCAACCGGTAAAAATGTTGGGAGTTGAATATATTTTACATTCTAGCTATACCAGCAGCCCGCTACATGATACAGAATTATTAAGATGGGATGGCCATCTCCCGTGTTCATGGAGCTCCTGATCTTTTTGTTACTTTTACATGCAATCCTAAATGGGGCAAAATAGCTGATGCACTTCTTATGGAACCTGGCCAGATGTCTGCCGATCGGCCGAATATATTTACGCGTATATTCAAGATGAAGCTTAATGAATTCAGTGGTGATGTTCAAAGAGGCAAGACTTTTGGTCCTGTTCATGCATGTATGTTGATCTACTATTTTTCAAACCGTTTATATATTATATCTCTTATAGTATTCCTTATATTTTGTGCTACCGATTTCTAAACTTCCTCTGTTGTCATCCATTTATGTTTGTATTTCTGTTGTCCAATTGTTGCTAACCTATGTCTGTACATGCCGTGCAGATTTGTATGTCGTCGAATTTCAGAAGAGAGGATTGCTCCACGTACATGCTCTAGTGTGGTTAAAGGCTGACACTGAAGATCCTACACTGGGTACAATTGATTCATACATCTCGACAGAGATACCGGACTACAAGACTTATCCTCTTGATTGTGCACTTGTGGCATAGTTTATGGTGCACGGACCCCGTGGGAAGTACAATCCAAATTCTCCTTGCATGAAGAATCGAATTTGTGCTAAATGCTATCCCAAAGAGTATAATGAAGAGACAACGATTGATGGGTTTGGTTTTCCTGTTTACCACCGGCGAAACAATGGTCGTTTTTGTTACGAAGAATGGAATTCCTTTGAACAACAGATGGATTGTGCCATACAATCTAAATTTATTGAAAAAAGTGCAGGCCCCTATTAATGTGGAATGGTGTATGGTGTAATAAAACAAACCTTCTAAGTACCTTTTCAAATATCCTGCTAAAGGACACGAGTACGCCTCCGCTCTATGTATCGATCTTCAAATTTGGAATCATCGGGAATTAATGAAATAGACGAGTATGCCAAAAGCAGGTACTCTATATGACTATTTAACTTCATTTGGTTTGGCTTAGACTACTATATTTCCTCCTGTTGCGTTTCATGTCTATTTTTTACTTAGTATATTCGCATACTTTTTTCAATCTTTATGTTACAAATATCTTTCTACCCGTGAGGCCCGTTGGTGCACATTTGCATTTGACATCCATGTTCGAGAGCCTTCAGTTCAAAGGCTGGTTGTCCATCTTCCGAATATGAACAGGGTCATTTTTGGCGAAAATGATGATCTTACTGCTGTTTTAGGCAACCCAAAAAAATACATGACTGTGCTAACTGAGTGGTTTACTGCCATCCGCCGTTACCTGATGCTCGAACTTTAACATATTTAGAGTTTCCATCAAAATGGATTTGGCATGGACAGAACAAAAGATGGAAAAGCAGAAAACCTGACAACAAGCGAAAGCCGAAGTTTGGCCCTCTCATCGGTCGGATTTATAATTATCATCCTACAACAAAGGAACTTTATTTTCTAAGGATGCTACTCAATATTGTGTCGGGTGCTATGTGCTTTGAAGATTTGAGATCATATCGTGGGGTTTTATACGATTCTTTCTCCCCTAGCTATATCACCGGAGCAGTGCTCACCCTCCATTACCACCGAAGACCAACACGAAAATGGATTGAAGGAACGGAAACAGGAGGCCAAACTAAATCCAGCTATCCCCTTTTTGTATATTGTCGTGCAGGACATATAAGCCTGTTCATCAGCAGTAGACCAAGTTATAACAAGCAGGAAAGCTTTTCTGTCTACCTGTATAATCAGTAGCTCTCTTTTGTACAACCTAATGTAACTAAGATTGTTCTACTCACGAGCAGCGATCTCTTGGTACTCTGTTTAGCTACCCCATGTAACAAAGAGAACCAACTCTGAAATTCGATGTATATATGTCCAGCGCATACATATTTAGTTGTTTGGTGGTCTTTTGTCGAATCATCTAATAATTAAATTTTGAGGCTATACGCAGACTATTCTTGTCTTATATTGGTTCCATTTAAATTTGTGTAGCGAACCGATGTTATGCTTTGCCTTATTAATTCAACATTTAATTTGTGGGGGTAAATAAACAACTTGAACCATAATATTTAATTGTTGTGATCCCAATTCCTCTTAATATTGCTAAGTTAGGCCATACATTGCCATGCCATGCATCACATCATTAACATGCCGGATCTTTTGCCTAGTATTAAATATTGCATCTGATGTGTCTCTCTAGTGCTATGCTTTTTCATCGGATATGACAGTCGATGTGAGATACGACAAGCCTTTGGTCACCGACTTTGTCTCACAAGCGAGCATTCCCCTCATTCTACCTATTTTGCATTTATAGTATTTACTTGCTTCCTTTGATCTATTGCTATCCTTATTGTCGATGCTTTAGTACCGTCCCCTTATTTTACCTGCTCTACTATATTGCCTTGGTTATCCAATTGCCTTTGTTCGAGTAGCTATCTTTGTCCTTGCGAGTCGTAGCGCATGCTTATGTCTGCTGCCCGCTCTCACACAGGTGAACCGTGATATTTGGTTATGGTTGATACATGATAAATTGGTGATGTTGGTTATGGTTATGATTATGGTTTCACCTAATAGTAAGTCCCCGGCAGGGACCACCTTTGGAAACTGCTTGAGCCGACCTAGGACCTGTTCGTTCTATAATACTAGTTCTGAGTTGATCGCACTAACCTAATGTGGGGGCCCCTAGGACCCCCTCAACTACTGACGCTATTCGTTTATCCAGAGGGTCACAAATTGTTTTTCATTTGGTGCATACGCATAATATGTCCTCAGACATGGGTGAGTTGATATGTCTTTGGACTTTGTGATGATATGATTTGGTGGACAACTCGGGCATTAAATACATAAAAGCTTTACATGCTGGTGGTTAAAGGGGAGCTCTACAAGTTATCTTCTAGGACCGTTCGGTATAGTAGTCGTGAACGTTGTGCCACCTTGAGACTCGGTCGTGCGTCTAGGTTGGATAAAACATAGTAGGCGATATCTCTAGATACGCACGTAGTTATGTGACAGTTCTTGTTGTGAGATTTGGAAGATGTTGCCTGAAGGGTTGAGCATGCGTTTGGGTACAGTAGTGCAACCCTGTAGGGTAAATCTTTTCGAGAAGCCGTGTGTCCACGGTTATGGACGCCTCAGGAGTACGGTGTCATGATCATAGACAACGCCACTAATGCTTTGCCTCTAATAATATGACTAGTAATTAGCCTTATCAACTAAACACCTGCTTAACTAAAATAGCCACCATGTGTGTTCTGCGAGAGGGCTTCCTCAACTGGTCTTCGAGGGGGAAATATTCGGATGGGTTATGTCTAGTGTTTTATTATACTTATCATATAGCTCTTTCTTATCTCTCTATAATAGCTGAAGTTATAGTGTATCTCTATAAGTTAGATAGTGCAAGCTTTGCTGGCACTGAGCCCACCATACCTATATAGGCGAGGACCACCGAATTGTAGCCTCGCCGTGTACTGGCCTCAGTACTGACCGATCTTTTTTTTCTTTGCCCTTTGCCGGCACCCTTTGGCTCGACAGGTATGAGATCGATGACGTTAGCAAGGTTACCCTTCCAGCTTGGCCCGAGCAGGGTTTATGGACACCGCTTGGTTATTCTTCAGGACTCTTAGTCCCATTTGGATCTTATCCGTACATGGATACTATTTGGCTTTCTTCATGACTTGTATCATTTGTATTCTTGACTCATTGAGTCATTGTTGTATATATAAGTTCTTGTGGATTATGTTGTAAACTACTGTGATGTAACTACTTGTAATCAAATCCCACCCACACGAAAGTGTCTGGTGGGCGTCTTTGAATCGCTTCTCTGCTGGTTTTGGCAGAAAATATTAAGACCTGCATAGACCTGATTCTCGGGTGTTACAAGTGGTATCAAAGGAAAGGTTTATCATGTAGGTTAACCTTGCCAACGGACAATGTCTAGTGTCAAAACTATTTTGCTACAAATGCGTTGGATAGTTCTGATTTTTCTCCGTATCTCTTTTCTTTCTATCCTTATCTTTACGAGTTTTGAATCTCATTCTTACCTTCTTCAAGTCTAGGATTCTCGTGGTTGGGTTTCCATCGTACCTTTAGGGTTCTGCTTCATTCCCTCTTATAAGGGTGGAGCTACATCTGGTTTTCATTCTATCTGATCTCTCTTCATATGTTTCTGGTGTTTTGCGACTTTTGAGATAACGACATCATCATCTTTCTGAATCTTTGTGCTTTGTTAAATTTCCAGTCTTAATTCTGAGAGTTGGGTTGCACAATTCTCCTATTCATGTGCGGAGTAATGCTTTGGGTGCGTGATGGACTGATCCCCATCCGACTACTCTTATCATTCGCTCTTGTACATTGAATTGGTGGATCGGTGTGATTCTTACTCCTCCTTTGGAAGATAGAGGTGGCCTTGTAACCTCTTTCTTCACCTTTGTCTCTCCGGAGTCTCCTCTCGAAGAACATGAGCAACAATCCTTGTTGGTGGTGTCGATGATTTAAAGACGAAGCAAGAATTCTTGTTAGTGGTGTCACGACCATCAGCCTGATGCAAGAAGATCTGATCATCAACCTCTCTCCCCCCTATGTCTTTGCTGGGATCTCGGGACGTCATCCTTGTTAGTGGTGTCGAGTTGTAATACCCGGGAAAATATCCCCAATTAGATTTGTCTGTCTGTTTTTATTTTGGACATCATGCATATTCTTCCCCTAAAATATTTTCACCAAAGCCTATTTTGTTTTCTAGTTAGTCCCCTTCTTTAATTTCAAATTTGAAACCCAGTCTTTCCCAGATCTTTTATTTGTCTAAAAACTATTTACAAAAACCTTTTTCAAATAAAACAAATAAAAAAATAAAAAATAGTGGGGTAGGCAGCCGCTGGCCGGGCCCAAAAGCCTAGCCAGCAGCCACCTACCACCCCACTAAAACCCTAGCTAAGAGCATCTCCACTCGCGTTCCCAGGACGCCGTTCCCAGGGCGTATTTTTGGTCCGGACGGTGATTTTTTGCCAAGTCGCGTTCCCAGGACGCCGGTTTCGTCCGGATTTGGCCCAAAATAGGTTCGGCGTTCCCAGGCCAAACCCGAGGCGCCGACAACGGCCTAGGAACGCCGGATGGAGAGAAAACAAGGGTGGGCCAGCCCTGTCGGTGAGTGGAGGCCGAGTTCCTGCCCTTTTCTTCTTCCTCTCCCGCCTTCCCTCCACAATCCCCCACATCTCCTGCCAGTTCGCCGAGCTCCCGCCCGCCATGCCGCCCAAGGCTTTCGCCAAACGCCTATCCATTGCCGGCGAACCAAAGGAGGAAAAGGTGAGGAAGCCGAGAGCGCCCGCGACGAAACCTGAGGGCATGAGCATGCCTGACTGGTTGGCCCTATCCACGGCGAGAAAGTTCGCTACGGACAGCCATAGGGACAGGAAGGCAAGGGCCAAGCAGGCGCATGACCTCGCCGAAGTTCAGGCGATGAGGGGAGCAGCGACCGAGGTTCAAGCGATGAGGGAATCCGCGGCCGAGGCTTAGGCGATGAGGGAAGCAGCATTGGCGTCGTCCCATGCGCAGTACGGCGGTGTCCGGGGGAGCCAACCAAGCATCGTGTCACCGGTCGGGTACTCGCCTGCCGGGTTCTCGCCGATCTCGCCGGTGATGTTCCAGGAGAACCAGGCGAACCTACGGTAGAGGTACTCCTCCTCCTCCTCCTACGAGTTTGATGGCGGATTCAACCCAAACAACGTCTTCCCCTGCCGCGCAGCACGTCCTCCTTCGGCGTTCAGCGTCGACATCAATGCCCCCTACGCCGCCTCATCGACGGCGCGCCACGATCCTCTGCCGTTCACCGAGAGCTCGTCGCACACGTCCCATGGCAAGTCGGACGCCCAGAACATGTTTGACGAAATGTCCAATGAAGCCTACATGCAGGGCATGATCACCGAAGGCTCGGCGGCCGCCACGGCCAGCAACGCTGGCTTCTTCACCCAGGAATAGTCCCGGGCCGACGCCGAACATGGCATCGAGTCCTAGGATTTCACCGAGCAGACCCAGACCGATGAGGAAGAGGAAGGTGTTGGTCTGACTCCGGTGAAGGGCAAAGGCAAGAAGAAGGCGAGCACCTTGGTGACCGAGCCCCGAATCAAGTGGACGCCGACTGAAGACCTTTGCCTCGCCGATGCCTGGAAATCGGTGAGCATGGACCTGATCACTGGCGCCAACCAAAATTTGGACAACTACTGGAAGCGCGTGAAGCTAGCGTTCGATGAACGCAACCTTTGTGACCCGAAGTACAACAAAACCCACATGGAGCGTGGCGAGAAAGCCATGACCAACCACTGGGGGCTCATCCAACAGGCGTGCAACAAGTGGCATAGTCTTCTCGAGGAGGTCGAGCGCACACCCGTCAGCGGCGTGAGCATGGATGCCAAGGTACTACGCCGAACACTAGCCGAGGGTACTTCTTCATGCCTATGCTGACACACTTTGTCTTGCCTTTGCAACTACTCCGCGTACTCGACATGTACCGGGCTGACACCGGGACAAAGTTCAAGTTCTATCATGTATTCCCTTCGATTGAGAAATGCCAGAAATGGGCGGATACTCGGCTCACCCTCGGCAAGATGAAGGACGGCGTGTACAACCTAGCGGCCCCTCCACCTGTTGCCGGCGAAGGAAGGACCGAGCTCGGTTAGAAGAAGGCGAAGATGCTCAAATCCGCAGGACCTCCAGTCGAGTGCCTCCAGGAGTCCATCGAGAGGTGCATCGCCGATACGAAGGCCCATACCAAGAAGAGGGAGGAGAAGACCAAGTAGAGGTGGGCGTAGCTGCTACAGAACCAAGACCACAAGCTCGACCCCCTCAAAGTGAACTTCGCCGCCAAGAAGAGGAACACAGATCTGCAGTTTCTCATGGGCGGCGAAGACACCTCGGCGATGAGCTCGCCGGTCAAGGCCTGGTATCTAGCCCGACACAACGACATCCTCGAGGAGGACAACACCAAGAGCGTGCCAAACTCTGCGCCGAACACCTCAACCGTGCCTTCACCGAGCTCCGCTTCTACTTCCTCCAACCAGTCGTCCGGCAGGATCACCGGCGAACCCATCCCCATCGCACCGGACACGCCGGAGGAGACCACCCCCATCGATGACTGATCACACGCCATTTTATCTTGTTCTGTAATAAAATTCAATGGCCAAACTACTTTGGGCGTACTTCTTCCGAACACCCTATGGCCAAAATTTCGCCGCAGAACGAGAAAATTTGAAAATGTCGCCGTTTTTCTCTTCGCCTGGGAACTCAGTCTAGGAACGCGAGTGGAAAATCGGCCATTCCCAGACCGAAACCTTTGTCCGTCCAACGCTATTTAGATCTGAATTTCGGCCTGAAAACGACCAACGAGTGAAGATGCTCTAACCCTAACTTACCCAACCCGGCCGCCGTCACACAAACAGCGACTCGCGCATGCCACCATATCAATAAGTACACCCATGTGAGATCCAGGCACATGGCTTAATAGGATTGTTAGGATACCCATATCGACAAGTTGGAACTTCTTTTTCGGAAGCTCATTTGAAAAGAACTCTAAGGTTAAGCGTGCTTGACCTAGAGCAATTCTAGGATGGGTGACCGACCGGGACTGGGTAACCGGGTGCGCACGAGTGAGGATAAAGTGAGCAGAAAAGACTAGTGTTGGTCTGTGGGGCTAGTCTAGATATCATATTAAGCTGCCAGGAGTGACACCCCCCAGGTCCAGGAGTGGACGGGGTGTTACAGTTAACCCTCAGGCCGACTAACCCCTTTCTGAGCACGCCAACCACTGAGTCGAGATGACTCGGCTAGGACGGTACCTACATACAGAAAACAACACAAACACGGTGCCGACATAAGATATATGTCTGCCGGGATAACCTGGCTTGGTTAACTCGGCTACTCGGTCGATGTAATGCCCGGGAAAATATTCCCAATTAGATTTGTCTGTCTATTTTTATTTTGTGCATCATCATGACATCATGAATATTCTTGCCCTAAAATATTTTTTACCAAAGCCTATTTTATTTTCTAATTAGTCCTCTTCTTTAATTTCTAATTTAAAACCACGGTCTTTCTTAGATCTTTTATTTGTCTACAAAGTATTTACAAAAGCTTTTCTAAAAATAAAACAAATAAAATAAAATAAAATAAAAACCTTTTTAGTGCGGGAGGCAGCCGCCGGCCGGGCCCAAAAGCCCAGACAGCACCTACCTACCACCCCACCGAAACCTTAGCTAACCCTAACCTACCCAGCCCGGCCGCCGCCACAGAAACAACAACTCACGCACGCACTCGCCCGGCCCCACCACGACACGGCACACGCGACGCGCCCTCCCCTCCCCGATCGAAACCGACCCTGCCGCTCGCCACCAACCCACCTACCTCGCTCCTCTACTTCCATCCTTCCCCGACGCGATCCCTTCCTCACCTCGTTTCCTGCTTCCTGCTTCTCGCTCGCCTCGATCCCCATCGATCTCCTCTACCTCTTGATGCTGCTCCTCGCCAGCGGCCGAGCCGCGTCTACCTGGACGATCTCTACACCGACCCGGAACCCAGCTCATCTTATCCCCGCCGTCTTCCTCCCAGAGACCACGCCATCACCTCTTGCGCCGTCCGCGAGCTCCGCTCCCTGCGCCGATCACCGCCCTTCCTTCCTGGTTCGGCCCGGCAGGCGTTCCTGCTCGACATCGTCCGGCCAACGTGCGCCGCTGCCTATCCTTGGTCATGCACATCCTCTGCAGCAGCCTATGACCCGTCCTGCACCGCGCTACTCGCGTGTTGTCCCTCCCTGGCCTCGATCCTCCTCGTCCAGGACGCCGGGCGGCATATCCTCCAAGGCCGCGCATGCCCTCTGGTTCCTGCCACATGTGGGTACTGCCAGCCCTCTTCCTCGTCGATCTTCTAGCAAGCGCTGTGCCACGCCTCCGTTGCTCTGCTTGCAGCGCCGGCAGATCATGGGACGCACCATATACTACCTATATAAAAGACCGTGCGATTCAAGCGCTATCAGTGATTCCGATCAATCGATGTTTAGCGACAGTTTACATACGGGTACTTAGATTTCACCTCCGGACCAATAGGGAGTTGCCACGTCGTATCGGCCCTGCTGTCTCTCTCCGGATTTGTGCCTCTTTTTGTTTTTCCGCACGTCTCTTCCGAGGTTACTGGCTGATAGTTGCTTCCTAGGCGGTTACTTGTCGGTTGCCGCGCGCTATCGCGTTCTCTCGCTACTGCCGATCTCGGCTATGCCCTGTTTCCCGGTCGTGCTGCCCTTTTGTTGCCACATTTTACTCGGCTACTAAAACATGTCCTCCTGTGTTTTTCCTTATTGCATCGGCCTTTTTTTCGGTGTATTTCTCCTGCTTCTCTTCCTTCTTCTGCTGTATCGGAGACACCTATGTCTTCCGTTCTTCCGGTTACTTATTCCATAGGTTTTTCTCGATTTCTTTCCCCCATCTCACGTGCTGACTCTTGTTTATCTTCCTACCTTGCCGGCTTTTCTGAGTGCCGTCTGGGTTGCAAGATGTCTTCTTCGTGTGGTTCTCAGCGGGGCCTCGACCCTGTCATCGGCTCCTCGCCTGTTGCTGGGGGCGGCAGCTAGCATCGTGGTTTACGGGATGTTAGGATTTCTCTGTACTTGCTTCGCGGGGAGGCGTTCTGTCTTCTAGCCGTCTGGACTAGGGGTGGAATCGAGCCGAGCCGAGCCGGCTCGTGGCTCGGCTCGGTCAAGCTCGCCAAATGTCGAGGCAAGCCTGGCTTGGCTTGATGCCTGAAAAAATATAAAAACTGGGCTCGCAGCTCGGCCCGTAAGGCTTGTGGCTCGCTCGATAGGCTCGTCGAGCTGGACGCCCACAACCCCGTACTACCCCTGCCCCCGTTTGATTCCCCTCGTCTTTGTGCTCGCTCCATCTCCCTCAACCCTCGTCTCCCTAGAGCCGGCGCCGCCACCGACCACAGCTGCCACCACCCTCGGATCCTCCTCCATGGATCCCCCACTCCTTGCTCCTCCCGATTCGTTCCCCTAGATCTCGTGCGGTGCAGTCCATCTAGGATCCTAGTGAACTGCGGCGTCGGCGCTGAGTAACTTGAGGCTTGGGGAGTTGGGGCGAGCTCCTCCAGGTCCTGTACGCGATCCACCCAGCCTCCAGATGCGACGCTCACGGCTGCGTCCAGGGTCTCCTTGTCGTCGGGCTCCTGCCTGCGCTGGTCAACTGCGTATGCGCTAGTGCATGCACACCAGGCGACACCGCTGCTGGTAGCCTGTCGGCAGAAGCACATGTATGTGCACAAGAACATCTGTCGAGAAGTCTGCACCCATGTGCCATGGCGTCTGTGGCGGTAGCTCTACTAAGCACCAACTGTATTACCTACTTGCAATGATTTTTTTCGCTTCTTTGCTTCCAGATCGAGCCCTATGCATCATTAGGTTCAGTCCGATTAAATTTTTTAATTAGATCTGAGCGGTCCGTTGGTACGTGCAAGCTATGTGAATTCCGTGCTAATTGGTTTTAGTATCGTATGATGATGTATGAAATATTAAAATATGAACTGTCATACATAATTGGTTTTATCGTGTTACCTTGCACTTTTATTTCTACACCCATATCTAAATATATTGGTGGGCGTAAAGTTATTGTACTTCTCATGCATGTTTGGAAGAACAGCGCTTAAATGATTCCTTGTAACAATATGTTTTGGAACTATTCATGCCTTGTAACAATATGCTCTGAATCTTGTTAGACTATGGTATGAATATATGCATAGTAAATTGTTATTCATAATTCTGAATCTTACATTTTTTGCATAAGTATTGATGAAATTTTTAATTTCATCGAGCCTTCGAGCCGGCTTGCGAGCTTCACCGAGCTGGCTTGTCGAGCCTCGAGCCTGATTTCCAGGGTTGAGGCTTGGCTTGTCCAACCTCCGAGCCAAACCGAGCCCGAGCCGAACCTTGTCGAGCCCGAGCCGAGCGTTCGAGCCCGAGCTTTGATTCCACCCCTAGTCCGGACATACTCCTGACCCGCGTCAGCGCTGTCTTTCTCGGGGTAACTCTGATGTGTCTGATACGGATGGTGTTTGCCCAGATGCTGTGTAACATCCCAAAACTCTAATCCAAGGTTATTAAGATCCAAATCCTTAAAATTAGGGTTAACAAAAACTTTTCCATTTAAAAATATTAAAGCATTCATATGTGTGTGCATTTAATTTAGGAGTTGTTTTGAATTGCCATGATTAAGTGATCCATTGATTTTAAAATGATTCTTAGGTGATTTAAACATCATCTAGATAATTCCCAAACAAGTCCCAAAGAAAAACAAATCAAAATGAATAAAAGAAGGAAATGGTCATTTGTGCCATTTTAACTACCATGCCTACTTTGGCTATTCCTAGAACTCAAATAGTAACAGAAACAAATGTGGATCTTTGTACCCCTTGCTAGTACAAGTAGTGATGTACCAAGGCCCACTTTGTGATCTACCAAAAACTTTCAAACACTAATTTTTAATGGCATTTGAAAATTTGAATCTAGTGTAGGTATCAAGATCACACTTATTCAAAAACCACTCCAATGAACTCTATTTTCAAATCCCAAGCAACCAGAGACTCTCAAGCATGGGATCACCAACTCCACCAAATTTCAGCCCAAAATTCAAACATTTTTCTCTTGTGGCCATTTGATCGAACAGGTTGCAGACAGAATCAAATTAGCCTAACTATTACTGTTTTTGATCAATTCTTGTTGAGCCATTTGGTGTGCATTGATCATCCTTGTCCCCTTGAGTCCAACCAACACCCCACCGGCCTACCCCTAAGCCGCAACAGCAGTGGAGCGCTGCCCCTTTGTGGTCACCGCCGGCCAGAAGAGGGTAATGCGCCAGAGACCACGCCACGCCATTCCAGTGTGCCCTCTAGCTCCGCCCAACCCTAGCGCACCTCCCTGCCCCTTCCCCAAGCCCAGCCAGGCCCTGGACCACACCCCACCACCGCCGCCCATTCTCTCTGCGAGCCAGCTAGAGCGCCCTAGAGCGCGATCGCCGCCAGCACGCATCAGACCGAGCCTGGACGCCATACCGCGCACACCGCTCTGCCTCGACCCTAGCACCCCACCAGACACGGCCGTGCGCCGCCGTGCGACCCACAGTCGCTGAGCGCCGCGTCGAGCACCACCTCTGTCTTCCAGAGCGCGCGACGCTCCCGACCACCATCCACCGCCCCTAGTTGCGCCATTAAGCCATAGAGCACCGGCAGGAGGCAAGCCACTGTCCGCCTACGCCGCCCATATCAATAGCACCCTGTATCATCGTCACCGACGAGGTCGCCGTCGCCCTCTCAGTCCCCTCATCGAGCCTATATAAGGAGCCCTCCCCAGCACAAACTCCTCACACCATTCCACTCCCCTCTCTCCCCCGAGCATTTCCCCTCTCTCGCCGGAGCCACTCGAGCCGTAGTTCGCCGGAATTGCAACGGAGGAGCCCGCTGCAGAGGAGGAGACGCTGCCGTCGATTCCGTCCACCGCAGCCCCTGCCGTCACCTCGCCTGAGTCCACCGTCGTCGTCCAGTTCGATCGCCCGCCTCGTCGAACTAGCTGGAGCCCTGGTACGTCCCCAGTAGACCCCCACCGGCTGTTTAGGGTTCGGTCTAGCCAGCGACGAGTACGTCGTCGACGACGACTGTGGACCGTTGATCTTTATTCTAATCGTAGTGCCCAGATCGTCCCATACCATTTCGGGTTTTAAGCCTCGCTGACAAGCGGGACCAACCTGTCAGCCGCCCTCTACGCCGCTGAGCGTCACTGGGCCGGCCCATTTCCTTTCCCGCGCTAGCCCATGAATTCAAATATAGGTTTTTCTATTTTAGTTTAAACTCAATTCTGTCCCTTAGTTCAAAATTCAATTCAAGAAGATTTACTGAACCAAATTATGTGATTTCAATTTTGTTGGAAAGCCTCTGAAAAGATCTATCCAAGCCCGTTGGATTTAATTCATTTAGAGTTAGAGATCTCTCCTAGTAAAAATATCAAGACAGAAGCATTTGCACATTTAAACATTTTTATAAAATCGACCATAATAGCTTTTGAGTTGATTCCAACTCTCAAAAATCACATTTAACCATACCTATCTAAATATATAATAATATTAAGGTTTAAATGTAGTGACTTTGGACTAGTACCAAAATAATGCTATATAGGCATTTCTAGTCACTTTAAATCATTAAATATTAAACTTAAACTTATTCAAATGTGATCCAACCTTTAAATCACATTCCCATATGTTAGAATATGTGGTGATGACATGTGTCCACATGATCCCATATTTTAAATGGAGAATATTAAATCTTAGTTAATTTCAATGAGTAGAAATTACTTTTCTTAAATAAAAAGAATAAAACTAGTTAATTAAACCTTGTGATGCTTTTGATGATATTAGATCATCAAATGTGTGCCTTAGAGTGCTAAGTAGACTAGTTAAGTATGGTTTGGTGATTGTGTACTCCGTATGTATTTATAGCGATAGTACCGACCAAGCTTACATGGAGGAGGAGTTCTATCAAGAGGAGGAGGAAGAAAACTTCAATCACTGCACTGCATAAGTCAAGCCATCATTAACAATGCAAGCTAACCCTTGCAAGGTAGATAACCTAAGCAAATACATTAGGCATGCTTTGGTTATACCACTTTAACTCGTACCTACTCCAAGTTTTTACTTTCAAGCTTTTACTTTCTTTACTTTATCAAAGTCCCTTACTTGTTGAAGGTAGCATAAAAAGTATAAAACTTGACCTATCTAGATAACCTTAGATGTCATTCTGTGGCATGAGATTGAGATTAGCATCCCACCTTAGTGAGCACTCTTAACTTAGTAGCTTAGAGCTATATCAAAACTTGAGTCACTTTAGATGGTAACACTTGGTGAAAATGAATTGTGAAAACCTTGGAATGATGAGTCATTCTATTGAGATGTTTTGACATGTGTTGAGAAACACAAATGGTTTATGATGATGAAAATGTTGAGGCATAATCCTTAGCCCTTTAACAAAAACTGATGGTTGGATTCGGATGCGATACCATTCCAATTTTACCGTACAACCACAATACCTGAATTGGGTAAGGCTTAGCCGGAAATTTATATGCATTAGTATTAGTTCCCTCGCGGGAGAGGTTTGAGCTGAGGCTACCTCTCAATGTTGTCCACCTATGCAGTGCCCAAGATGACAGATGGTCATGGTTGGGAGGCCATACTCATAGGAGAGGTGCTTATACTAGGGTGTGTAAAGGAAAGGTTATGTTTGATTATCTGCATACTAAGTATCGAATCTTGTGGTGAAAGTGTACCACCTCTGCAGAGTGTCAAACTATTCAAATAGTTGCGTTCGCGGTTATGGACAGTTGGAGTGGCCATACTATTTCGTTGTCAGATGTTTTCAAAATGACTTATGAAATGAATGATGAATCTTGACTTGACCACAACAGGGTTGTGACTATGGCACTAGTTTCCCAACTTAAGTGATTCTAGAACTTTATTTTATCTTTCTTTGTTTCTGAACTCAGCTTAGGTTTCAAACATAACTTTACAAATAAACATAGCGTTAGCATTTCCCACTAGCACTATCTTACTTGTTAGTGGTAGTTTGCGAGTACTTAAAGAGTACTCATGGCTTTTGCCTCTGGCTATTCTCATGGCCAGACTATGAAGGAGACTACCAAGATGATGGACAGCAGGACGGCTATGATAACTAGGACTATCTTCCATCGTCAGCATTGCCTGTGCCCCTGAAGATGGACCCCATCGCTATGCTTATTATTTATTCCGCTGCTTGTTGTATTAAGAATAGATCATGAGATCCTTTATTTGTGTAAGACTTTATATTGGTTTGTAATGGATGATGTACTGTGATATCCAATCTGTTATGTCTCGCAAAAATGGTAATCCTGGGATCGCGATGTATGACATAACAGGCATCTGGGATTAAAAATCCGGGTGTTGACAAGTTGGTATCAGAGCCATCCTGGCCGTAGGAGACCCTAGTTAGAATCGACGTCCGAAGAAAAATTTAATTTCAAAACCAAAGTGAGTATTTATGAAAAACTATTTCCTCTCTTACCCTTGGGAATTCATTCTTTCTCAAAAATTCATGTTCCTCAAATTCTTACATTACTACATAAAATTTGACAAACTTGATCACTTCACTACCTTACTCATCCTAAATTCTTGTAGATGGAGACTCAGTTCAGCAAGTTCTACCAGTTGGGAAACGGAGGCCAGCTGATCTTCGAGAGGGATCTTGATTCACTGTCTGAGTTATTGGGACGCCCACATCTGGAGTTTCTTGGAGCTCAACTTCCTAGAACCCCAGGAGGAGATTTACAGTGGCTGGTTGATCTTCGAGGAAGCATAGAAGCACCCACGTCCGGGAGAATCCAATTCTCCGTAAGGGAGAACAACTGGCTAGATGGATTAGCCAGGGCAATGCATGAAGCTCTCGCATGTCTATGTGCCCTCAGTGTCAACCAAATCCAAGGAACCCGCTTTGCGCACTATGCAAGGTGTGACTTCATGGGAATGCCAATGGATATGCCAAGTCACCCAGAGTTGAAGCATCAAGTGGAGAACCTTGACTTCCTGCTGTACGATCGCTAGAATGAATTGGACAATGCTAGGGAGTTTGCCAACCACAACTATGCCATTGCCGCCCAGAAGGCCCAGACTTTCTCACTGCTTGTCAAGGACCATCAGTCTCTACGCCTCTAGCGCGAAAAGAAGGATCGCGTCATCGCCCGTCTTCGCAAGAAGTTGGCCGACCTCGAGAAGACCGTCAAGGAGCAAGAAGCTCAGCCTATAGCAAAGGAGGAAGAAGAGGAGGGTGAAGACATCCAGGGAGATATGGATTCTTACCTCAGCAATGATGATGACTTTCTGGAGGAGGATGCCGTGGACTTCTACATTGACGATGAGGACTCCGACTTCATCGACGATGAGTAGATGCACTAGAGCACTGTCGTAGCATGAGATGTATCGGTCCCACTGTATCGTAGCTTGCAGAATGGTTCTTAAAACCATCTATTTTCCTTTGTTGTTGTGGTGTGTGTGTGTTTGTATCGTGTGCTTGTTTGAATGAATGAAATAGAGTTAGTTGCAAAACCTAAGTCAAACTCAAAGTTTTAGCTTTGAAACGAAAACCATGAACCTTAGAACTTTCCACCTTACCCCTTTATCTATCTCAATCTTTATATGACTCATGAAAAACCAGGAGGGAGTAGCTCATCACAGGACCCAATGCTGCAGATTATACAGATGTTAGTTGCAGACCGTGAAGCAAGCAGGGCAGAGTGCCAGACCAACTTAGCAACACTGCAGCAGATAGCTCAGATGGCCCAAAACAACCAAGGGCAGGGAAATCAGGATCATCAAGGATCCAAGCTGAAGAACTTCCAGAACACCATCCCCCAATCTTTAGCACTTCAAAAAACCCATTAGATGCTGATGACTGGTTGCAGACGATGGAGAACAATTTGGAGGTAGCCAGAGTTGATGACAATGAGAAAGTTCTCTTTGCCACCCACTACTTGGCAGGAGATGTAAGAGCCTAGTGGAACAACATCCGCATGATGAACCATGGTCAAGGGATGACATGGGAAGCCTTCAAAATCAAATTCAGTCGCACCCACGTGCCGCAGGGCCTAGTCACCCAAATGAGGGATGAATTCCGAGAGTTGAAGCAAGGCAGAATGACTGTGGTGGAGTACCGCGACAGATTCCTGTCTCTTGCAAGGTACGCACCCGATGAGATCAACACAGAGGCAAAGAAGAAGGAGAGATTCCTGAACGGACTGCATGACGAGATGCAGACTGTCCTCGTCAACATCCGCTTCGAGGATCTTGAAGAACTGGTCGACTCTGCCATTCAGATGGAAGGGAAGATTAACCAGGCAAATGACAACCGCAAAAGTCGTATGATGCACCAAGCTAGATCCAACAATCACCAGAAGTACCGTCCCAACCCCTCACCAGGGTATGCACCGAGAAACAACCGACCCCCAATGTCTCGCTCAAGCTACCCCAACCGTAGCGGAGGCAATGTGAAGTCCGGAGGAAACAACAACAACTCTAGCAACACCAACAATTTCAACCGTGCCCCTCCCAAGAGCAACAACAACAACAACACTGCACCCAGAACTGGAAGCAATGCTATGCCTGTCGCAGCAAAAGACAAGTCCGAGATAACCTGTTTCGAGTGTGGAGTGAAGGGCCACTATTCCAATGAGTGCCCCAAGAAGACTGCCGCCACTGCCAATGTGAATGCCCCAGCTCAACAGCAGCGTCGTGTTCAACCAGGGAGAAGGTTTGCCCCAGGGAACCCTCACAACCGCAACGGCCGTCTCTTCCACATGAATGCCGAGGAAGCCCAAGAAGCTCCAGACGTAGTGCTGGGTATGTTTTCTGCCAACTCAGTTTTAGCAAGGGTATTGTTTGATTCGGGAGCATCACATTCATTTGTCAGTGAAGAATTTGCATGCACTAGTAATACTCACCCAACCAACTTGAAGCATGTCATGATAGTTCAAATCCCCGGTTCAACAACAAAAGCTAGAAAAAATTGCAAAGTTGTGCCTATCAGAATACATAGGATAGATTTTTATGCCAACCTAATAGTACTTGGAACTAAAGGATTGGAAGTAGTACTAGGTATGGACTGGATGTCAAGGCATAAAGGACTGATAAACTGTGCTAAGAAAGCCATCACCATGACCAGTAGCTCTGGACTCACAGTAGAGCATATATTTGAAACCTTACCCCGTCAATTCAAGTGCAACAAGAGTCTAGCCTTACCTACCATAGACCAAGTCAGAATAGTCTGTGAATACCCCGACGTTTTCCCAGATGAATTGCCAGGTTTGCCCCGGGATAGGGATATTGAGTTCATTATCGAACTAATCCCCAGAACCAGACCCATAGCCCAGAGACCCTATAGCATGAACCCCTCAGAGTTAGTAGAGTTAAAGAAGCAGTTGGATGCTATGTTAGCAACATGATTGATTCAACCAAGCACATCACCATGGATATCACCAGTGTTATTCGTCAACAAGAAAGATGGAGGCAACCGTTTGTGCACAGATTAAAGAAAGCTAAATGACGTCACCATAAAAAACAAGTACCCTTTGCCAAAGATAGAGGATCTATTTGATCAGTTGACTGGTGCCCAAGTATTCTCAAAGATTGATCTTAGGACTGGTTATCACCAAATTAAGATTCGTGCAAAGGATATTCCAAAGACGGCCTTTACTACTCGTTATGGTTTATACGAGTATACGGTTATGTCTTTTGGATTAACCAATGCCCCTGCTTATTTCATGAATCTCATGAATAAGATCTTTATGAATTTTCTAGATAAGCATGTCGTTGTGTTTATGGACGATATCCTTATCTACTCCAAGTCAGAAGAAGAGCATGAGCAACATCTGAGAATCATTCTTGAAACCCTGAGAGAGCATCGGTTATATGCCAAGTTCAGCAAATGTGAGTTTTGGCTGAAAGAAGTAGGATTGCTAGGACATATTGTATCTGCCGGAGGATTCTCTATTGATCCCGCCAAAATTAAAGATGTCGAAGAATGGGAAGCCCCCACCACTCAAACCCAAGTCCGTGCATTTCTCGGATTAGCGGGATATTACCACAAGTTCGTCGAAGGATTTTCGAGCATCGCCAGACCCATGACCCAATTGTTGAAGAAGGACAAGAAGTTTGAATGGATCGACAAATGTGAAGTTAGTTTCCAAGAGCTGAAGAAGAGATTGATTTCAGCCCCAATATTGATCATGCCAGATATCAAGAAGCCGTTTGATGTGTATTGTGATGCATCCAAGATTGCTCTCGGATGTGTATTGATGCAAGAAGGCAAAGTTATCGCATATCTGTCTCGACAACTGAAGCAGCATGAGCAGAACTATCCGACCCATGATCTTGAATTAGCAGCTGTAGTTTTGGCATTGAAGACATGGCGTCATTATCTTATGGGTAATCGCTGTGAGATTTACTCAGATCACAAGAGCTTGAAGTATATTTTCACTCAGAAGGATCTGAATATGAGGCAAAGGAGATGGATAGAGTTAATCAAGGATTACGACCTTGACATTCACTATCACCCCGGCAAAGCCAATGTGGTAGCGGATGCTCTTAGTAGATTGCCTTGCAAGCTAAACACCATGATCAAGGAGAAGCAACCAAGTTTGTATGAGGAGTTGGAGCAGTTTAGAACTGAGCTTGTTAGCAAAGGATTTTTAGCTAGCATTGAACTTCAACCCACATTAATTAGCCAAATCAAGGAAGCTCGGAAGGGAAATGAAAGTATCGATGGAATCAAACGTCGTATTGGTACAGGAAAGGTACCTGGATTCACTAAAGACGACGAAGGAGTTCTGTGGTACAAAGGCCGTATCTGTGTGCCAGCAGATTCGGAGCTGAAGCAAGTTATCATGCAGGAAGCTCATGATACTCTTTATTATATCCACCCCAGAGAAACGAAGATGTATCAAGATTGGAAAGAGAAATTTTGGTGGCATAAGATGAAGAGAGAAATCGGGAGCTACATCGCCAAGTGTGACATCTATCAAAGAGTCAAAGAAGAGCATCAGAGACCCGCAGGACTGTTGCAACCATTGCAGATTCCAGAATGGAAATGGGATTCCGTCGGAATGGACTTTATCACCGGTTTGCCTACTTCTAGTTGGGGAAATGACTCAATCTGGGTCATTGTTGATAGACTGTCCAAGGTAGCTCACTGTATACCTGTCAAAACAACCTACTAGTGTTCGAAGCTAGCAGAGCTATATATTGCTAGGATTGTTAGTCTGCATGGAACCCCCATGACCATAGTGTCGGTCAAGGAACCTAGTTTACCTCGAGATTTTGGCAGAAAGTCCAAGAAGGATTAGGAACCAAGTTGAATTTTAGCACCGCTTATCATCCGCAAACTGATGGACAGACTAAGAGAGTCAACCAAATCCTAGAAGATATGTTGAGAGCTTGTGTGTTAGAGTATGGATTAAAATGGGAAGACTGCCTGCCTTTCGCAGAATTCTCATATAACAATAGTTATCAAGCTAGTTTGCAAATGGCACCATTTGAGTTCCTATATGGAAGAAAGTGTCGCACCCCTTTGAATTGGTCGCAAGTAGGAGAGAGTCAGATCTTTGGACCCGACATTCTCCGAGAAGCCAAAGAAAAGGTTCACAAAGTCCCTGAGCACCTCAAGACCGCCCAGTCCAGACAGAAGAGTTATGCTAACAAGAGAAGGAGAGACCTGACTTTCAATGTCAGAGATTTTGTAGATCTCAAGGTTTCGCCACTGAAGGGAACCCAACGCTTTAGTCTGAAGGGAAAGTGAGCCCCCAGATATATCGGGCTCTTCAAGATTCTAAACCGTCGAGGAGAAGTATCGTATCAACTGGAGCTGCCAAAAGAGATGTCAGCCATCCACAACATGTTCCATATGTCGTTACTTCGCAAATGCCTAGAAGTGCCGGAGAAGACCGAAATTTTCAAGAACATCGATCACCGAGCTGTTGATATCAACAAGGACCTAACATATCGTGAAGTGCCCATCCGTATCTTGGAGGAAGCCTACTGTACCACCAGAACTAGGAGTATCAAATTTCTCAAGATTCAATGGAGCAACCATACTGAAGAAGAAGCCACTTGGGAGCGAGAAGATTACATTAGGACAGAGTTCCCAGATCTCTTTAGTTCCTAGTTTTCTTTCGTAAATCTCGGGACGAGATTTTGTTTAAGGGGGGAAGGTTTGTAACATCCCAAAACTCTAATCCAAGGTTATTAAGATCCAAATCCTTAAAATTAGGGTTAACAAAAACTTTTCCATTTAAAAATATTAAAGCATTCATATGTGCGTGCATTTAATTTAGGAGTTGTTTTGAATTGCCATGATTAAGTGATCCATTGATTTTAAAATGATTCTTAGGTGATTTAAACATCATCTAGATAATTCCCAAACAAGTCCCAAAGAAAAACAAATCAAAATGAATAAAAGAAGGAAATGGTCATTTGTGCCATTTTAACTACCATGCCTACTTTGGCTATTCCTAGAACTCAAATATTAACAGAAACAAATGTGGATCTTTGTACCCCTTGCTAGTACAAGTAGTGATGTACCAAGGCCCACTTTGTGATCTACCAAAAACTTTCAAACACTAATTTTTAATGGCATTTGAAAATTGAATCTAGTGTAGGTATCAAGATCACACTTATTCAAAAACCACTCCAATGAACTCTATTTTCAAATCCCAAGCAACCAGAGACTCTCAAGCATGGGATCACCAACTCCACCAAATTTCAGCCCAAAATTAAAACATTTTTCTCTTGTGGCCATTTGATCGAATAGGTTGCAGACAGAATCAAATTAGCCTAACTATTACTGTTTTTGATCAATTCTTGTCGAGCCATTTGGTGTGCATTGATCATCCTTGTCCCCTTGAGTCCAACCAACACCCCACCGGCCTACCCCTAAGACGCAGCAGTAGTGGAGCGCTGCCCCTTTGTGGTCACCGCCGGCCAGAAGAGGGTAATGCGCCGGAGATCGCGCCGCGCCATTCCAGCGTGCCCTCTAGCTCCGCCCAACCCTACCACACCTCCCTGCCCCTTCGCCAAGCCCAGCCAGGCCTTAGACCACACCCCAACACAGCCGCCCATTATCTCTGCGAGCCAGCCAGCACGCAGCAGACCGCGCCTGGACGTCATACCGCGCACGCCGCTCTGCCTCTACCACAGCACCCTGCCAGAGACGGTCGTGCGCCGCCACGCGACCCATAGTCACCGAGCACCGCGTCGAGCACCGCCTCTGTCTCCCAGAGCGCACGACGCTCCCGACCACCATCCACCGCCCCTAGTAGCCCCATTAAGCCATAGAGCACCGTAAGGAGGCAAGCCACCGTCCACCTACACCGCCCATGCCGATAGTGCCCTGTATCGTCGTCACCGACAAGCTCGCCGTCGCCCTCTCGGTCCCCTCATCGAGCCTATATAAGGAGCCCTCCCCAGCACAAACTCCTCACACCATTCCACTCCCCTCTATCCCCTGAGCATTTCCCCTCTCTCGTTGGACCCACTCGAGCCGTAGTTCGTCGGAATTGCACCAGAGGAGCCCGCTACAGAGGAGGAGACACTGCCGTCGATTCCGTCCACCGCAACCCCTACTGTGACCTCGCCTGAGTCCGCCGTCGTCGTCTAGTTCGATCGCCCACCTCACCGCACTAGCTGGAGCCCTGGTACGTCCCCAGTAGACCCCACCGGCCGTTTAGGGTTCGGTCTCGCCGGCAACGAGTCCGTCATCGACGACGACTGTGGACCGTTGATCTCTATTCTAATCGTAGCGCCCAGATCGTCCCATACCATTTCGGGTTTTAAGCCTCGCTGACAAGCGAGACTAACCTGTCAGCCGCCCTCTGCGCTGCTGAGCGTCACTTGGCCGGCCCATTTCCTTTCCCGCGCTAGCCCATGAATTCAAATATAGGTTTTTCTATTTTAGTTTAAACTCAATTATGTCCCTTAGTTCAAAATTCAATTCAAGAAGATTTACTAAACCAAATTGAGTGATTCCAATTTTGTTGGAAAGGCTCTAAAAAGATATATCCAAGCCCGTTGGATTTAATTCATTTAGAGTTAGAGATCTCGCTTAGTAAAAATAACAAGACAAAAGCATTTGCACATTCAAACATTTTTATAAAATCAACCATAGTAGCTTTTGAGTTGATTCTAACTCTCAAAAATCACATTTAACCATACCTATATGAATATGTATTAATATTAAGGTTTAAACGCAGTGGCTTTGGACTAGTACCAAAATAATGCTATATAGGCATTTCTAGTCACTTTAATCATTAAATATTAAACTTAAACTTATTCCAATGTGATCCAACCTTTAAATCATATTCCCATATGTTAGAATATGTGGTGATGACATGTGTCCACATGATCCCATATTTTAAATGTAGAATATTAAATCTTAGTTAATTTCAATGAGTAGAAATTACTTTTCTTAAATAAAAAGAATAAAACTAGTTAATTAAACCTTGTGATGCCTGTGATGATATTAGATCATCAAATGTGTGCCTTAGAGTGCTAAGTAGACTAGTTAAGCATGGTTTGGTGATTGTGTACTCCGTATGTATTTATAGATGATAGTACCGACCAAGCTTACGAGGAGGAGGAGTTATATCAAGAGGAGGAGGAACTTCAACCACTGCACTGCATAAGGCAAGCCATCATTAACAATGCAAGCTAACCCTTGCAAGCTAGATAACCTAAGAAAGACATTAGGCATGCTTTGGTTATACCACTTTAACTAGTACCTACTCCAAGTTTTTACTTTCAAGCTTTTACTTTCTTTACTTTACCAAAGTCCCTTACTTGTTGAAGGTAGTATAAAAAGTATAAATCTTGACCTATCTAGATAACATTACTTGAGATTGATATTAGCATCCCACCTTAGTGAACACTCTTAACTTAGTAGCTTAGATCTACATCAAAACTTGAGTCACTTTAGATGGTAACACTTGGTGAAAATGAATTGTGAAAATCTTGGAATGATGAGTCATTCTATTGAGATGTTTTGACATGTGTTGAGAAACACAAATGGTTTATGATGATGAAAATGTTGAGGCATGAGCCTTAGCCCTTTTACAAAAACTGATGGTTGGATTCGGATGCGATATCATTCCAATTTTACTGTACAACCACAATACCTGAATGGGGTAAGGCTTAGCCGGAAATTTATATGCATTAGTATTAGTTCCCTCGCGGGAGAGGTTTGAGCTGAGGCTACCTCTCAATGTTGTCCACCTATGCAGTGCCCAAGATGACAGATGGTCATGGTTGGGAGGCCATACTCATAGGAGAGGTGCTTATACTATGGTGTGTAAAGGAAAGGTTTTATTTGATTATCTGCATACTAAGTATGATGATTAAGGGTTATCCCTGACAGATGTATCGAATCTTGTGATGAAAGTGTACCACCTCTACCGAGTGTCAAACTATTCAAATAGCCGCGTCCGCGGTTATGGACAGTTGGAGTGGCCATACTGTTTCGTTGTCAGATGTTTTCAAAATGACTTATAAAATAAATGCGAATCTTGACTTGACCACAACAGGTTTGTGACTATGCCACTAGTTTCCCAACTTAAGTGATTCTAGAATTTTATTTTATCTTTCTTTGTTTCTAAACTCAGCTTAGGTTTCAAATTTAACTTTACAAATAAACATAGCGTTAGCATTTCCCACTAGCACTATCTTACTTGTTAGTGGTAGTTTGCGAGTACTTAAAGAGTACTCATGGCTTTTGTCTCTGGCTATTCTCATGGCCAGACTATGTAGGAGACTACTAAGATGATGGACAACAGGACGGCTATGATAACTAGGACTATCTTCTATCGTCAGCATTGCCTGTGCCCATGAAGATGGACCCCACCGCTACGTTTATTATTTATTTCGCTGCTTGTTGTATTAAGACTGGATCATGAGATCCTTTATTCGTGTAAGACTTTATATTGGTTTGTAATGGATGATGTACTGTGTTATCCAATCTGTTATGTCTCGCAAAAATGGTTATCCTGAGATTGTGATATATGACATAACATACATCTGAGATTAAAAACCGGGTGTTGACATGTTGTTGCTCCCGTTCCTCGCTCTTCTTCCTGTGGGTGTGGTTGTGCCGCTGCTCGCCCTCCCCCTCGTGGACGCGGCCGTGCTACCGGTTCGTCAGTATGCGTGCTGTTCGGTTGTACGTGTGCGCCGTCCGCAGGTCTCATCCCCTGGTCGTGGACGCGGCTACCGCGGGTTCGCCCCTTCTGATTCTGCGCGATCTCCAATCCCTCTAGCGTTTCGGCCGGCAATGTTTGTGCTGACGTACCCGATGATCTTACTGCTGGTTTCTTCTCTGAAGAGCAAATTGCCCGGAGACAGGAGATCAGGATGGGCAAACCGTCCTTTAGCGGATAAGTACATCTGGTACTATTTCACATCATGCTGCTGTTGCCAGTGTCTCTTTTCATTGTATTATTTCCACTGCAGTTCTTCTATTTTGACCTGCTGTTCAATTTTTTACCTTTTATTTCCTTTGTAGCCAATATTCCTCCACCAGGGTATCCCCTCAGATGCTGGTTGATTCTTCCGATGATGAAGATGTCATTTTAAATGCCGGCTTGCATATGAATACTAAGTTGTTGTCTCATATACATGGGCCATTTTCTTCCCCGGTGCTTATTCTTCAGATTTAGCGTATGTCGCCGGAGATGGTCTACCTGATTCCTCTGGTTTTAATGTTGATCAATCTATCAATTTGCCTATGGACGATTCATCCGACGACGAGATCCCTGATCCTTTAGTTGTATTGCCGCATAATAATTTATCTAGAGGTACGGAATGTTTATTGTTTCGGTCATCACAGTTAATCGTCGTCAATACATGCTTGCAGCTTCCTATGTTCTACGTTTTTTCTTTTCTCTCACAATATCTATTCAGATGATATCCCTTCATATTTTCTTTAAATGTGTGTTCTTTGTTTTCATTGCTTGCTTTCTTATTGGCGTATTTTCTTACTGATGACGGGTTGTCTGTTATCTTAGGAGCATGGCCCGGAAGGTCTTTTTATGGTCCACCTCATCATGTGTGTGCACACTGTGGCGCTTACTTTTGGTATCAAGAGCGTTGTATAAACCTTAGAAAAATGAAACGAGTTGTTTACACATGTTTTTGCCGTGGTAGAAGAGTTTCTCTTCCGATTTATTCTGATTGGCCATCTCTGCTTGCTGAACTGCTTCATTTTGACGGTGGGCCTGAATGTAACCATTTTATGCGGCTCCTTCGTGAGTATAATTTTATGTTTGCTTTCACTTCTCTTAGTGTTTATGTTGATAAGAGTGTGAATGTTGACCCTGGTCCATACCGTTTCAAGATATGTGGAGTAGTTTGCCATGAAATTGGTTCGCTTCTTCCTCCTGAGGGATGATCCCGTTCCAAAGTTTGCTCAGCTTTACATTTATGACACCCAGAATGAAGTTGATCATATAATGGGAATATTTTCTCCCGAAGACGATGAGGGTGATGGCCGCGTTGCATCAACTAGCCAGTTTTCCTTTGGTGCTCATGGGAGCACTATACAATCTGGTGCTAATTTGGACCTAAATGGTGCTCCTTCCCGACGTCATCGTTGACAAAGGGAGGAGCCTGATCGTGAAAGTGTTGATTCTCTTGCAATTATTTGAAATACTCACAACTCTTTGGTCTAAACATTTCGCATGGCTGAGCAAAGATTTTTCTCGGCTGACACCCCTGATGTTGCTATCCAGTTGTTTGGGCACAAGGGAACCGAGCATGGAAATCGATATTCACTTCTGGCTGCACCTGAACTAGCTGCTCTAATTGTTGATGGTTTTTCTGCTGAGGATAATAGAATTGACATTATTGTCCAGAAAGAGACAGGGTATTTTCAACATGTGTCTCCTCTTAATCCTTTTCTCATGGCTCTTCAGTATCCACTTCTATTTCCCCGTACGTCAATGGGTTTTCATCTTGGGATTAGATATCGAGATGTTGAAGGTATTCCTACTAGTAGACGCCAGAATGTATCCATGCTAGAATATTACTGTTATAGATTCCATTACCGAAAAGGTGAGCCTAATACGTTTACATGTTGTGGTCGATTATGTCATCAACTTAAGGTAGATTCGTTCTCCTGTGTTCGTCCTGTCGGCTTAGTTATCACTTCTGGAATCAAGAAAGTCCCCGGTCGGAAAGATATCAGGGTTTATGTGATGCTCTTGAAAAAGGGAATTCAACCGGTAAAAATGTTGGGAGTTGAATATATTTTACATTCTAGCTATACCAGCAGTCCGCTACATGATACAGAATTATTAAGATGGGATGGCCATCTCCCGTGTTCATGGAGCTCCTGATCTTTTTGTTACTTTTACATGCAATCCTAAATGGGGCAAAATAGCTGATGCACTTCTTATGGAACCTGGCCAGATGTCTGCCGATCGGCCGAATATATTTACGCGTATATTCAAGATGAAGTTTAATGAATTCAGTGGTGATGTTCAAAGAGGCAAGACTTTTGGTACTGTTCATGCATGTATGTTGATCTACTATTTTTCAAACCGTTTATATATTATATCTCTTATAGTATTCCTTATATTTTGTGCTACCGATTTCTAAACTTCCTCTGTTGTCATCCATTTATGTTTGTATTTCTGTTGTCCAATTGTTGCTAACCTATGTCTCTACATGCCGTGCAGATTTGTATGTCGTCGAATTTCAGAAGAGAGGACTGCTGCATGTACATGCTCTCGTGTGGTTAAAGGCTGACACTGAAGATCCTACACCAGGTACGATTGATTCATACATCTCGGCAGAGATACCGGACTACAAGACCGATCCTCTTGATTGTGCACTTGTGGCATAGTTTATGGTACACGGACCCCGTGGGAAGTACAATCCAAATTCTCCTTGCATGAAGAATGGAATTTGTGCTAAATGCTATCCCAAAGAGTATAATGAAGAGACAACGATTGATGGGTTTAGTTTTCCTGTTTACCACCGGCGAAACAATGGTCGTTTTGTTACGAAGAATGGAATTCCTTTGAACAGCAGATGGATTGTGCCATACAATCTAAATTTATTGAAAAAAGTGCAGGCCCCTATTAATGTGGAATGGTGTATGGTGTAATAAAACAAACCTTCTAAGTACCTTTTCAAATATCCTGCTAAAGGACACGAGTACGCCTCCGCTCTATGTATCGATCTTCAAATTTAGAATCGTCGGGAATTAATGAAATAGACGAGTATGCCAAAAGCAGGTACTCTATATGACTATTTCACTTCATTTGGTTTGGCTTAGACTACTATATTTCCTCCTGTTGCGTTTCATGTCTATTTTTTACTTAGTATATTCGCATACTTTTTTCAATCTTTATGTTACAAATATCTTTCTACCCGTGAGGCCCGTTGGTGCACATTTGCATTTGACATCCATGTTCGAGAGCCTTCAGTTCAAAGGCTGGTTGTCCATCTTCCGAATATGAACAGGGTCATTTTTGGCGAAAATGATGATCTTACTGCTGTTTTAGGCAACCCAAAAAAATACATGACTGTGCTAACTGAGTGGTTTACTGCCATCCGCCGTTACCTGATGCTCGAACTTTAACATATTTAGAGTTTCCATCAAAATGGATTTGGCATGGACAGAACAAAAGATGGAAAAGCAGAAAACCTGACAACAAGCGAAAGCCGAAGTTTGGCCCTCTCATCGGTCGGATTTATAATTATCATCCTACAACAAAGGAACTTTATTTTCTAAGGATGCTACTCAATATTGTGTCGGGTGCTATGTGCTTTGAAGATTTGAGATCATATCGTGGGGTTTTATACGATTCTTTCTCCCCTAGCTATATCACCGGAGCAGTGCTCACCCTCCATTACCACCGAAGACCAACAAGAAAATGGATTGAAGGAACGGAAACAGGAGGCCAAACTAAATCCAGCTATCCCCTTTTTGTATATTGTCGTGCAGGACATATAAGCCTGTTCATCAGCAGTAGACCAAGTTATAACAAGCAGGAAAGCTTTTCTGTCTACCTGTATAATCAGTAGCTCTCTTTTGTACAACCTAATGTAACATAGATTGTTCTACTCACAAGCAGCGATCTCTTGGTACTCTGTTTAGCTACCCCATGTAACAAAGAGAACCAACTCTGAAATTCGATGTATATATGTCCAGCGCATACATATTTAGTTGTTTGGTGGTCTTTTGTCGAATCATCTAATAATTAAATTTTGAGGCTATACGCAGACTATTCTTGTCTTATATTGGTTCCATTTAAATTTGTGTAGCGAACCGATGTTATGCTTTGCCTTATTAATTCAACATTTAATTTGTGGGGGTAAATAAACAACTTGAACCATAATATTTAATTGTTGCGATCCCAATTCCTCTTAATATTGCTAAGTTAGGCCATACATTGCCATGCCATGCATCACATCATTAACATGCCGGATCTTTTGCCTAGTATTAAATATTGCATCTGATGTGTCTCTCTAGTGCTATGCTTTTTCATCGGATATGACAGTCGATGTGAGATACGACAAGCCTTTGGTCACCGACTTTGTCTCACAAGCGAGCATTCCCCTCATTCTACCTATTTTGCATTTATAGTATTTACTTGCTTCCTTTGATCTATTGCTATCCTTATTGTCGATGCTTTAGTACCGTCCCCTTATTTTACCTGCTCTACTATATTGCCTTGGTTATCCAATTGCCTTTGTTTGAGTAGCTATCTTTGTCCTTGCGAGTCGTAGCGCATGCTTATGTCTGCTGCCCGCTCTCACACAGGTGAACCGTGATATTTGGTTATGGTTGATACATGATAAATTGGTGATGTTGGTTATGGTTATGATTATGGTTTCACCTAATAGTAAGTCCCCGACAGGGACCACCTTTGGAAACTGCTTGAACCGACCTAGGACCTATTCGTTCTACGATACTAGTTCTGATGTGGGGGCCCCTAGGACCCCCTCAACTACCGACGCTATTCGTTTATCCAGAGGGTCACAAATTGTTTTTCATTTGGTGCATACGTATAATATGTCCTTAGACATGGGTGAGTTGATATGTCTTTGGACTTGGTGATGATATGAGTTGGTGGACAACTTGGGCATTAAATACATAAAAGCTTTACATGCTGGTGGTTAAAGGGGAGCTCTACAAGTTATCTTCTAGGACCATTCGGTATAGTAGTCGTGAACGTTGTGCCACCATGAGACTCGGTCGTGCCTCTAGGCTGGATAAAACATAGTAGGCGATATCTCTAGATACGCACGTAGTTATGTGACAGTTCTTGTTGTGAGATTCGGAAGATGTTGCCTGAAGGGTTGAGCATGCGTTTGGGTACAGTAGTGCAACCCTGTAGGGTAAATCTTTTCGAGAAGCCGTGTGTCCACGGTTATGGACGCCTCAGGAGTACGGTGTCATAATCATAGACAGCGCCACTAATGCTTTGCCTCTAATAATATGACTAGTAATTAGCCTTATCAACTAAACACGTGCTTAACTAAAATAGCCACCATGTGTGTTCTGCGAGAGGGCTTCCTCGACTGGTCTTCGAGGGGGCAATATTTGGATGGGTTATGTCTGGTGTTTTATTATACTTATCATTGTTGTATATATAAGTTCTTGTGGATTATGTTGTAAACTACTGTGATGTAACTACTTGTAATCAAATCCCACCCACACGAAATTGTCTGGTGGGCGTCTTTGAATCGCTTCTATGCTGGTTTTGGTGGAAAATACTAAGACCTGCATAGACCTGATTCTCGGGTGTTACAAGTGGTATCAAAGGAAAGGTTTATCATGTAGGTTAACCTTGCCAACGGACGATGTCTAGTGTCAAAACTATTTTGCTACAAATGCGTTGGATAGTTCTGATTTTTCTCCGTATCTCTTTTCTTTCTATCCTTATCTTTATGAGTTTTGAATCTTTTCAAGTCTAGGATTCTCGTGGTTGGGTTTCCATCGTACCTTTAGGGTTCTGCTTCATTCCCTCTTATAAGGGTGGAGCTACATCTGGTTTTCATTCTATCTGATCTCTCTTCATATGTTTCTGGTGTTTTGCGACTTTTGAGATAACGACATCATCATCTTTCTGAATCTTTGTGCTTTGTTAAATTTCCAGTCTTAATTCTGAGAGTTGGGTTGCACAATTCTCCTATTCATGTGCGGAGTAATGCTTTGGGTGCGTGATGGACTGATCCCCATCCGACTACTCTTATCATTCGCTCTTGTACATTGAATTGGTGGATCGGTGTGATTCTTACTCCTCCTTTGGAAGATAGAGGTGGCCTTGTAACCTCTTTCTTCACCTTTGTCTCTCCGGAGTCTCCTCTCGAAGAACATGAGCAACAATCCTTGTTGGTGGTGTCGATGATTTAAAGACGAAGCAAGAATTCTTGTTAGTGGTGTCACGACCATCAACCTGATGCAAGAAGATCTGATCATCAACCTCTCTCCCCCCTATGTCTTTGCTGGGATCTCGGGACGTCATCCTTGTTAGTGGTGTCGAGTTGTAATACCCGGGAAAATATCCCCAATTAGATTTGTCTGTCTGTTTTTATTTTGTGCATCATCATGACATCATGCATATTCTTGCCCTAAAATATTTTCACCAAAGCCTATTTTGTTTTCTAGTTAGTCCCCTTCTTTAATTTCAAATTTGAAACCCAGTCTTTCCCAGATCTTTTATTTGTCTAAAAACTATTTACAAAAACCTTTCTGAAATAAAAGAAATAAAAAAATAAAAAATAGTGGGGTAGGCAATCGCTGGCCGGGCCCAAAAGCCTAGCCAGCAGCCACCTACCACCCCACTGAAACCCTAGCTAAGAGCATCTCCACTCGCGTTCCCAGGACGCCGTTCCCAGGGCGTATTTTTGGTCCGGACGGTGATTTTTTGCCAAGTTGCGTTCCCAGGACGCCGGTTTCGTCCGGATTTGGCCCAAAAAAGGTTCGGCGTTCCCAGGCCAAACCCGAGGCGCCGACAACGGCCTAGGAACGCCGGATGGAGAGAAAACAAGGGTGGGCCAGCCCTGTCGGCGAGTGGAGGCCGAGTTCCTGCCCTTTTCTTCTTCCTCTCCCGCCTTCCCTCCACAATCCCCCACATCTCCTGCCAGTTCGCCGAGCTCCCGCCCGCCATGCCGCCCAAGGCTTTCGCCAAACGCCGATCCATTTCCGGCGAACCAAAGGAGAAAAAGGTGAGGAAGCCGAGAGCGCCCGCGACGAAACCTGAGGGCATGAGCGTGCCTGACTGGTTGGCCCTATCCACGGCGAGAAAGTTCGCTACGGACAGCCATAGGGACAGGAAGGCAAGGGCCAAGCAGGCGCATGACCTCGCCGAAGTTCAGGCGATGAGGGGAGCAGCGACCGAGGCTCAAGCGATGAGGGAATCCACGGCTGAGGCTTAGGCGATGAGGGAAGCGGCATTGGCGTCGTCCCGTGCGCAGTACGGCGGTGTCTGGGGGAGCCAACCAAGCATCATGTCACCGGTCGGGTACTCGCTTGCCGGGTTCTCGCCGATCTCGCCGGTGATGTTCCAGGAGAACCAGGCGAACCTACGGTAGAGGTACTCCTCCTCCTCCTCCTACGAGTTTGATGGCGGATTCAACCCAAACAACGTCTTCCCCTGCCGCGCACCACGTCCTCCTTCGGCGTTCAGCGTCGACATCAATGCCCCCTACGCCGCCTCATCGACGGCGCGCCGTGATCCTCTGCCGTTCACCGAGAGCTCGTCGCACACGTCCCACGGCAAGTCGGACGCCCAGAACATGTTCGGCGAAATGTCCAATGAAGCCTACATGCAGGGCATGATCACCGAAGGCTCGGCGGCCGCCACGGCCAGCAACGCTGGCTTCTTCACCCAGGAATAGTCCCAGGCCGACGCCGAACATGGCATCGAGTCCCAGGATTTCACCGAGCAGACCCAGACCGATGAGGAAGAGGAAGGTGTTGGTCTGACTCCGGTGAAGGGCAAAGGCAAGAAGAAGGCGAGCACCTTGGTGACCGAGCCCCGAATCAAGTGGATGCCGACTGAAGACCTTTGCCTCGCCGACGCCTGGAAATCGGTGAGCATGGACCTGATCACTAGCGCCAACCAAAATTTGGACAACTACTAGAAGCGCGTGAAGCTAGCGTTCGATGAACGCAACCTTTGTGACCCAAAGTACAACAAAACCCACATGGAGCGTGGCGAGAAAGCGATGACCAACCACTGGGGGCTCATTCAACAGGCGTGCAACAAGTGGCATAGTCTTCTCGAGGAGGTCGAGCGCACACCCGTCAGCGGCGTGAGCATGGATGCCAAGGTACTACGCCGAACACTAGACGAAGGTACTTCTTCATGCCTATGCTGACACACTTTGTCTTGCCTTTGCAACTACTCCACGTACTCGACATTTACCGGGCTGACACCGGGACAAAGTTCAAGTTCTATCATGTATTCCCTTTGATCGAGAAATGCCAGAAATGGGCGGATACTCGCTCACCCTCAGCAAGACGAAGGACGGCGTGTACAACCTGGCGGCCCCTCCACCTGTTGCCGGCGAAGGAAGGACCGAGCTCGGCTAGAAGAAGGCGAAGATGCTCAAATCCGCAGGACCTCCAGTCGAGTGCCTCCAGGAGTCCATTGAGAGGTGCATTGCCGATACGATGGCCCATACCAAGAAAAGGGAGGAGAAGACCAAGCAGAGGTGGGCGTAGCTGCTACAGAACCAAGACCACAAGCTCGACCCCCTCAAAGTGAACTTCGCCGCCAAGAAGAGGAACACAGATCTGCAGTTTCTCATGGGCGGCGAAGACACCTCGGCGATGAGCTCACCGGTCAAGGCCTGGTATCTGGCCCGACACAACGACATCCTCGAGGAGGACAACACCGAGAGCGTGCCGAACTCTGCGCCGAACACCTCAACCGTGCCTTCACCGAGCTCCACTTCTACTTCCTCCAACCAGTCGTCCGGCTGGAACACCGACGAACCCATCCCCATCGCACCGGACACGTCGGAGGAGATCACCCCCATCGATGACTGATCACCGACCATTTTATCTTGTTCTGTAATAAAATTCAATGGCCAAACTACTTTGGGCGTACTTCTGCTGAACACCCTATGGCCAAAATTTCGCCGCAGAACGAGAAAATTTGAAAATGTCGCCGTTTTGCTCTTCGCCTGGGAACTCAGTCTAGGAACGCGAGTGGAAAATAGGCCATTCCCAGACCGAAACCTTTGTCCGTCCAACTCTATTTAGATCCGAATTTCGGCCTGAAAACGACCAACGAGTGAAGATGCTCTAACCCTAACTTACCCAACCCGGCCACCGTCACACAAACAGCGACTCGCGCACGCCACCATATCAACAAGTACGCCCATGTAGATCCAGGCACATGGCTTAATAGGATTGTTAGGATACCTATATCAACAAGTTGCAACTTCTTTTCCGGAAGCTCATTCGAAAATAACTCTAAGGTTAAGAGTGCTTGGCCTAGAGCAATTCTAGGATGGCTGACCGACCGGGAGTGGGTAACCGGGTGCGCACGAGTGAGGATAAAGTGCACAGAAAAGACTAGTGTTGGTCTGTGGGGCTAGTCTAGATATCATATTAAGCTTCAAGGATTGACACCCCCCGGGTCCAGGAGTGGACGGGGTGTTATAGTTAACCCTCAGGCCGACTAACCCCTTTCTGAGCACGCCAACCACTAAGTCGGCTCTGCCCAGATGACTCGGCTAGGACGGTACCTACATACAGAAAACAACACAAACACGGTGCCGACATAAGATATATGTCTGCCGGGATAACCTGGCTTGGTTAACTCGGCTACTCGGTCGATGTAATGCCCGGGAAAATATTCCCAATTAGATTTGTCTGTCTATTTTTATTTTGTGCATCATCATGACATCATGAATATTCTTGCCCTAAAATATTTTTTACCAAAGCCTATTTTATTTTCTAATTAGTCCTCTTCTTTAATTTCTAATTTAAAACCACGGTCTTTCTCAGATCTTTTATTTGTCTACAAAGTATTTACAAAAGCTTTTCTAAAAATAAAACAAATAAAATAAAATAAAAACCTTTTTAGTGCGGGAGGCAGCCGCCGGCCGGGCCCAAAAGCCCAGACAGCACCTACCTACCACCCCACTGAAACCCTAGCTAACCCTAACCTACCCAGCCCGGCCGCCGCCACAGAAACAGCAACTCACGCACGCACTCGCCCGGCCCCACCACGACACGGCACACGCGACGCGCCCTCCCCTCCCCAATCGAAAGCAACCCTGCCGCTCGCCACCAACCCACCTACCTCGCTCCTCTACTTCCATCCTTCCCCGACGCGATCCCTTCCTCACCTCGTTTCCTGCTTCCTGCTTCTCGCTCGCCTCGATCCCCATCGATCTCCTCTACCTCTTGATGCTCCTCCTCGCCAGCGGCCGAGCCGCGTCTGCCTGGACGTTCTCTACACCGACCTGGAACCCAGCTCATCTTATCCCCGCCGTCTTCCTCCCAGAGACCGCGCCATCACCTCTTGCGCCATCCACGAGCTCCGCTCCCTGCGCCGGTCACCGCCCTTCCTGCCTGGTTCGGCTCGGCAGGCGTTCCTGCTCGACATCGTCCGGCCAGCGCGCGCCGCTGCCTATCCTTGGTCATGCACATCCTCTGCAGCAGCCTATGACCCGTCCTGCACCGCGCTACTCGTGTGTTGTCCCTCCCTGGCCTCGATCCTCCTCGTCCAGGACGCCGGGTGGCATATCCTCCAAGGCCGCGCATGCCCTCTGGTTCCTGCCGCGTGTGGGTACTGCCAGCCCTCATCCTCGTCGTTCTTCTAGCAAGCGTTGTGCCACGCCTCCGTTGCTCTGCTTACAGCGTCGGCAGAGCATGGGATGCACCATATACTACCTATATAAAAGACCATGCGATTCAAGCGCTATCAGCGATTCCGATCAATCGATGTTTAGCGACAGTTTACATATGGGTACTTAGATTTCACCTCCGGACCAATAGGGAGTTGCCACGTCGTATCGGCCCTGTTGTCTCTCTCCGGATTTGTGCCTCTTTTTGTTTTTCCGCACGTCTCTTCCGAGGTTACCGGCTGATAGTTGCCTCCTAGGCGGTTACTTGTCGGTCGCCGCGCGCTATCGTGTTCTCTCGCTACTGCCGATCTCGGTTATGCCCTGTTTCCCGGTCGTGCTGCCCTTTTGTTGCCACATTTTACTCGGCTACTAAAACATGTCCTCCTGTGTTTTTCCTTATTGCATCGGCCTTTTTTTCGGTGTATTTCTCCTGCTTCTCTTCCTTCTTCTACTGTATCGGAGACACCTATGTCTTCCGTTCTTCCGGTTACTTATTCCATAGGTTTTTCTCGATTTCTTTACCCCATCTCATGTGCTGACTCTTGTTTATCTTCCTACCTTGCCGGCTTTTCTGAGTGCCGTCTAGGTTGCAAGATGTCTTCTTCGTGTGGTTCTCAGCGGGGCCTCGACCCTGTCATCGGCTCCTCGCCTGTTGCTGGGGGCGGCAGCTAGCATCGTGGTTTACGGGTGTTGGAGATATGCCCAAGAGGCAATAATAAAGTGGTTATTATTATATCTTTATGTTTATGATAAATGTTTACATCCCATGCTATAATTGTATTAACCGGAAACATTAATACATGTGTGTTTTGTAAACATAAGAGAGTCCCTAGTAAGCCTCTTGTTGAACTAGCTTGTTGATTAATTGATGATCATGGTTTCCTGATCATGGACATTAGGATGTGATTAATAACATGTGTTTTTTAAACATAAGAGAGTCCCTAGTAAGCCTCTTGTTGAACTAGCTTGTTGATTAATTGATGATCATGGTTTCCTGATCATGGACATTAGGATGTGATTAATAACAAGGTTATGTCATTGGGAGAATGATGTGATGGACACACACACCCATAGTAAGCGTAGCATAAGATCAAGTCATTTAAGTTCGTATTGCTGTAAGCTTTCAAATACATAGTAACCTATTCCTTCGACCATGAGGTTATGTTAATCACCATCACCGGATGGATACTTTGATGACATCAAACGCCGCTTCGTAACTGGGTGGTTATAAAGGTATCATTGGGTATTCTGAAAGTATGTGTTGAAGCGCATGAACCAATATTGGGATTTGTCCATCCATATGATGGATAGATATGCTCTGGGCCCTCTCGGTGGAATGTCATCTAGTTAGCTTGCAAGCATGTGACTAGGTCACAAGGGATGACATATCACGGAACGAGTAAAGAGTACTTATCAGTAACGAGGTAGAACTAGGTATGGAGATACCGACGATCAAACCTCGGATAAGTATAGTATCGCGAGACAAAGGGAATTAGTTTCGTATGTAAGTGGTTCAGTCGATCGCGAAGTCATCGTTGAGTATGTGGGAGCCATTATGGATCTCCAGGTCCCGCTGATGGTTATTGATAGGAGATGTGTCTCTGTCATGTCTGCATATTCACGAACCGTAGGGTGACACACTTAAGGTTCGAAGTTGTTTTAAGTAGATATGGAATATGCGTTGGAGACCGAATGTTGTTCGGAGTCTCGGATTGGATTCGGGACATCACGAGGAGATCCGGAATGGTCCGGAGAATAAGATTCATATATTGGGGATCATTTTCTAAGTTAGGAAATGTTCCGGAGTGTTTGTATGGAGATTCTAGAAGGTTTCGGAATGTTCTGGAAGGTTCTAGAGGATTTCTTGGAGTTTGCTTGAAAACCAAGAAAGGGTCAAAGGAAACCTATTGGGGCAAGACACGGATTCATGGGGGAGGAGGACTCCTCCCCCTTCCCACCGCCGGCCATAGGAGGGGAGTCCTACTAGGACTCCCCCTCCCCAGGCGCGCCTCCCCCCTTAAAAAGAAGGGCAGGGGCGCCCCCTCCAGGCCCTGCTCCCATAACTCCAATCTCTGCCGCCTCTCTCCTCCTCCTTTCTTCTGCACAGGCATAGGCGAAGCCCTGCAGAATTCTCTACTCCACCACCACCACCACGCCGTCGTGCTGCTGGGATTTCGTGGAGAAGATCTACTACCTCCGCTGCTCGCTGGAACGAGGAGAGGAAGGTCTGCTTCGACTCCGCACGTGTGACCGAGTGCAGAAGCGCTGCCAAAACGCGGCGCCGGAAGGATCGTCCACTTGACCGACTGCGGAAGCGCTGCTGGAACGCGACGCCGGAAGGATCGTCCACACGATCTTGAGATCGGCAAGTGATCGACTACATCAACCACGAGATCTAATCTCGTTAACGCTTTCGGATCTACGAGGGTTAGTTCCTATCTATCTCGTTGCTCATGTCTAATAGATTAGATCTTGGCTTTTATCTAGATTAGATCTGGGTTTTGTTCGTTCTTGCGGTAGAAATTTTTTGTTTTCCATGCTACGAACCAATCAGTGGTATCAGAGCCGTATCTATGCGTAGATCTGTTGCACGAGTAGAACACAATATTTTTGTGGGCGTTGATGCTTTTGTTGTCGGTGTCTTAGCGTGTACTTTGCATCTTGCGGCATGGTGGGATGAAGCGGCTCGGGCTAACATTACATGTCATCGCACATGAGACTTGCTCCACGCTTGACGTGCAACTTGCTTTGCACAAGTGGCTTTGCGGGTGTCTGTCTCTCCCACCATAGTTAAGATTCAATTTACAATGAGCATCTGACAACACTTGTATCAACGTTGTGGTTCTTGTTCGTAGGTAAGATCGGTCTTATGCGAAAGCCCCAAACCACGTAAAACATGCAAAGAAAATTAGAGGCGTCTAACTTGTTTTTGCAGGGGTTTTGTGATGTAATATGGCCATCATGTGATTATGATTATATTTGATGTATGCAATGATCCTTGTTGTAATATGGCAACCGGCAGGAGCCTAATGGTTGTCTTTTAATTCTGTTAAGACCTACGTGTCTATTCATCTTGTAATAGCTTTGTTCCAAGTAGTTGTAATAGTTACTAGTGATGATGGACAACCATGAAGCGGCGCCACTGACCTTGACGCAATGCTGGTGATGATGGAGATCATGTTCGTGCTTTGGAGATGGAAATCAAAGGCGCAAGAAGAAAGGGCCATATCATATCACACTTATTATGAATTGCCTGTGATGTTAATCCTTTATGCATCTTGTATTGCTTAGATCGCGACGGTAGCATTATAAGATGATCCCTCTCACTAAATATCAAGTAATAAAGTGTTCACCCTTAGTTGGCACCGTTGCTAAGACTCGTCGTTTTGAAGCATCTCGTGATGATCGGGTGTGATAGACTCTACGTGTGCATACAACGGGTGCAAGCCAGATTTGCACATGCGGAAACTAAGGTTAACCTTGACGAGCCTAGCATGTACATACATGGTCTCGGAACACGGAATACCGAAAGGTAAAGCATGAGTCATATGGATGATATGATGAACATGTTGATTGTTCGCCTTTAAAGCTACATCATCTCACGTGATGATCGGACTTGG
Source organism: Avena eriantha (assembly GCA_910589775.1). Taxonomy (NCBI): domain Eukaryota; kingdom Viridiplantae; phylum Streptophyta; class Magnoliopsida; order Poales; family Poaceae; genus Avena; species Avena eriantha. The sequence goes on from OU342746.1 coordinate 14,850,714, forward strand.
TGTAGTGGATTTGGTTCGTGTAATCACTAAAACAAATCGAGGGATGTTGTTTTGAGTGGGAGTTCATTTGTAATTTGGATTAGTCGAACTCAATTTATCATAAACACAATCAAAGTGAATTTTCATAGTTTGTTGTAGTCATTGGCATCCGTTCACCACCTGACGCTTAGTTATAGTTGAGATAGTGGAACTATAGAAATTCTGGATATTTACTTTACGAACTGGTATCGTATTGTTTTGAATGTCAATTTAAAGTTTATAAGTCCTATTGCAAACTTTCAGCAAACTCTATTTACTCCATGAAGTTTAATAAATAGTATTAAATCAAGAGTAACAATTCCAGTGTTAGTATCTAATGTATCATGTTTGCCTCCATGATTCTTGATACTCAAAAGATTGTTTTTAATATCAAGTTTATCTAAGAGCTGAAAGCAATGTTTCAGAAACCATCATATGTGAAAGGTATTGCGATATCTAAAACAATGTGTTGGTTACAACATGATAGAGTATACGTCCTCATATTTGATGAGAATTTGTGAAGGTTGGAGACGCTAGTCGTCCTAATCCTCCAAAAGGTTTTGAAAAAGAAACATTATACTCACAATTCACCTTTATAAGCTATAGCAGCTTGATCGTGAAAGTTGTCATGATAAGGATGAATAGAAGATGTAAGTAAAATGTTTACTACACTAAAAGATTACTAAAGAATGGTTTTTGAAAGAATGCCAAACATTTGATGATGGTGATCCACCTCAAAGTGCAAGTCCAAAGGTATTAGTAGTTGACTGTATACGCTTTGTACCATGTGTCATGTTGATGACACCACTATTGATGTTGATAGATTCTTTTAAAAGAAAAGGAATTGCTGAAAGAGAATCTATAAAATATTTGGCAAAAAATAAAAGGTTGGAGATGTCCAACTTAGGCATATAGAAGATACATGTTATGGCTGTATTCCTTGGTTGTTAAACAATGTGGTTCTGCGGTATTGGATACCGAATTGGTTGGTATGCTATGTCATACAGGACAACGTAATTCATGAACTACAATGGCCTAAGTAACTAGCAAGAGAATAAGTGATGATGTTCATCGAAAACAAAGAAAGTGTTATTGTGTTTTTCGTTGACATCAAACCTAGCCTTCAAGATTTGTTATTTTGTTCCGGTATTACGAGAACAATGGTTGTTCAAATAATTACCGTATTCCATAAAGGATGGATGAACTTTTACAAGTCTGGTGGGAGAAATCACATCCATAAACACTATTGCTAAAATGTCGCAGGACAAATGATTGAAAGATCACTTGCGAAGTGACATCGTCGTTTAAATTATATTGAAAGGGATACATGAAGAAACTCCATGTTGATGGATTTTTGGAGTCTTTGATTTTGATCAAATGACGCTTGTGATACTTTCCTAGAGATAATTAAAACTCCGTTCGTAGGCCAAAAGAGGAACGAACGGCTAACTGATTGGAATTTGTACATATTGATGTATATAGTCCATTATGTGTAGTCGTGGGCGATAGATTTCAACTTCATATGCTTTCTCCGAAGATTTGAGTGAGTATATGTATATACTTATTCAATAAGGAAGAAGTATGAAACATTTGAAAAAAAGTTCAAAGACTTTCAAGATGAAGTGGAAAATCATTGTAACAAGAAAATAAAAGAGTTTATGATTGGATCATAAAGAAAGATGTTTGAGTTACAAGTTTAGCAAAACACCTAAGATTTGAGGAATCGTTCCATGGATTTGCATTTCCCAAAACACCATAGGAGTATGGAGTGTTCAAGATATGTAATGAAACCTTGTTTGACATGGTAAGATCAAAGGTGTCATTTATAAAACTGCCATTATATATTAAAGATTAAAGCTTTAAGTGACTACCGCTTTTACACTGAAAAGAGCTCCATCGTGATCCATTGAAATGACACCATATAAATCATGGTTTGGGATAACACCCGAATTGTCTTTTCTTAAATTTTGGTATGTTATGCATAAGTAAAATGTTTACAACCAAAGTCGGATAAGCACGTCTTTGTAGGTTATCCCAAAGAATTTGTTGGGAATTTCTCCATAACACCGAGGACAAAAGAGTTTGTCACTTGGAACGTCAAGTTTCTTGAGAAGGAATTTTTCGTGAAAAGTTAAGTGGGAGGACAATAGAACTTTGATAAGGTTGTTGAACCTTAGCTATATGTGCTAAGTAGCGCAGCGCCGGAAAGTGTCCTGGTGACGGCCACAATGCTCATGGCTCTCGTGATTACAAAAGGTGTGATCTCGGAGATTAGAGTTCCTATAGAACCGTGTGGGTCGGTAAAAATCAAATAGTAAGATTTGATAAGCAAGTCGTTATTGTTTTGACAATGATGAACCGACTACATGCAAAGAAGCGATGATGGGCCCTGACTCCATAAAATGACTAGAAGTCATAGAATCCGTGATAGTATCCATACACGAGAAATCAAGTTTCTGAACTTAGAAGACCCTCCAGAAAGGCGTGAAGCCTATCGGTCGTGTTTGGATTTATAAAGAAATAAGACATGGATGTTTAACATCTATGAAATAGTCGACATGTCAAAAAGAAGTTTACGACAATGTTCAAGGAATTGACTATGATAAGAATTTAATCTTTCATAGCGATATTTAGTCTGGACAGATTAATGTAGCAACCACTACATATATTTTGGTATATGGTATCTGAACAAACAAAACAAGTTATTCTAATAGAATGGTTACCTAGGACGTGTACATGACACGATCCAAAGGGTTTTGTTAATTCAAAGGATGCTAAAAGAGTATGCAAAACTTCAATGGTTGAAGTAAGCATAGCGGAGTTGGAATCTTCACTATGATGAAACTGTTAAAAGAGTTTAAATTCATCGGAGATGATGAAGATGCTTGCATTTGCAAGAAATTAAGTGGGAGCGCTGAGACATATTTCTAATACATTATATAGAGGACATATTGTTGATTAGAAATAATGTATTTTTATTGACACAGGTTAAGAATTTCATTTCGATGAAAGATTTAGGCATAACTCGAGAATTAGGCATCAATGTGTATATGAATAGATTGAGGCGCTAATATAGTTTTGCCAAATGTACATAGATATGATGTTGAATGAGTTCAATATGGAAACAACAAGAAAGGTTCTTGACGCACGGAAAGGACTGAATCAAGATTCAAGTGTGTTGACACAAGATTCAAGTGTTTTGACACTTGGTGAAATCACAAAAATATTTTGATCAATCATTCTTTGAGATGTACACATCCAGATATGTCCTATGCTCTAAATGTTATGAGCATATACCAGAATGATTCATAAGATAATCATTGGACAATAGTAAAGATATTCTTATGAGCTTTGGAAAAACTAAGAATATACCATGTATAAGTGACAAATAGTTAAAGGTAGTTCATTGTAAAGTGTTACATTGATACTAGTGTTGTCACAAGATACAAATTAAATTTATATCAATTTAAAATATGGGTAGCACAATATAATGGAAAGGATGTTCCATGATGGATTTGGATGAGTTCCAAAGTTGAGATATTGTGACGGATACTACAACAAAAGGCTGAGTATATAACTGCTATAGTAGCAGTAAAGGAGGGCATTTGTGTCAAGTAGTTTGTTATCAAACCAGGTGTGGTTCATAGCAAGATAATACTATGAAGATACATTGTACGACAATTGTATCAACATGATTTAATCCCAAGGAACTAAAGGTCTCACCAAAGGACCAGATTTATACAATGCCATCTCATTGGAGAATGAGTAATGCGTAGAGACGCAAGGACATGAAAATACACACGGACCTGGAAGTGTCAGATCCAAAGATTATGTTTGCCACTAGCAATAGTGTCTATACAACACCAGAAGGCCATAGGTGTTGAATGCACAAGTTTTTTAACTAGATTATTGACTCTAGTGCAAGTGGGAGACTGTTGGAGATATGCCCAAGAGGCAATAATAAAGTGGTTATTATTATATCTTTATGTTTATGATAAATATTTACATCCCATGCTATAATTGTATTAACCGGAAACATTAATACATGTGTGTTTTGTAAACATAAGAGAGTCCCTAGTAAGCCTCTTGTTGAACTAGCTTGTTGATTAATTGATGATCATGGTTTCCTGATCATGGACATTAGGATGTGATTAATAACAAGGTTATGTCATTGGGAGAATGATGTGATGGACACACACACCCATAGTAAGCGTAGCATAAGATCAAGTCATTTAAGTTCGTATTGCTGTAAGCTTTCAAATACATAGTAACCTATTCCTTCGACCATGAGGTTATGTTAATCACCATCACCGGATGGATACTTTGATGACATCAAACGCCGCTTCGTAACTGGGTGGTTATAAAGGTGTCATTGGGTATTCTGAAAGTATGTGTTGAAGCGCATGAACCAAGATTGGGATTTGTCCATCCATATGACGGATAGATATGCTCTGGGACCTCTCGGTGGAATGTCATCTAGTTAGCTTGCAAGCATGTGACTAGGTCACAAGGGATGACATATCACGGAACGAGTAAAGAGTACTTATCAGTAACAAGGTAGAACTAGGTATGGAGATACCGACGATCAAACCTCGGATAAGTATAGTATCGCGAGACAAAGGGAATTAGTTTCGTACGTAAGTGGTTCAGTCGATCGCGAAGTCATCGTTGAGTATGTGGGAGCCATTATGGATCTCCAGGTCCCGCTGATGGTTATTGATAGGAGATGTGTCTCTGTCATGTCTGCATATTCACGAACCGTAGGGTGACACACTTAAGGTTCGAAGTTGTTTTAAGTAGATATGGAATATGCGTTGGAGACCGAATATTGTTCGGAGTCTCGGATTGGATTCGGGACATCACGAGGAGATCCGGAATGGTCCGGAGAATAAGATTCATATATTGGGGATCATTTTCTAAGTTAGGAAATGTTCCGGAGTGTTTGTATTGAGATTCTAGAAGGTTTCGGAATGTTCTGGAAGGTTCTAGAGGATTTCTTGGAGTTTGCTTGAAAACCAAGAAAGGGTCAAAGGAAACCTATTGGGGCAAGACACAGATTCATGCGGGAGGAGGACTCCTCCCCCCTTCCCACCGCCGGCCATAGGAGGGGAGTCCTACTAGGACTCCCCCTCCCCAGGTGCGCCTCCCCCCTTAAATAGAAGGGCAGGGGTGCCCCCTCCAGGCCCTGCTCCCATAACTCCAATCTCTGCCGCCTCTCTCCTCCTCCTTTCTTCTGCACAGGCATAGGCGAAGCCCTGCAGAATTCTCTACTCCACCACCACCACCACGCCGTCGTGCTGCTGGGATTCCGTGGAGAAGATCTACTACCTCCGCTGCTCGCTGGAACGAGGAGAGGAAGGTCTGCTTCGACTCCGCACGTGTGACCGAGTGCAGAAGCGCTGCCAAAACGCGGCGCCGGAAGGATCGTCCACTTGACCGACTGCGGAAGCGCTGCTGGAACGCGACGCCGGAAGGATCGTCCACACGATCTTGAGATCGGCAAGTGATCGACTACATCAACCACGAGATCTAATCTCGTTAACGCTTTCGGATCTACGAGGGTTAGTTCCTATCTATCTCGTTGCTCATGTCTAATAGATTAGATCTTGGCTTTTATCTAGATTAGATCTGGGTTTTGTTCGTTCTTGCGGTAGAAATTTTTTGTTTTCCATGCTACGAACTTGAGGCTCCATCGTGATCCGTTGAAATGACACCATATAAATCATGGTTTGGGATAACACCCGAATTGTCTTTTCTTAAATTTTGGTATGTTATGCATAAGTAAAATGTTTACAACCAAAGTCGGATAAGCACGTCTTTGTAGGTTATCCCAAAGAATTTGTTGGGAATTTCTCCATAACATCGAGGACAAAAGAGTTTGTCACTTGGAACGTCAAGTTTCTTGAGAAGGAATTTTTCGTGAAAAGTTAAGTGGGAGGACAATAGAACTTTGATAAGGTTGTTGAACCTTAGCTATATGTGCTAAGTAGCGCAGCGCCGAAAAGTGTCCCGGTGACGGCCACAATGCTCATGGCTCTCGTGATTACAAAAGGTGTGATCTCGGAGATTAGAGTTCCTATAGAACCGTGTGGGTCGGTAAAAATCAAATAGTAAGATTTGATAAGCAAGTCGTTATTGTTTTGACAATGATGAACCGACTACATGCAAAGAAGCGATGATGGGCCCTGACTCCATAAAATGACTAGAAGTCATAGAATCCGTGATAGTATCCATACACGAGAAATCAAGTTTCTGAACTTAGAAGACCCTCCAGAAAGGCGTGAAGCCTATCGGTCGTGTTTGGATTTATAAAGAAATAAGACATGGATGTTTAACATCTATGAAATAGTCGACATGTCAGAAAGAAGTTTACGACAATGTTCAAGGAATTGACTATGATAAGAATTTAATCTTTCATAGCGATATTTAGTCTGGACGGATTAATGTAGCAACCACTACATATATTTTGGTATATGGTATCTGAACAAACAAAACAAGTTATTCTAATAGAATGGTTACCTAGGACGTGTACATGACACGATCCAAAGGGTTTTGTTAATTCAAAGGATGCTAAAAGAGTATGCAAAACTTCAATGGTTGAAGTAAGCATAGCGGAGTTGGAATCTTCACTATGATGAAACTGTTAAAAGAGTTTAAATTCATCGGAGATGATGAAGATGCTTGCATTTGCAAGAAATTAAGTGGGAGCGCTGAGACATATTTCTAATACATTATATAGAGGACATATTGTTGATTAGAAATAATGTATTTTTATTGACACAGGTTAAGAATTTCATTTCGATGAAAGATTTAGGCATAACTCGAGAATTAGGCATCAATGTGTATATGAATAGATTGAGGCGCTAATATAGTTTTGCCAAATGTACATAGATATGATGTTGAATGAGTTCAATATGGAAACAACAAGAAAGGTTCTTGACGCACGGAAAGGACTGAATCAAGATTCAAGTGTGTTGACACAAGATTCAAGTGTTTTGACACTTGGTGAAATCACAAAAATATTTTGATCAATCATTCTTTGAGATGTACACATCCAGATATGTCCTATGCTCTAAATGTTATGAGCATATACCAGAATGATTCATAAGATAATCATTGGACAATAGTAAAGATATTCTTATGAGCTTTGGAAAAACTAAGAATATACCATGTATAAGTGACAAATAGTTAAAGGTAGTTCATTGTAAAGTGTTACATTGATACTAGTGTTGTCACAAGATACAAATTAAATTTATATCAATTTAAACTATGGGTAGCACAATATAATGGAAAGGATGTTCCATGATGGATTTGGATGAGTTCCAAAGTTGAGATATTGTGACGGATACTACAACAAAAGGCTGAGTATATAACTGCTATAGTAGCAGTAAAGGAGGGCATTTGTGTCAAGTAGTTTGTTATCAAACCAGGTGTGGTTCATAGCAAGATAATACTATGAAGATACATTGTACGACAATTGTATCAACATGATTTAATCCCAAGGAACTAAAGGTCTCACCAAAGGACCAGATTTATACAATGCCATCTCATTGGAGAATGAGTAATGCGTAGAGACGCAAGGACATGAAAATACACACGGACCTGGAAGTGTCAGATCCAAAGATTATGTTTGCCACTAGCAATAGTGTCTATACAACACCAGAAGGCCATAGGTGTTGAATGCACAAGTTTTTTAACTAGATTATTGACTCTAGTGCAAGTGGGAGACTGTTGGAGATATGCCCAAGAGGCAATAATAAAGTGGTTATTATTATATCTTTATGTTTATGATAAATATTTACATCCCATGCTATAATTGTATTAACCGGAAACATTAATACATGTGTGTTTTGTAAACATAAGAGAGTCCCTAGTAAGCCTCTTGTTGAACTAGCTTGTTGATTAATTGATGATCATGGTTTCCTGATCATGGACATTAGGATGTGATTAATAACAAGGTTATGTCATTGGGAGAATGATGTGATGGACACACACACCCATAGTAAGCGTAGCATAAGATCAAGTCATTTAAGTTCGTATTGCTGTAAGCTTTCAAATACATAGTAACCTATTCCTTCGACCATGAGGTTATGTTAATCACCATCACCGGATGGATACTTTGATGACATCAAACGCCGCTTCGTAACTGGGTGGTTATAAAGGTGTCATTGGGTATTCTGAAAGTATGTGTTGAAGCGCATGAACCAAGATTGGGATTTGTCCATCCATATGACGGATAGATATGCTCTGGGCCCTCTCGGTGGAATGTCATCTAGTTAGCTTGCAAGCATGTGACTAGGTCACAAGGGATGACATATCACGGAACGAGTAAAGAGTACTTATCAGTAACAAGGTAGAACTAGGTATGGAGATACCGACGATCAAACCTCGGATAAGTATAGTATCGCGAGACAAAGGGAATTAGTTTCGTACGTAAGTGGTTCAGTCGATCGCGAAGTCATCGTTGAGTATGTGGGAGCCATTATGGATCTCCAGGTCCCGCTGATGGTTATTGATAGGAGATGTGTCTCTGTCATGTCTGCATATTCACGAACCGTAGGGTGACACACTTAAGGTTCGAAGTTGTTTTAAGTAGATATGGAATATGCGTTGGAGACCGAATATTGTTCGGAGTCTCGGATTGGATTCGGGACATCACGAGGAGATCCGGAATGGTCCGGAGAATAAGATTCATATATTGGGGATCATTTTCTAAGTTAGGAAATGTTCCGGAGTGTTTGTATTTAGATTCTAGAAGGTTTCAGAATGTTCTGGAAGGTTCTAGAGGATTTCTTGGAGTTTGCTTGAAAACCAAGAAAGGGTCAAAGGAAACCTATTGGGGCAAGACACGGATTCATGCGGGAGGAGGACTCCTCCCCCCTTCCCACCGCCGGCCATAGGAGGGGAGTCCTACTAGGACTCCCCCTCCCCAGGCGCGCCTCCCCCCTTAAATAGAAGGGCAGGGGTGCCCCCTCCAGGCCCTGCTCCCATAACTCCAATCTCTGCCGCCTCTCTCCTCCTCCTTTCTTCTGCACAGGCATAGGCGAAGCCCTGCAGAATTCTCTACTCCACCACCACCACCACGCCGTCGTGCTGCTGGGATTCCGTGGAGAAGATCTACTACCTCCGCTGCTCGCTGGAACGAGGAGAGGAAGGTCTGCTTCGACTCCGCACGTGTGACCGAGTGCAGAAGCGCTGCCAAAACGCGGCGCCGGAAGGATCGTCCACTTGACCGACTGCGGAAGCGCTGCTGGAACGCGACGCCGGAAGGATCGTCCACACGATCTTGAGATCGGCAAGTGATCGACTACATCAACCACGAGATCTAATCTCGTTAACGCTTTCGGATCTACGAGGGTTAGTTCCTATCTATCTCGTTGCTCATGTCTAATAGATTAGATCTTGGCTTTTATCTAGATTAGATCTGGGTTTTGTTCGTTCTTGCGGTAGAAATTTTTGTTTTCCATGCTACGAACTTGAGGCTCCATCATGATCCGTTGAAATGACACCATATAAATCATGGTTTGGGATAACACCCGAATTGTCTTTTCTTAAATTTTGGTATGTTATGCATAAGTAAAATGTTTACAACCAAAGTCGGATAAGCACGTCTTTGTAGGTTATCCCAAAGAATTTGTTGGGAATTTCTCCATAACACCGAGGACAAAAGAGTTTGTCACTTGGAACGTCAAGTTTCTTGAGAAGGAATTTTTCGTGAAAAGTTAAGTGGGAGGACAATAGAACTTTGATAAGGTTGTTGAACCTTAGCTATATGTGCTAAGTAGCGCAGCGCCAGAAAGTGTCCCGGTGACGGCCACAATGCTCATGGCTCTCGTGATTACAAAAGGTGTGATCTCGGAGATTAGAGTTCCTATAGAACCGTGTGGGTCGGTAAAAATCAAATAGTAAGATTTGATAAGCAAGTCGTTATTGTTTTGACAATGATGAACCGACTACATGCAAAGAAGCGATGATGGGCCCTGACTCCATAAAATGACTAGAAGTCATAGAATCCGTGATAGTATCCATACACGAGAAATCAAGTTTCTGAACTTAGAAGACCCTCTAGAAAGGCGTGAAGCCTATCGGTCGTGTTTGGATTTATAAAGAAATAAGACATGGATGTTTAACATCTATGAAATAGTCGACATGTCAGAAAGAAGTTTACGACAATGTTCAAGGAATTGACTATGATAAGAATTTAATCTTTCATAGAGATATTTAGTCTGGACGGATTAATGTAGCAACCACTACATATATTTTGGTATATGGTAGCTGAACAAACAAAACAAGTTATTCTAATAGAATGGTTACCTAGGACGTGTACATGACACGATCCAAAGGGTTTTGTTAATTCAAAGGATGCTAAAAGAGTATGCAAAACTTCAATGGTTGAAGTAAGCATAGCGGAGTTGGAATCTTCACTATGATGAAACTGTTAAAAGAGTTTAAATTCATCGGAGATGATGAAGATGCTTGCATTTGCAAGAAATTAAGTGGGAGCGCTGAGACATATTTCTAATACATTATATAGAGGACATATTGTTGATTAGAAATAATGTATTTTTATTGACACAGGTTAAGAATTTCATTTCGATGAAAGATTTAGGCATAACTCGAGAATTAGGCATCAATGTGTATATGAATAGATTGAGGCGCTAATATAGTTTTGCCAAATGTACATAGATATGATGTTGAATGAGTTCAATATGGAAACAACAAGAAAGGTTCTTGACACACGGAAAGGACTGAATCAAGATTCAAGTGTGTTGACACAAGATTCAAGTGTTTTGACACTTGGTGAAATCACAAAAATATTTTGATCAATCATTCTTTGAGATGTACACATCCAGATATGTCCTATGCTCTAAATGTTATGAGCATATACCAGAATGATTCATAAGATAATCATTGGACAATAGTAAAGATATTCTTATGAGCTTTGGAAAAACTAAGAATATACCATGTATAAGTGACAAATAGTTAAAGGTAGTTCATTCTAAAGTGTTACATTGATACTAGTGTTGTCACAAGATACAAATTAAATTTATATCAATTTAAACTATGGGTAGCACAATATAATGGAAAGGATGTTCCATGATGGATTTGGATGAGTTCCAAAGTTGAGATATTGTGACGGATACTACAACAAAAGGCTGAGTATATAACTGCTATAGTAGCAGTAAAGGAGGGCATTTGTGTCAAGTAGTTTGTTATCAAACCAGGTGTGGTTCATAGCAAGATAATACTATGAAGATACATTGTACGACAATTGTATCAACATGATTTAATCCCAAGGAACTAAAGGTCTCACCAAAGGACCAGATTTATACAATGCCATCTCATTGGAGAATGAGTAATGCGTAGAGACGCAAGGACATGAAAATACACACGGACCTGGAAGTGTCAGATCCAAAGATTATGTTTGCCACTAGCAATAGTGTCTATACAACACCAGAAGGCCATAGGTGTTGAATGCACAAGTTTTTTAACTAGATTATTGACTCTAGTGCAAGTGGGAGACTGTTGGAGATATGCCCAAGAGGCAATAATAAAGTGGTTATTATTATATCTTTATGTTTATGATAAATATTTACATCCCATGCTATAATTGTATTAACCGGAAACATTAATACATGTGTGTTTTGTAAACATAAGAGAGTCCCTAGTAAGCCTCTTGTTGAACTAGCTTGTTGATTAATTGATGATCATGGTTTCCTGATCATGGACATTAGGATGTGATTAATAACAAGGTTATGTCATTGGGAGAATGATGTGATGGACACACACACCCATAGTAAGCGTAGCATAAGATCAAGTCATTTAAGTTCGTATTGCTGTAAGCTTTCAAATACATAGTAACCTATTCCTTCGACCATGAGGTTATGTTAATCACCATCACCGGATGGATACTTTGATGACATCAAACGCCGCTTCGTAACTGGGTGGTTATAAAGGTGTCATTGGGTATTCTGAAAGTATGTGTTGAAGCGCATGAACCAAGATTGGGATTTGTCCATCCATATGACGGATAGATATGCTCTAGGCCCTCTCGGTGGAATGTCATCTAGTTAGCTTGCAAGCATGTGACTAGGTCACAAGGGATGACATATCACGGAACGAGTAAAGAGTACTTATCAGTAACAAGGTAGAACTAGGTATGGAGATACCGACGATCAAACCTCGGATAAGTATAGTATCGCGAGACAAAGGGAATTAGTTTCGTACGTAAGTGGTTCAGTCGATCGCGAAGTCATCGTTGAGTATGTGGGAGCCATTATGGATCTCCAGGTCCCGCTGATGGTTATTGATAGGAGATGTGTCTCTGTCATGTCTGCATATTCACGAACCGTAGGGTGACACACTTAAGGTTCGAAGTTGTTTTAAGTAGATATGGAATATGCGTTGGAGACCGAATATTGTTCAGAGTCTCGGATTGGATTCGGGACATCACGAGGAGATCCGGAATGGTCCGGAGAATAAGATTCATATATTGGGGATCATTTTCTAAGTTAGGAAATGTTCCGGAGTGTTTGTATTGAGATTCTAGAAGGTTTCGGAATGTTCTGGAAGGTTCTAGAGGATTTCTTGGAGTTTGCTTGAAAACCAAGAAAGGGTCAAAGGAAACCTATTGGGGCAAGACACGGATTCATGCGGGAGGAGGACTCCTCCCCCCTTCCCACCGCCGGCCATAGGAGGGGAGTCCTACTAGGACTCCCCGTCCCCAGGCACGCCTCCCCCCTTAAATAGAAGGGCAGGGGCGCCCCCTCCAATCCCTGCTCCCATAACTCGAATCTCTGCCGCCTCTCTCCTCCTCCTTTCTTCTGCACAGGCATAGGCGAAGCCCTGCAGAATTCTCTACTCCACCACCACCACCACGCCGTCGTGCTGCTGGGATTCCGTGGAGAAGATCTACTACCTCCGCTGCTCGCTGGAACGAGGAGAGGAAGGTCTGCTTCGACTCTGCACGTGTGACCGACTGCAGAAGCGCTGCCAAAACACGGCGCCGGAAGGATCGTCCACTTGACCGACTGCGGAAGCGCTGCTGGAACGCGACGCCGGAAGGATCGTCCACATGATCTTGAGATCGGCAAGTGATCGACTACATCAACCACGAGATCTAATCTCGTTAACGCTTTCGGATCTACAAGGGTTAGTTCCTATCTATCTCGTTGCTCATGTCTAATAGATTAGATCTTGGCTTTTATCTAGATTAGATCTGGGTTTTGTTCGTTCTTGCGGTAGAAATTTTTTGTTTTCCATGCTACGAACCCATCAACGGGATGTTAGGATTTCTCTGTACTTGCTTCACGGGGAGGCGTTCTGTCTTCTAGCCATCTAGACTAGGGGTGGAATCGAGCCGAGCCGAGCCGGCTCGGGGCTCGGCTCGGTCAAGCTCGCCAAATGTCGAGGCGAGCCTGGCTTGGCTTGATGCCTGAAAAAATCTAAAAACTAGGCTCGCAGCTCGGCCCGTAAGGCTTGTGGATCCCTCGATAGGCTCGTCGAGCCGGACGCCCACAACCCCGTACTACCCCTGCCCCCGTTTGATTCCCCTCGTCTTTGTGCTTGCTCCATCTCCCTCAACCCTCGTCTCCCTAGAGCCGGCGCCGCCACCGACCACAGCTGCCACCACCCTCGGATCCTCCTCCATGGATCCCCCACTCCTTGCTCCTCCCGATTCGTTCCCCTAGATCTCGTGCGGTGCAGTCCATCTAGGATCCTAGTGAACTGCGGCGTCGGCGCTGAGTAACTTGAGGCTTGGGGAGTTGGGGCGAGCTCCTCCAGGTCCTGTACGCGATCCACCCGGCGTCTAGATGCGGCGCTCACGGCTGCGTCCAGGGCCTCCTTGTCGTCGGGCTCCTACCTACGCTGGTCAACTTCGTATGCGCTAGTGCATGCACACCAGGCGACACCGCTGCTGGTAGCCTGTCGGCAGAAGCACATGTATGTGCACAAGAACATCTGTCGAGAAGTCTACACCCATGTGCCATGGCGTCTATGGCGGTAGCTCTACTAAGCACCAACTGTATTACCTACCTGCAATGATTTTTTTCGCTTCTTTGCTTCCAGATCGAGTTCTATGCATCATTAGGTTCAGTCTGATTAAATTTTTTAATTAGATCTGAGCGGTCCATTGGTACGTGCAAGCTATGTGAATTCCGTGCTAATTGGTTTCAATATCGTATGATGATGTATGAAATATTAAAATATGAACTGTCATACATAATTGGTTTTATCGTGTTACCTTGCACTTTTATTTCTACACCCATATCTAAATATATTGGTGGGCAGAAAGTTATTGTACTTCTCATGCATGTTTGGAAGAAAAACGCTTAAATGATTCCTTGTAACAATATGTTTTGGAACTATTCATGCCTTGTAACAATATGCTCTGAATATTGTTAGACTATGTTATGAATATATGCATAGTAAATTGTTATTCATAATTGTGAATCTTACATTTTTTGCATAAGTAATGATGAAATTTTTAATTTCATCGAGCCTTCGAGCCGGCTTGCGAGCTTCACCGAGATGGCTTGTCGAGCCTCGAGCCTGATTTCCAGGGTTGAGGCTTGGCTTGTCCAACCTCCGAGCCAAACCGAGCCCGAGCCGAACCTTGTCGAGCCCGAGCCGAGCGTTCGAGCCCGAGCTTTGATTCCACCCCTAGTCCGGACCTACTCTTGACCCGCGTCAGCGCTGTCTTTCTCGGGGTAACTCTGATGTGTCTGATACGGATGGTGTTTGCCCAGATGCTGTGTAACATCCCAAAACTCTAATCCAAGGTTATTAAGATCTAAATCCTTAAAATTAAGGTTAACAAAAACTTTTCCATTTAAAAATATTAAAGCATTCATATGTGTGTGCATTTAATTTAGGAGTTGTTTTGAATTGTCATGATTAAGTGATCCATTGATTGTAAAATAATTCTTAGGTGATTTAAACATCATCCAGATCATTCCCAAACAAATCCCAAAGAAAAACAAATCAAAATGAATAAAACAAGGAAATGGTCATTTGTGCCATTTTAACTACCATGCCTACTTTGGCTATTCCTAGAACTCAAATCTTAACAGAAACAAATGTGGATCTTTGCACCCCTTGCTAGTACAAGTAGTGATGTACCAAGGCCCACTTTGTGATCTACCAAAAACTTTCAAACACTAATTTTGAATGGCATTTGAAAATTGAATCTAGTGTAGGTATCAAGATCACACTTATTCAAAAACCACTCCAATGAACTCCATTTTCAAATCCCAAGCAACCAGAGATGCTCAAGCATGTGATCACCAACTCCACCAAATTTCAGCCCAAAATTCAAACATTTTTCTCTTGCGGCCATTTGATCGAACAGGTTGTAGACAGAATCAAATTAGCCTAACTATTACTGTTTTTGATCAATTCTTGTCAAGCCATTTGGTGTGCATTGATCATCCTTGTCCCCCCTGAGTCCAACCAACACCACACCGGCCTACCCCTAAGCCGCAGCAGCAGTGGAGCGCCGCCCCTTTGTGGTCACCGCCGGCCAGAAGAGGGTAATGCGCCAGAGACCACGCCACGCCATTCCAGCGTGCCCTCTAGCTCCGCCCAACCCTACCGCACCTCCCTGCCCCTTCCCCAAGCCCAGCCAGGCCCTGGACCACACCCCACCACCGCCGCCCATTCTCTCTGCGAGCCAGCTAGAGCGCCCTAGAGCGCGATCTCCGCCAGCACGCATCAGACCGAGCCTGGACGCCATACCGCGCACACCGCTCCGCCTCGACCCCAACACCCCGCCAGACACGACCGTGAGCCGCCGCGCGACCCATAGTCGCTGAGCGCCACGTCGAGCACCACCTCTGTCTTCCAGAGCACGCGACGCTCCCGACCACCATCCACCACCCCTAGTTGTGCCATTAAGCCATAGAGCACCGGAAGGAGGCAAGCCACTGTCCGCCTACGCCGCCCATATCGATAGCACCCTGTATCATCGTCACCGACGAGGTCGCCGTCGCCCTCTCGGTCCCCTCATCGAGCCTATATAAGGAGCCCTCCCCAGCACAAACTCCTCACACCATTCCACTCCCCTCTCTCCCCTGAGCATTTCCCCTCTCTCGCCGGAGCCACTCGAGCCGTAGATTGCCGGAATTGCACCGAAGGAGCCCACTGCAGAGGAGGAGACACTGCCGTCGATTCCGTCAACCGCAGCCCCTGCCGTCACCTCGCCTGAGTCCGTCGTCGTCTAGTTCGATCGCCCGCCTCGTCGCACTAGCTGGAGCCTTGGTACGTCCCCAGTAGACCCCCACCGGCCGTTTAGGGTTCGGTCTCGCCAGCGACGAGTACGTCATCGACGACGACTGTGGACCGTTGATCTTTATTCTAATTGTAGTGCCCAGATCGTCCCATACCGTTTCGGGTTTTAAGCCTCGCTGACAAGCGGGACCAACCTGTCAGCCGCCCTCTACGCCGCTGAGCGTCACTGGGCCGGTCCATTTCCTTTCCCGTGCTAGCCCATGAATTCAAATATAGGTTTTTCTATTTTAGTTTAAACTCAATTTTGTCCCTTAGTTCAAAATTCAATTCAAGAAGATTTACTGAACCAAATTGAGTGATTTCAATTTTGTTGGAAAGGCTCTGAAAAGATCTATCCAAGCCCGTTGGATTTAATTCATTTAGAGTTAGAGATCTCTCCTAGTAAAAATATCAAGACAAAAGCATTTGCACATTTAAACATTTTTATAAAATCGGCCATAATAGCTTTCGAGTTGATTCCAACTCTCAAAAATCACATTTAACCATACCTATCTGAATATATAATAATATTAAGGTTTAAATGTAGTGACTTTGGACTAGTACCAAAATAATGCTATATAGGCATTTCTAGTCACTTTAAATCATTAAATATTAAACTTAAACTTATTCAAATGTGATCCAACCTTTAAATCACATTCCCATATGTTAGAATATGTGGTGATGACATGTGTCCACATGATCCCATATTTTAAATGGAGAATATTAAATCTTAGTTAATTTCAATGAGTAGAAATTACTTTTCTTAAATAAAAAGAATAAAACTAGTTAATTAAACCTTATGATGCTTCTGATGATATTAGATCATCAAATGTGTGCCTTAGAGTGCTAAGTAGACTAGTTAAGTATGGGTTGGTGATTGTGTACTCCGTATGTATTTATAGACGATAGTACCGACCAAGCTTACATGGAGGAGGAGTTCTATCAAGAGGAGGAGGAAGAAAACTTCAACCACTGCACTGCATAAGTCAAGCCATCATTAACAATGCAAGCTAACCCTTGCAAGCTAGATAACCTAAGCAAATACATTAGGCATGCTTTGGTTATACCACTTTAACTCGTACCTACTCCAAGTTTTTACTTTCAAGCTTTTACTTTCTTTACTTTACCAAAGTCCCTTACTTGTTGAAGGTAGCATAAAAAGTATAAAACTTGACATATCTAGATAACCTTAGATGTCATTCTGTGGCATGAGATTGAGATTAGCATCCCACCTTAGTGAACACTCTTCACTTAGTAGCTTAGAGCTATATCAAAACTTGAGTCACTTTAGATGGTAACACTTGGTGAAAATGAATTGTGAAAACCTTGGAATGATGAGTCATTCTATTGAGATGTTTTGACATGTGTTGAGAAACACAAATGGTTTATGATGATGAAAATGTTGAGGCATAAGCCTTAGCCCTTTAACAAAAACTGATGGATGGATTCGGATGCGATACCATTCCAATTTTACCGTACAACCACAATACCTGAATTGGGTAAGGCTTAGCCGGAAATTTATATGCATTAGTATTAGTTCCCTCGCGGGAGAGGTTTGAGCTGAGGCTACCTCTCAATGTTGTCCACCTATGCAGTGCCCAAGATGACAGATGGTCATGGTTGGGAGGCCATACTCATAGGAGAGGTGCTTATACTAGGGTGTGTAAAGGAACGGTTATGTTTGATTATCTGCATACTAAGTATCGAATCTTGTGGTGAAAGTGTACCACCTCTGCAGAGTGTCAAACTATTCGAATAGCTGCGTTCGCGGTTATGGACAGTTGGAGTGGCCATACTATTTCGTTGTCAGATGTTTTCAAAATGACTTATGAAATGAATGATGAATCTTGACTTGACCACAACAGGGTTGTGACTATGGCACTAGTTTCCCAACTTAAGTGATTCTAGAACTTTATTTTATCTTTCTTTGTTTCTGAACTCAGCTTAGGTTTCAAACATAACTTTACAAATAAACATAGCGTTAGCATTTCCCACTAGCACTATCTTACTTGTTAGTGGTAGTTTGCGAGTACTTAAAGAGTACTCATGGCTTTTGTCCCTGGCTATTCTTATGGCCAGACTATGAAGGAGACTACCAAGATGATCGACAGCAGGACTGCTATGATAACTAGGACTATCTTCCATCGTCAGCATTGCCTGTGCCCCTGAAGATGGACCCCATCGCTATGCTTATTATTTATTCCGCTACTTGTTGTATTAAGACTAGATCATGAGATCCTTTATTTGTGTAAGACTTTATATTGGTTTGTAATGGATGATGTACTGTGATATCCAATATGTTATGTCTCGCAAAAATGGTAATCCTGGGATCGCGATGTATGACATAACAGGCATCTGGGATTAAAAATCTGGGTGTTGACAAGTTGGTATCAGAGCCATCCTGGCCGTAGGAGACCCTAGTTAGAATCGACGTCCGAAGAAAAATTTAATTTCAAAACCAAAGTGAGTATTTATGAAAAACTATTTCCTCTCTTACCCTTGGGAATTCATTCTTTCTCAAAAATTCATGTTCCTCAAATTCTTACATTACTACATAAAATTTGACACACTTGATCACTTCACTACCTTACTCATCCTAAATTCTTGTAGATGGAGACTCAGTTCAGCAAGTTCTACCAGTTGGGAAACGGAGGCCAGCTGATCTTCGAGAGGGATCTTGATTCACTGTCTGAGTTATTGGGACGCCCACATCTGGAGTTTCTTGGAGCTCAACTTCCTAGAACCCCAGGAGGAGATTTACAGTGGCTGGTTGATCTTCGAGGAAGCATAGAAGCACCCACGTCCGGGAGAATCCAATTCTCCGTAAGGGAGAACAACTGGCTAGATGGATTAGCCAGGGCAATGCATGAAGCTCTCGCACGTCTATGTGCCCTCAGTGTCAACCAAATCCAAGGAACCCGCTTTGCGCACTATGCAAGGTGTGACTTCATGGGAATGCCAATGGAAATGCCAAGTCACCCAGAGTTGAAGCGTCAAGTGGAGAACCTTGACTTCCTGCTGTACGATCGCTAGAAGGAATTGGACAATGCTAGGGAGTTTGCCAACCACAACCATGCCATTGCCGCCCAGAAGGCCCAGACTTTCTCACTGCTTGTCAAGGACCGTCAGTCTCTTCGCCTCCAGCGCGAAAAGAAGGATCGCGTCATCGCCCGTCTTCGCAAGAACTTGGCCGACCTCGAGAAGACCGTCAAGGAGCAAGAAACCCAGCCTATAGCAAAGGAGGAAGAAGAGGAGGGTGAAGACATCCAGGGAGATATGGATTCTTACCTCAGCAATGATGATGACTTTCTGGGGGAGGATGCCGTGGACTTCTACATTGACGATGAGGACTCCGACTTTATCGACGATGAGTAGATGCACTAGAGCACTGTCATAGCATGAGATGTATCGATCCCACTATATCGTAGCTTGCAGAATGGTTCTTAAAACCATCTATTTTCCTTTGTTGTTGTGGTGTGTGTGTGTTTGTATCGTGTGCTTGTTTGAATGAATGAAATAGAGTTAGTTGCAAAACCTGAGTCAAACTCAAAGTTTTAGCTTTGAAACAAAAACCATGAACCTTAGAACTTTCCACCTTACCCCTTTATCTATCTCAATCTTTAGATGACTCGTGAAAACCCAGGAGGGAGTAGCTCATCACAGGACCCAATGTTGCAGATTATACAGATGTTAGTTGCAGACCGTGAAGCAAGCAGGGCAGAGTGCCAGACCAACTTAGCAACACTGCAGCAGATAGCTCAGATGGCCCAAAACAACCAAGGGCAGGGAAATCAGTATCATCAAGGATCCAAGCTGAAGAACTTCCAGAACACCAATCCCCCAATATTTAGCACTTCAGAAAACCCATTAGATGCTGATGACTGGTTGCAGACGATGGAGAACAATTTGGAGGTAGCCAGAGTTGATTAAAACGAGAAAGTTCTCTTTGCCACCCACTACTTGGCAGGAGATGTAAGAGCCTAGTGGAACAACATCCGCATGATGAACCATGGTCAAGGGATGACATGGGAAGCCTTCAAAATCAAATTCAGTCGCACCCACGTGCCGTAGGGCCTAGTCACCCAAATGAGGGATGAATTCCGAGAGTTGAAGCAAGGCAGAATGACTGTGGTGGAGTACCGCGACAAATTCCTGTCTCTTGCAAGGTACGAACCCGATGAGATCAACACAAAGGCAAAGAAGAAGGATAGATTCCTGAACGGACTGCATGACGAGATGGAGACTGTCCTCGTCAACATCCGCTTCGAGGATCTTGAAGAACTAGTCGACTCTACCATTCAGATGGAAGGGAAGATTAACCAGGCAAACGACAACCGCAAAAGTCGTATGATGCACCAAGCTAGATCCAATAGTCACTAGAAGTACCGTCCCAACCCCTCACCAGGGTATGCACCGAGAAACAACCGACCCCCAATGTCTCGCTCAAGCTACCCCAACCGTAGCGGAGGCAATGTGAAGTCCGGAGGAAACAAAAACAACTCTGGCAACACCAACAATTTCAACCATGCCCCTCCCAAGAGCAACACCAACAACAACAACACTGCACCCAGAACTGGAAGCAATGCTATGCCTGTCGCAGCAAAAGACAAGTCCGAGATAACCTGTTTCGAGTGTGGAGTGAAGGGCCACTATTCCAATGAGTGCCCCAAGAAGAATGCCACCACTGCCAATGTGAATGCCCCAGCTCAACAGCAGCGTCGTGTTCAACCAGGGAGAAGGTTTGCCCCAGGGAACCCTCACAACCGCAACGGCCGTCTCTTCCACATGAATGCCGAGGAAGCCCAAGAAGCTCCAGACGTAGTGCTGGGTATGTTTTCTGCCAACTCAGTTTTAGCAAGGGTATTGTTTGATTCGGGAGCATCACATTCATTTGTCAGTGAAGAATTTGCATGCACTAGTAATACTCACCCAACCAACTTGAAGCATGTCATGATAGTTCAAATCCCCGGTTCAACAACAAAACCTAGAAAAATTTGCAAAGTTGTGCCTCTCAGAATACATGGGATAGATTTTTATGCCAACCTAATAGTACTTGGAACTAAAGGATTGGAAGTAGTACTAGGTATGGACTGGATGTCAAGGCATAAAGGACTGATAAACTGTGCTAAGAAAGCCATCACCATGACCAGTAGCTCTGGAGTCACAGTAGAGCATATATCTGAAACCTTACCCAGTCAATTCAAGTGCAACAAGAGTCTAGCCTTACCTACCATAGACCAAGTCAGAATAGTCTGTGAATACCCCGACGTTTTCCCAGATGAATTGCCAGGTTTGCCCCCAGATAGGGATATTGAGTTCATTATCGAACTAATCCCCGGAACCAGACCCATAGCCCAGAGACCCTATAGCATGAACCCCTCAGAGTTAGTAGAGTTAAAGAAGCAGTTGGATGCTATGTTAGCAACATGATTGATTCAACCAAGCGCATCACCATGGAGATCACCAGTGTTATTCGTCAACAAGAAAGATGGAGGCAACCGTTTGTGCACAGATTAAAGAAAGCTAAATGACGTCACCATAAAAAACAAGTACCCTTTGCCAAAGATAGAGGATCTATTTGATCAGTTGACTGGTGCCCAAGTATTCTCAAAGATTGATCTTAGGACTGGTTATCACCAACTTAAGATTCGTGCAAAGGATATTCCAAAGACCGCCTTTACTACTCGTTATGGTTTATACGAGTATACGGTTATGTCTTTTGGATTAACCAATGCCCCTGCTAATTTCATGAATCTCATGAATAAGATCTTTATGAATTTTCTAGATAAGCTTGTCGTTGTGTTTATGGACGATATCCTTATCTACTCCAAGTCAGAAGAAGAGCATGAGCAACATCTGAGAATCATTCTTGAAACCCTGAGAGAGCATCGGTTATATGCCAAGTTCAGCAAATGTGAGTTTTGGCTGAAAGAAGTAGGATTGCTAGGACATATTGTGTCTGCCGGAGGATTCTCTGTTGATCCCGCCAAAATTAAAGATGTCGAAGAATGGGAAGCCCCCACCACTCAAACCCAAGTCCGTGCATTTCTCGGATTAGCGGGATATTACCACAAGTTCCATATCTCGTTACTTCGCAAATGCCTAGAAGTGCCGGAGAAGACCGAAATTTTCAAGAACATCGATCACCGAGCTGTTGATATCAACAAGGACCTAACATATCGTGAAGTGCCCATTCGTATCTTGGAGGAAGCCTACCGTACCACCAGAAGTAGGAGTATCAAATTTCTCAAGGTTCAATGGAGCAACCATACTGAAGAAGAAGCCACTTGGGAGCGAGAAGATTACATTAGGACAGAGTTCCCAGATCTCTTTAGTTCCTAGTTTTCTTTCGTTAATCTCGGGATGAGATTTTGTTTAAGGGGGGAAGGTTTGTAACATCCCAAAACTCTAATCCAAGGTTATTCAGATCCAAATCCTTAAAATTAGGGTTAACAAAAACTTTTCCATTTAAAAATATTAAAGCATTCATATGTGTGTGCATTTAATTTAGGAGTTGTTTTGAATTTCCATGATTAAGTGATCCATTGATTTTAAAATGATTCTTAGGTGATTTAAACATCATCTAGATAATTCCCAAACAAGTCCCAAAGAAAAACAAATCAAGATGAATAAAAGCAGGAAATGGTCATTTGTGCCATTTTAACTACCATGCCTACTTTAGCTATTCCTAGAACTCAAATATTAACAGAAACAAATGTGGATCTTTGTACCCCTTGCTAGTACAAGTAGTGATGTACCAAGGCCCACTTTGTGATCTACCAAAAACTTTCAAACACTAATTTTAAATGGCATTTGAAAATTGAATCTAGTGTAGGTATCAAGATCACACTTATTCAAAAACCACTCCAATGAACTCTATTTTCAAATCCCAAGAAACCAGAGACTCTCAAGCATGGGATCACCAACTCCACCAAATTTCAGCCCAAAATTCAAAAAAATTTCTCTTGCGGCCATTTGATCGAACAGGTTGCAGATAGAATCAAATTAGCCGAACTATTACTGTTTTTGATCAATTCTTGTCGAGCCATTTGGTGTGCATTGATCATCCTTGTCCCCTTGAGTCCAACCAACACCCCACCGGCCTACCCCTAAGCCGCAGCAGCAGTGGAGCGCTGCCCCTTTGTGGTCACCGCCGGCCAGAAGAGGGTAATGCGCCGGAGATCGCGCCGCGCCATTCCAGCGTGCCCTCTAGCTCCGCCCAACCCTACCACACCTCCCTGCCCCTTCCCCAAGCCCAGCCAGGCCTTGGACCACACCCCAGCACCGCCGCCCATTATCTCTGCGAGCCAGCTAGCACGCAGCAGACCGTGCCTGGACGTCATACCACGCACGTCGCTCCGCCTTGACCACAGCACCCCGCCAGACACGGTCGTGCGCCGCCGTGCGACCCATAGTCGCCGAGTGCCGCGTCGAGCACCGCCTCTGTCTCCCAGAGCGCGCGACGCTCCCGACCACCATCCACCGCCCCTAGTAGCCCCATTAAGCCATAGAGCACCGTAAGGAGGCAAGACACCGTCCACCTACACCGCCCATGCCGATAGTGCCCTGTATCGTTGTCACCGACAAGCTCGCCGTCGCCCTCTCGGTCCCCTCATCGAGCCTATATAAGGAGCCCTCCCCAGCACAAACTCCTCACACCATTCCACTCCCCTCTATCCCCTGAGCATTTACCCTCTCTCGTCGGACCCACTCGAGCCGTAGTTCGCCGGAATTGCACCAGAGGAGCCCGCTATAGAGGAGGAGACGCTGCCGTCGATTCCGTCCACCGCAACCCCTACTGTGACCTCGCCTGAGTCCGCCGTCATCGTCTAGTTCGAGCGCCCACCTCGCCGCACTAGTTGGAGCCCTGGTACGTCCCCAGTAGACCCCCACCGGCCGTTTAGGGTTCGGTCTCGCCAGCGACGAGTACGTCATCGACGACGACTGTGGACCGTTGATCTTTATTCTAATCGTAGTGCCCAGATCGTCCCATACCGTTTCGGGTTTTAAGCCTCGCTGACAAGCGGGACCAACCTGTCAGCCGCCCTCTACGCCGCTGAGCGTCACTGGGCCGGTCCATTTCCTTTCCCGTGCTAGGCCATGAATTCAAATATAGGTTTTTCTATTTTAGTTTAAACTCAATTCTGTCCCTTAGTTCAAAATTCAATTCAAGAAGATTTACGGAACCAAATTGAGTGATTTCAATTTTGTTGGAAAGGCTCTGAAAAGATCTATCCAAGCCCGTTGGATTTAATTCATTTAGAGTTAGAGATCTCTCTTAGTAAAAATAACAAGACAAATGCATTTGCACATTCAAACATTTTTATAAAATCAACCATAGTATCTTTTGAGTTGATTCTAACTCTCAAAAATCACATTTAACCATACCTATGTGAATATGTAATAATATTAAGGTTTAAACGCAGTGACTTTGGACTAGTACCAAAATAATGCTATATAGGCATTTCTAGTCACTTTAAATCATTAAATATTAAACATAAACTTATTCAAATGTGATCCAACCTTTAAATCATATTCCCATATGTTAGAATATGTGGTGATGACATGTGTCCACATGATCCCATATTTTAAATGGAGAATATTAAATCTTAGTTAATTTCAATGAGTAGAAATTACTTTTCTTAAATAAAAAGAATAAAACTAGTTAATTAAACCTTGTGATGCCTGTGATGATATTAGATCATCAAATGGGTGCCTTAGAGTGCTAATTAGACTAGTTAAGCATGGTTTGGTGATTGTGTACTCCGTATGTATTTATAGACGATAGTACCGACCAAGCTTACGAGGAGGAGGAGTTATATCAAGAGGAGGAGGAACTTCAACCACTGCACTGCATAAGGCAAGCCATCATTAACAATGCAAGCTAACCCTTGCAAGCTAGATAACCTAAGAAAGAGATTAGGCATGCTTTGGTTATACCACTTTAACTAGTACCTACTCCAAGTTTTTACTTTCAAGCTTTTACTTTCTTTACTTTACCAAAGACCCTTACTTGTTGAAGGTAGTATAAAAAGTATAAAACTTGACCTATCTAGATAACCTTACTTGAGATTGAGATTAGGATCCCACCTTAGTGAACACTCTTAACTTAGTAGCTTAGATCTACATCAAAACTTGAGTCACTTTAGATGGTAACACTTGGTGAAAATGAATTGTGAAAACCTTGGAATGATGAGTCATTCTATTGAGATGTTTTGACATGTGTTGAGAAACACAAATGGTTTATGATGATGAAAATGTTGAGGCATGAGCCTTAGCCCTTTTACAAAAACCGATGGTTGGATTCGGATGCGATATCATTCCAATTTTACTGTACAACCACAATACCTGAATTGGGTAAGGCTTAGCCAGAAATTTATATGCATTAGTATTAGTTCCCTCGCGGGAGAGGTTTGAGCTGAGGCTACCTCTCAATGTTGTCCACCTATGCAGTGCCAAAGATGACAGATGGTCATGGTTGGGAGGCCATACTCATAGGAGGGGTGCTTATACTAGGGTGTGTAAAGGAAAGGTTATATTTGATTATCTGCATACTAACTATGATGATTCAGGGTTATGCCTGACAGATGTATCGAATCTTGTGATGAAAGTGTACCACCTCTACCGAGTGTCAAACTATTCGAATAGCCGCGTCCGCGGTTATGGACAGTTGAAGTGGCCATACTGTTTCAATGTCAGATGTTTTCAAAATGACTTATAAAATAAATGCGAATCTTGACTTGACCACAACAGGGTTGTGACTATGACACTAGTTTCCCAACTTAAGTGATTCTAGAACTTTATTTTATCTTTCTTTGTTTCTAAACTCAGCTTAGGTTTCAAATTTAACTTTACAAATAAACATAGCCTTAGCATTTCCCACTAGCACTATCTTACTTGTTAGTGGTAGTTTGCGAGTACTTAAAGAGTACTCATGGCTTTTGTCTCTGGCTATTCTCATGGCCAGACTATGTAGGAGACTACCAAGATGATGGACAACAGGACGGCTATGATAACTAGGACTATCTTCTATCGTCAGCATTGCCTGTGCCCATGAAGATGGACCCCACCGCTACGTTTATTATTTATTCCGCTGCTTGTTGTATTAAGACTGGATCATGAGATCCTTTATTCGTGTAAGACTTTATATTGGTTTGTAATGGATGATGTACTGTGATATCCAATCTGTTATGTCTCGCAAAAATGGTAATCCTGAGATTGTGACATATGACATAACAGACATCTGAGCTTAAAAACCGGGTGTTGACATGTTGTTGCTCCCGTTCCTCGCTCTTCTTCCTGTGGGTGTGGTTGTGCCGCTGCTCGCTCTCCCCCTCGTGGATGCGGCCGTGCTACCGGTTCGTCAGTACGCGTGCTGTTCGGCTTTACGTGTGCGCCGTCCGCAGGTCTCATCCCCTGGTCGTGGACGCGGCTACCGCGGGTTCGCCCCTTCTGATTCTGCGCGATCTCCAATCCCTCTAGCGTTTCGGCTGGCAATGTTTGTGCTGACGTACCCGATGATCTTACTGCTGGTTTCTTCTCTGAAGAGCAAATTGCCCGGAGACGGGAGATCAGGATGGGCAAACCGTCCTTTAGCGGATAAGTACATCTGGTACTGTTTCACATCATGCTGCTGTTGCCAGTGTCTCTTTTCATTGTATTATTTCCACTGCAGTTCTTCTATTTTGACCTGATGTTCAATTTTTTACCTTCTGTTTTCCTTTGCAGCCAATATTCCTCCACTAGGGTATCCCCTCAGTTGCTGGTTGATTCTTCCGATGATGAAGATGTCATTTTAAATGCCGGCTTGCATATGAATACTGAGTTGTTGTCTCATATACATGGGCCATTTTCTTCCCCGGTGCTTATTCTTCAGATTTAGCGTATGTCGCCGGAGATGGTCTACCTGATTCCTCTGGTTTTAATGTTGATCAATCTATCAATTTGCCTATGGACGATTCATCCGACGACGAGATCCCTGATCCTTTAGTTGCATTGCCGCATAATAATTTATCTAGAGGTATGGAATGTTTGTTGTTTCTGTCATCACAGTTAATCGTCGACAATACATGCTTGCAGCTTCCTATGTTCTATGTTTTTTCTTTTCTTTCATAATATCTATTCAGATGTTATCCCTTCAGATTTTCCTTAAATGCGTGTTCTTTGTTTTCATTGCTTGCTTTCTTATTGGCGTATTTTCTTACTGACGACGGGTTGTCTGTTATCTTAGGAGCATGGCCCGGAAGGTCTTTTTATGGTCCACCTCATCATGTGTGTGCACACTGTGGCGCTTACTTTTGGTATCAAGAGCGTTGTATAAACCTTAGAAAAATGAAACGAGTTGTTTACACATGTTTTTTCCGTGGTAGAAGAGTTTCTCTTCCGATTTATTCTGATTGGCCATCTCTGCTTGCCGACTGCTTCATTTTGACGGTGGGCCTGAATGTAACCATTTTATGCGTCTCCTTCGTGAGTATAATTTTATGTTTGCTTTCACTTCTCTTAGTGTTTATGTTGATAAGAGTGTGAATGTTGACCCTGGTCCATACTGTTTCAAGATATGTGGAGTAGTTTGCCATGAAATTGGTTGGCTCTTCTTCCTCCTGAGGGATGATCCCGTTCCAAAGTTTGCTCAGCTTTACATTTATGACACCCAGAATGAAGCTGATCATATAATGGGAATATTTTCTCCCGAAGACGATGAGGGTGATGGCCGCGTTGCATCAACTAGCCTGGTGCTCATGGGAGCACTATACAATCTGGTGCTAATTTGGACCTAAATGGTGCTCCTTCTCGACGTCATCGTCGACAAAGGGAGGAGCCTGATCGTGAAAGTGTTGATTCTCTTGCAATTATTTGAAATACTCACAACTCTTTGGTCTAACATTTCGCATGGCTGAGCAAAGATTTTTCTCGGCTGACACCCCTGATGTTGCTATCCAGTTGTTTGGGCACAAGGGAACCGAGCATGGAAATCGATATTCGCTTCTGGCTGCACCTGAACTAGCTGCTCTAATTGTTGATGGTTTTTCTTCTGAGGATAATAGAATTGACATTATTGTCCAAAAAGAGACAGGGTATTTTGAACATGTGTCTCCTCTTAATCCTTTTCTCATGGCTCTTCAGTATCCACTTCTATTTCCCCGTGCGTCAATGGGTTTTCATCTTGGGATTAGATATCGAGATGTTGAAGGTATTCCTACTGGTAGACGCCAGAATGTATCCATGCTAGAATATTACTGTTATAGATTCCATTACCGAAAAGGTGAGCCTAATACATTTACATGTTGTGGTCGATTATGTCATCAGCTTAAGGTAGATTCGTTCTCCTGTGTTCGTCCTGTCGGCTTAGTTATCACTTCTGGAATCAAGAAAGTCCCTGGTCGGAAAGATATCAGGGTTTATGTGATGCTCTTGAAAGAGGGAATTCAACCGGTAAAAATGTTGGGAGTTGAATATATTTTACATTCTAGCTATACCAGCAGTCCGCTACATGATACAGAATTATTAAGATGGGATGGCCATCTCCCGTGTTCATGGAGCTCCTGATCTTTTTGTTACTTTTACATGCAATCCTAAATGGGGCAAAATAGCTGATCCACTTCTTATGGAACCTGGCCAGATGTCTGCCGATCGGCCGAATATATTTACACGTATATTCAAGATGAAGTTTAATGAATTCAGTGGTGATGTTCAAAGAGGCAAGACTTTTGGTCCTGTTCATGCATGTATGTTGATCTACTATTTTTCAAACCGTTTATATATTATATCTCTTATAGTATTCCTTATATTTTGTGCTACCGATTTCTAAACTTCCTCTGTTGTCATCCATTTATGTTTGTATTTCTGTTGTCCAATTGTTCCTAACCTATGTCTCTACATGCCGTGCAGATTTGTATGTCGTCGAATTTCAGAAGAGAGGACTGCTCCACGTACATGCTCTCGTGTGGTTAAAGGCTGACACTGAAGATCCTACACCGGGTACGATTGATTCATACATCTCGGCAGAGATACCGGACTACAAGACTGATCCTCTTGATTGTGCACTTGTGGCATAGTTTATGGTGCACGGATCCTGTGGGAAGTACAATCCAAATTCTCCTTGCATGAAGAATGGAATTTGTGCTAAATGCTATCCCAAAGAGTATAATGAAGAGACAACGATTGATGGGTTTGGTTTTCCTGTTTACCACCGGCGAAACAATGGTCGTTTTATTACGAAGAATGGAATTCCTTTGAACAACAGATGGATTGTGCCATACAATCTAAATTTATTGAAAAAAGTGCAGGCCCCTATTAATGTGGAATGGTGTATGGTGTAATAAAACAAACCTTCTAAAGTACCTTTTCAAATATCCTGCTAAAGGACACGAGTACGCCTCCGCTCTATGTATCGGTCTTCAAATTTAGAATCGTCGGGAATTAATGAAATAGACGAGTATGCCAAAAGCAGGTACTCTATATGACTATTTCACTTCATTTGGTTTGGCTTAGACTACTATATTTCCTCCTGTTGCGTTTCATGTCTATTTTTTACTTAGTATATTCGCATACCTTTTTTCAATCTTTATGTTACAAATATCTTTCTACCCGTGAGGCCCGTTGGTGCACATTTGCATTTGACATCCATGTTCGAGAGCCTTCAGTTCAAAGGCTGGTTGTCCATCTTCCGAATATGAACAGGGTCATTTTTGGCGAAAATGATGATCTTACTGCTGTTTTAGGCAACCCCAAAAAATACATGACTGTGCTAACTGAGTGGTTTACTGCCATCCGCCGTTACCTGATGCTCGAACTTTAACATATTTAGAGTTTCCATCAAAATGGATTTGGCATGGACAGAACAAAAGATGGAAAAGCAGAAAACCTGACAACAAGCGAAAGCCGAAGTTCGGCCCTCTCATCGGTCGGATTTATAATTATCATCCTACAACAAAGGAACTTTATTTTCTAAGGATGATACTCAATATTGTGTCGGGTGCTATGTGCTTTGAAGATTTGAGATCATATCGTGGGGTTTTATACGATTCTTTCTCCCCTAGCTATATCACCGGAGCAGTGCTCACCCTCCCGGTACCACCGAAGACCAATAAGAAAATGGATTGAAGGAACGGAAACAGGAGGCCAAACTAAATCCAGCTATCCCCTTTTTGTATATTGTCGTGCAGGACATATAAGCCTGTTCATCAGCAGTAGACCAAGTTATAACAAGCAGGAAAGCTTTTCTGTCTACCTGTATAATTAGTAGCTCTCTTTTGTACAACCTAATGTAACTAAGATTGTTCTACTCACGAGCAGCGATCTCTTAGTACTCTGTTTAGCTACCCCATGTAACAAAGAGAACCAACTCTGAAATTCGATGTATATATGTCCAGTGCATACATATTTAGTTGTTTGGGGGTCTTTTGTCGAATCATCTAATAATTAAATTTTGAGGCTATACGCAGACTATTCTTGTCTTATATTGGTTCCATTTAAATTTGTGCAGCGAACCGATGTTATGCTTTGCCTTATTAATTCAACATTTAATTTGTGGGGTAAATAAACAACTTGAACCATAATATTTAATTGTTGGGATCCCAATTCCTCTTAATATTGCTAAGTTAGGCCATACATTGTCGTGCCATGCATCACATCATTAACATGCCGGATCTTTTGCCTAGTATTAAATATTGCATCTGATGGTCTCTCTAGTGCTATGCTTTTTCACCGGATATGACAGTCGATGTGAGATACGACAAGCCTTTGGTCACCGACTTTGTCTCACAAGCGAGCATTCCCCTCATTCTACCTATTTTGCATTTATAGTATTTACTTGCTTCCTTTGATCTATTGCTATCCTTATTGTCGATGCTTTAGTACCGTCCCCTTATTTTACCTGCTCTACTATATTGCCTTGGTTATCCAATTGCCTTTGTTTGAGTAGCTAGCTTTGTCCCTGCGAGTCCTCGCGCATGCTTATGTCTGCTTCCCGCTCTCACACAGGTGAACCGTGATATCTGGTTATGGTTGATAACATGATAAATTGGTGATGTTAGTTATGGTTATGATTATGGTTTCACCTAATAGTAAGTCCCCGGCAGGGACCACCTTTGGAAACTGCTTGAGCCGACCTAGGACCTGTTCGTTCTACGATACTAGTTCTGAGTTGATCGCACTAACCTAATGTGGGGGCCCCTAGGACCCCCTCATCTACCGACGCTATTCGTTTATCCAGAGGGTCACAAATTGTTTTTCATTTGGTGCATACGCATAATATGTCCTCAGACATGGGTGAGTTGATATATCTTTGGACTTGGTGATGATATGATTTGGTGGACAACTCGGGCATTAAATACATAAAATCTTTACATGCTGGTGGTTAAAGGGGAGCTCTACAAGTTATCTTCTAGGACCGTTCGGTATAGTAGTCGTGGTTGTGCCACCTTGAGACTCGGTCGTGCCTCTAGGCTGGATAAAACATAGTACGCGATATCTCTAGATACGCACGTAGTTATGTGACAGTTCTTGTTGTGAGATTCGGAAGATGTTGCCTGAAGGGTTGAGCATGCGTTTGGGTACAGTAGTGCAACCCTGTAGGGTAAATCTTTTCGAGAAGCCGTGTGTCCACGGTTATGGACGCCTCAGGAGTACGGTGTCATGATCATAGACAACGCCACTAATGCTTTGCCTCTAATAATATGACTAGTAATTAGCCTTATCAACTAAACACCTGCTTAACTAAAATAGCCACCATGTGTGTTCTGCGAGAGGGCTTCCTCGACTGGTCTTCGATGGGGAAATATTCGGATGGGTTATGTCTGGTGTTTTATTATACTTATCATATAGCTCTTTCTTATCTCTCTATAATAGCTGAAGTTATAGTGTATCTCTATAAGTTAGATAGTGCAAGCTTTGCTACCACTGAGCCCACCATACCTATATAGGCGAGGACCGCCGAATTGTAGCCTCGCCATGTACTGGCCTCAGTACTGATCGATCTTTTTTTTCTTTGCCCTTTGCCGGCACCCTTTGGCTCGACAGGTATGAGATCGACGACGTTAGCAAGGTTACCCTTCTAGCTTGGCCCGAGCAGGGTTTATGGACACCGCTTGGTTATTCTTCAGGACTCTTAGTCCCATTTGGATCCTATCCGTACATGGATACTATTTGGCTTTCTTCATGACTTGTATCATTTGTATTCTTGACTCGTTGAGTCATTGTTGTATATATAAGTTCTTGTGGATTCTGTTGTAAACTACTGTGATGTAACTACTTGTAATCAAATCCCACCCACACGAAAGTGTCTGGTGGGTGTCTTTGCATCGCTTCTATGCTGGTTTTGGCGGAAAATACTAAGACCTGCATAGACCTGATTCTCGGGTGTTACAAGTGGTATCAAAGGAAAGGTTTATCATGTAGGTTAACCTTGCCAACGGACGATGTCTAGTGTCAAAACTATTTTGCTACAAATGCGTTGGATAGTTCTGATTTTTCTCTGTATCTCTTTTCTTTCTATCCTTATCTTTACGAGTTTTGAATCTCATTCTTACCTTCTTCAAGTCTAGGATTCTCGTGGTTGGGTTTCCATCGTACGTTTAGGGTTCTGCTTCATTCCCTCTTATAAGGGTGGAGCTACATCTGGTTTTCATTCTATCTGATCTCTCTTCATATGTTTCTGGTGTTTTGCGACTTCTGAGATAACGACATCATCATCTTTCTGAATCTTTGTGAATACTCTTTGTTAAATTTCTAGTCTTAATTCTGAGAGTTGGGTTGCATAATTCTCCTATTCATGTGCGGAGTAATGCTTTGGGTGCGTGATGGACTGATCCCCATCCGACTACTCTTATCATTCGCTCTTGTACATTGAATTGATGGATCAGTGTGATTCTTACTCCTCCTTTGGAAGATAGAGGTGGCCTTGTAACCTCTTTCTTCACCTTTATCTCTCCGGAGTCTCCTCTCGAAGAACATGAGCAACAATCCTTGTTGGTGGTGTCGATGATTTAAAGACGAAGCAAGAATTCTTGTTAGTGGTGTCACGACCATCAGCCTGATGCAAGAAGATCTGATCATCAACCTCTCTCCCCCTATGTCTTTGCTGGGATCTCGGGACGTCATCCTTGTTAGTGGTGTCGAGTTGTAATACCCGGGAAAATATCCCCAATTAGATTTGTCTGTCTGTTTTTATTTTGTGCATCATCATGACATCATGCATATTCTTGCCCTAAAATATTTTCACCAAAGCCTATTTTGTTTTCTAGTTAGTCCCCTTCTTTAATTTCAAATTTGAAACCCAGTGTTTCCTAGATCTTTTATTTGTCTAAAAACTATTTACAAAAACCTTTCTGAAATAAAACAAATAAAAAAATAAAAAATAGTGGGGTAGGCAGCCGCTGGCCAGGCCCAAAAGCCTAGCCAGCAGCCACCTACCACCCCACTGAAACCCTAGCTAAGAGCATCTCCACTCGCGTTCCCAGGACGCCGTTCCCAGGGCGTATTTTTGGTGCGGACGGTGATTTTTTGCGAAGTCGCATTCCCAGGACGCCGGTTTCGTCTGGATTTGGCCCAAAATAGGTTCGGCGTTCCCAGGCCAAACCCGAGGCACCGATAACGGCCTAGGAATGCCGGATGGAGAGAAAACAAGGGTGGGCCAGCCCTATCGGCGAGTGGAGGCCGAGTTCCTGCCCTTTTCTTCTTCCTCTCCCGCCTTCCCTCCACAATCCTCCACATCTCCTGCCAGTTCACCGAGCTCCCGCCCGCCATGCCGCCCAAGGCTTTCGCCAAACGCCGATCCATTGCCGGCGAACCAAAGGAGAAAAAAGTGAGGAAGCCGAGAGCGCCCATGACGAAACCTGAGGGCATGAGCGTGCCCGACTGGTTGGCCCTATCCACGGCGAGAAAGTTCACTACGGATAGCCATAGGGACAGGAAGGCAAGGGCCAAGCAGGCGCATGACCTCACCGAAGTTCAGGCGATGAGGGGAGCAGCGACCGAGGCTCAAGCGATGAGGGAAGCCGCGTCCGAGGCTTAGGCGATGAGGGAAGTGGCATTGGCGTCGTCCCGTGCGCAGTACGGCGGTGTCCAGGGGAGCCAACCAAGCATCATGTCACCGGTCGGGTACTCGCCTGCCGGGTTCTCGCCGATCTCGCCGGCGATGTTCCAGGAGAACAAGGCGAACCTACGGTAGAGGTACTCCTCCTCCTCCTCCTACGAGTTTGATGGCGGATTCAACCCAAACAACGGCTTCCCCTGCCGCGCACCACGTCCTCCTTCGGCGTTCAGCGTCGACATCAATGCCCCCTACGCCGCCTCATCGATGGCGCGCCGTGGTCCTCTGTCGTTCACCGAGAGCTCGTCGCACATGTCCCACGGCGAGTCGGACGCCCAGAACATGTTCGGCGAAATGTCCAATGAAGCCTATCTGCAGGGCATGATCACCGAAGGCTCGGCGGCCGCCACGGCCAGCAACGCTGGCTTCTTCATCCAGGAATAGTCTCGGGCCGACGCCGAACATGGCATCGAGTCCCAGGATTTCACCGAGCAGACCCAGACCGATGAGGAAGAGGAAGGTGTTGGTCTGACTCTGGTGAAGGGCAAAGGCAAGAAGAAGGCGAGCACCTTGGTGACCGAGCCCCGAATCAAGTGGACGCCGACTGAAGACCTTTGCCTCGCCGACGCCTGGAAATCGGTGAGCATGGACCTGATCACTGGCGCCAACCAAAATTTGGACAACTACTGGAAGCACGTGAAGCTAGCGTTTGATGAACGCAACCTTTGTGACCCGAAGTACAACAAAACCCACATGGAGCGTGGCGAGAAAGCCATGACCAACCACTGGGGGCTCATCCAACAGGCGTGCAACAAGTGGCACAGTCTTCTCGAGGAGGTCGAGCGCACACCCGTCAGCGGCGTGAGCATGGATGCCAAGGTACTACGCCGAACACTAGCCGAAGGTACTTATTCATGCCTATGCTGACACACTTTGTCTTGCCTTTGCAACTACTCCGCGTACTCGACATGTACCGGGCTGACACCGGGACAAAGTTCAAGTTCTATCATGTATTCCCTTTGATCGAGAAATGCCAGAAATGGGCGGATACTCGGCTCACCCTCGGCAAGACGAAGGACGACGTGTACAACCTGGCGGCCCCTCCACCTGTTGCCGGCGAAGGAAGGACCGAGCTCGGCTAGAAGAAGGCGAAGATGCTCAAATCCGCAGGACCTCTAGTCGAGTGCCTCCAGGAGTCCATCGAGAGGTGCATCGCTGATACGAAGGCCCATACCAAGAAGAGGGAGGAGAAGACCAAGCAGAGGTGGGCGTAGCTGCTACAGAACCAAGACCACAAGCTCGACCCCCTCAAAGTGAACTTCGCCGCCAAGAAGAGGAACACAGATCTGCAGTTTCTCATGGGCAGTCTGAAGACACCTCGGCGATGAGCTCGCCGGTCAAGGCCTGGTATCTGGCCCGACACAACGACATCCTCGAGGAGGACAACACCGAGAGCGTGCCAAACTCTGCGCTGAACACCTCAACCGTGCCTTCACCGAGCTCCGCTTCTACTTCCTCCAACCAGCCGTCCGGCAGGAACACCGACGAACCAATCCCCATCGCACCGGACATGCCGGAGGAGACCACCCCCATCGATGACTGATCACCGACCATTTTATCTTGTTCTGTAATAAAATTCGATGGCCAAACTACTTTGGGCGTACTTCTGCCGAACACCCCATGGCCAAAATTTCGCCGCAGAACGAGAAAATTTGAAAATGTCGCCGTTTTGCTCTTCGCCTGGGAACTCAGTCTAGGAACGTGAGTGGAAAATCGGCCATTCCTAGACCGAAACCTTTGTCCGTCCAACGCTATTTAGATCCGAATTTCGGCCTGAAAACGACCAACGAGTGAAGATGCTCTAACCCTAACTTACCCAACCCGGCCGCCGTCACACAAACAGCGACTCGCGCACGCACTCGCCCGGCCCCACCACGACACAACACATGTGACGCGCCCTCCCCTCCTCGATCAAAACTGACCCTGCCGCTCGCCACCAACCCACCTACCCCGCTCCTCTATTTCCACCCTTCCCCGATGAGATCCCTTCCTTAGACGTACATGCCACATTCCTCTCCTCCCTCCTCCTCCCGAACCCCCTCCCCTTGAGAGTCACATGTGCGCCCCCGGGCCGCTCCCGAGCCCTCCCCGGCGTCGCTGCCGTCCCGAGATGGTGAAGGAGGGGCGCCGGAGTAGGTTGTAGGTCTAGGGTTAGTGTCTTCGGCAGCTTGCCGGTAGTTTGGAGTAGGGTAGCAGCTTCTCTGGCCTAGATCTGCTACATCCTGTGCTGGTGGCTGCTCTTGGCTGTGCTCCGGTGGACGGAGGCGACGAAGAGCTTCTGCACCCCAGGGATCTCCGCAATAAGGGTCAAGGTTGGTGGTCGCTGGTCTCTAGCCAGATGCGTCGCTGTTTACTCCCCCTCTCTGGCCGGCCGTGGTGGCGAGGAGAGAGGGGAATTGAGCGGTGGCACTGATGGACCTGGAGCCAGGCGAGGCTTTGCCTGGAAGGCGTTCCGGCGCAGCGCCATCAGGTGGCTGCTTCCTCTCTTGGTCAAGCTTCTGTGGTGGAGCTTCCCGAAGGAAGATCTGGCAGCGAAGCCGCTTGTCTTCAATAAGTGCTGCCTCTCCCAACGTGATAGCCCAGTCCCTCTGCAGCTCTTCTCGACAGGCCATGGTGGCGAGGGAGAAGACGGCGGCGGTGCTGTTGCTATTGATGTTTGGGGGCGGTTCTGGAGGTCGTTGGAGATTGCGACCCCTGCAGTAGTACCCAAGCGGAGCCTCTGTGAGGTAACCTCTATCCTCGGTCAAAAGGTCGATCCTGCTGGGCTTGAGCCTAGCTATGGCTCTGGCATCTTCTTCCTCCTTAACTGGAGGATCTATCCGGATCTCGGCGTGGCGATTAGTGTTGTGGCAATCCCAAGTGGTTTTGTCCCCGGCGGTTGCAGTGATGGCCACGCGAGAAGATCAAAGCTCGTCGGCGGCAATATTGGACTCGATCGCATTTCATCGAGCTATTCTGGGGTGCTAGTTGAAATTGTAAAGGGCATGGATGTTATTTTCATGTTTTTTATGGCCCTCTTTTTAATTGTAACCGCACTGCAGATTTAATGCAATCTCTAGGTCCATCGGGACCTTTCCCGTTCAAAGAAAAAAAAAGATGAGATCCCTTCCTCACCTCGCTTCCTGCTTCCCACTCGCCTCGATCCCCATCAATCTCCTCTACCTATTGATGCTCCTCCTCGCCAGCGGCCGAGCCACGTATGCCTGGACATTCTCTACACCGACCTGGAACCCAGCTCGTCTTATCCCCGCCGTCTTACTCCCAGAGATGGCATCGTCGCCTCCTGCACCGTCCGCGAGCTCCGATCCCTGCGCCGGTCGCCTCCCCTCCTGCCTCGTTCGGCCCAGCAGCCATCCCTGCTCGACATCGTCCGGCCAGCGCACGCCGCTGCCTATCCTTGGTCGTGCACATCCTATGCAGCAGCCGACGACCTGTCCCACACCGCGCTGCTCGTGTATTGTTCCTCGCTGGCCTCGATCCTCCTCGTCCAGGATGCCGCGCGGCATATCCTCCAAGGCCGCGCATGCCCTCTGGTTCCTGTCGCGTGTGGGCACTGCCAGCCCTCGTCCTCGTCGATCTTGTAGCAAGCGCTGTGTTGCACCTCCGCTGCGCTGCTTGCAGCGCCTGCACAGAGCATGGGACGCACCATATCCGTTTAATGTCAACAAAGATGCAGCAGCACGACGCCTCTCAGTGGCCTTCTGCTTTTCTTTTGGTTGACCAAGCCATGTTGTTACTATGTTTGTTCCTGTCCGTGCCTGTGTATCTCTTGTACCGGCGTCCGTGCTCTTCTCCAAGCACAAGATCATCCGTTCCATTGCCCATACAATCGAGTATAAGACCTTCCGAAGACCACCGATGCCAAGTATTGCAACGACAAGAAATTCCTCGAACAACCCTGACAAGTCAAGATTGGCCACCGATAAGATTGGACACCAATGTGAGAACACAAGTGCTTCTTCGTGGACCCAAAGATCTCCTTCCCGAAATTGATGACCCGAGACTCTCATTCTCTCCTTCACAGAACACCGAGTCCTTCAATGAACCCGAAGCCCCGTTCCTGGAGTCCGAAGACTTATCCCATCGAACCCCAAGATCTCCGATCAAATATGTGTGACCCATATCCGCCCTATTTTATATAAATGAATACAATATACTTGTGCATATCAAATCGTTCATGCTCGCATACATATCTTGTTGTTTGGAGGTATTTTGTCGAATTACCTAATAATTAAATATGGAGGCTATGTGCGGACTTCTTCTCTTATATTGGCTCCATTTAAATTTGTGTAGCGAACCAATGCCATGCTTTGCCTTATTAATTCATAATTTAATTTGCGGGATAAATAAAAAACTTGAACCATAATATATAATTGTCGAGATCCCAATTCCGCTTAATATTGCTAAGTTAGGCCGCACATTGCCATGCCATGCATCATATCATGAATATGCCGGATCTTTTTCCTAGTATTAAATATTGCATCCAATGCGTCTCTCTAGTGTTATGCTTCTTCACCGGATAAGACGATGAGTCGATGTGAGATACGACAAGCCTTTGGTCACCGACTTTGTCTCATAGATGAGCATTCCCTCTTCTACCTATTTTGTATTTATAGTCTTTACTTCCTTCATTTGATCTATTGCTATCCTTATTATCGATGCTTTAGTACCGTCCCCTTATTTTACCTGCTCTACTATATTGTCTTGGTTATCCTTTGCCTTTGTTTGAGTAGCTAGCTTTGTCCTTGCGAGTCTGTCAACACCCGGATTTTTAAGTCTAGATGCCTATTATGCCGTACATCGTTATCCTAGGATTACCATTTTTTCTAGACATAAAAAAAGTGGTACCACAGTACATCATCCATTACAAACCATAATAAAGGTCTTACAAATAAAGGATCTTGTGATCCAGTCTTAATACAATCAAAGCAGCGGAAAGTAAACGTAGCAGGGCTTCATCTTCATGATCACAGGCAATGCTGACGATGGGAGATGATCCTAGTTGTCATAGACCTCCTGTTGTCCATCTTCCGGGTAATCCTTCTCATAGTCTGGCCATGGGAATAGCCAGGTACAAAGCCATGGGTACTCTTTAAGTACTCACAAACTAACACTAACATAAGTAAGTTAAAAGCTACTAGGAATCTTAAGCTCTAGGTTTGTTTGCAAAAAGCCAGGTTTATTTCATAAGGGTTTCAAGAGTAAAGGCCTAGTTTAGTTCTCTACATCACTTAAGGGGGAACTCAGATTTCATGTCCACAATTCTGTTGTGGTCAAGTAAAAGTCATCTTTTAAGTCACAAACCATTTTGAAAACATCTGACAACGGAACAGTATGGTCACTCCAACTGTCCATAACCGCAGACGCGGCTATTCGAATAGTTTGACACTCTGCAGAGATTGTACACTTTCACCACAAAATTCGATACATCCGGCAGGGATAACCCTGAATCATCATACTTGGTATGCGGATAATCAATCTTAACCTTTCAATTACACACCCTAGTATAGGCACCTCCCATATGAGTTTAGCCTCCCAACCATGACCATCTGTCATCTTGGGTACTGCATAGGTGGACATTCATCACGAGGTAGCCTCAGCTCAACCTCTTTCACAAGGGAACCCATACTAAGACATATAAACTTCCAGTCAAGCCCTACCCAACTCAGGTATTGGGGTTGTACGGTAAAATTGGAATGGTATCGCATCCGAACCCAACCATCAGTTTTGTAAAAGTCAAGGCTCAGGCCTTAATCATTTTCATCCTCAAACCATTGTGTTTCACAACACATGTCAAAACATTTTAATAGAATGAGTCTTCATTCCAAGGTTTTCATAATCATTTTACCAAGTATTCCCATCTAAAGTGATCAAGTTTTAGCTTAGCACTAGCCAGTAGTATTGAGGGTAATCACCATTTGAGGGTGCTAATCCAGTACAAGTATCCAAGATTAAATATATGATCTTGAGGGGATCCAATCTAGTTTCCACTAAACACAATGCGTTAACTAGATAAGAATATTAGTAAAGGGAAAAGTAAGGCTTGGAGTAAAACTGGGAATTGGTAAAGTTGCATCTCAAAGATGTGTATATGATATCTGTACAAGTTAGCTTGCATAGCTAAACTAACAAGGATAGCTTGCATAGTGGTTGGCATAGTTTTAGCTTGCCTTGAGTAGTGCAGTTGTTGTAGTCTT
Source organism: Avena eriantha (assembly GCA_910589775.1). Classification (NCBI taxonomy): domain Eukaryota; kingdom Viridiplantae; phylum Streptophyta; class Magnoliopsida; order Poales; family Poaceae; genus Avena; species Avena eriantha. Next base: position 14,891,292 of record OU342746.1, read on the forward strand.
TGAAGTTTTCCTCCTCTTCCTCGAAGTACACCTATTCGTTGAATTTCGGGTCGGTACTAGCGTCTATAATTACATTCAAGGTACACAATCACCAAACAACACTTCACTACTTCTATTTAGCACACAAGGCTCATCCTAGATGACCTAGCATCATCTCAATCATTCCATGTTATATTGGCACATTTTTAGTGATCTTATGTGAGAAAAGTAATTTCTACTCATTGAAATAGTTTAAGATTTAATATTCTCCAACTAGAATATAGGTTCATATGGACTATGTCCTCAATATATATTCTCTAGCTTGGGAATGTGATTTAAAATGATGGTCAAGCATTACAAGATTTAATATTATTATTTAATAAAATTTAAATGACTAGAAAAGCCTATATATCATTCTTTTAATACTAGTCCAAGTTTAATATCTATAAAACCAAATGTTTTTACATATTCATGTAGAACATGGCAAATATGATATTTGAGGGGTGGAATCATGTCAAAAGCATTTATAGTTTATTTTAGAAAAATATTTGAAGGGTCAAAAGTCTCTGTCTTGTTATTTTTATCAATCTCAGCGCTACGATTAGACTAGGATCAAACGGCTGAGGTGCATCGTCTACGTCGAACAACTCCGGCGAGATTCTAACCCTAACACGGTGGTGGGGGTCGTGTGAGGCTCACCTGGGCTCCAGCTAAGGTCGGCGATAGGGGCGAATGGGGTTGTCACCGATGGCGGTTCGAGGCGTGGTCACGGCGGCTCCTAGGGTGGTTGCAATCAACGGCTTCCTTCCTCGACTGCAACGGTGGACTCCAGCCAAATTCTGGTGTCGTGGTGCTCGCCTCGATGCGGGGAAGGGTCAGTGAGGTTCCTGGGTGAGTGGGGAGTGGAATGGTGTGGAGAATGAGGGTTGGGGTGGCCTCTAGTTATCCACCCACGGTAGAGGCAGTGCGGCATGGCCGGGCTACTCCAGCGACGTTGCTACAGGTCGCGTTCATCACGGCGGAGGGCATGGGTTGGTGTAGTGGACTATGGCGATCGTCACGCGAGTGACAGAACGGCAACGGGCGGTATCCATTGGTCATGATAAGTCGGTGCTCTGGGCGGGTATGCAGGCATTCGTCACTTGGTACGGTGGTCATGGGGCTCGCGGCGGCGAACGGTCATGTCTGGGAGGTCACTGGTGCTACGACGATCGTGGGTACGGGCGGAGAGAGAGAGGCGCGGCGTGTGTGTGCGAGGCAGCTGTGGTGCTCTGATGTCTACGCACTTCTATTATTGTAGACAGTTGTTGGGCCTCCAAGTGCAGAGGTTTGTAGAACAGTAGCAAATTTTCCCTTAAGTGGATCACCAAAGGTTTATCGAACTCAGGGAGGAAGTGGTCAAAGGTATTCCCTCTCAAGCAACCCTGCAATCAAGATACAAGAAGTCTCTTGTGTCCCCAACACACCCAGTACACTTGTCAGGTGTATAGGTGCACTAGATTGGCGAAGAGATAGTGAAATACAAGTGGTATAGATAATTATAAGTGGTAACGGTGATAGAAGATAGCTTGATGGCGTGGAAGAGACTAAAGTAAAACTGAAATAAAGATGGAAGCAAGCAAACATGTAACATATCTAATTGCAAATGGTGTATCAATGCTTCGAGACAAGGCCTAGAGATCATACTTTCACTAGTGAACACTCTGATATAAATATATTATCTTCATGATACTACTCTTAACTACTCTTTGGTTGGACACTCTAATCGATGGTAGGGCTATAACAGCAATCCTCAAAGTAAGCCTTTCCCATCTATAAAACCCCACACTATCACCTTGAGTACTAGATGGTTCCAAAAAATACCACAATTTCATAAAGACATCCAACTCCAAATATAACTCATAACAAGTATTTGTAATCTCTAGCCTAAGTGCCACCATGGTGAGCACGCTGTCACTTTCACACACATGGCGAGAGCAGAGATCTATTAAAGCACTTGAGTAGCAAGGTGGATCTATAGATTACAAGCTCATTATCACAATATGATCATGCATAGAGAGAGATGAACACATAGCTACCGGTAGAACCCTTAGCCTCGAGAGAGAACTACTCCCTCCTCATCATGGGAATCAGCAACGGTGATGGAGATGGTGGTGGAGATCGATGGAGATGGCTCCGAGGGCACTTACCCGTCCCGGCTGGGTGCCAGAACAAAGATTTTCTTTCCCCCGAATCTCCCCTTCGGTGGCGGCGGCGCTGCGGAACTTTTCGTGGATTTCTGATTGACCATTTAAGGTTTTGGCTTCGGGAGACTTCTTATAGGCCAGAGGACAAGGTCGGTGGGCGGCCAGGGGGCCCACACCATGCCCTGGTGTGGCCTGAGGGGACCCGCGCCATGGGGTGGTGTGGACACCCTGTGGCCCATCTCCCACTCTCCTTCTGGCTCCGTGAGTCCTCTGGAAAAATATCAACTTTGGCTTTTGTCCGGTCCAATTCCGAGAATTGATTTTCTGACTTTCCTGGAACCAAAAATAGCAGAAAACAGGCAACTGGCACTGTGGCTCTTGTTAATATGTTAGTCCAAGAAGTCATATGAAAAGTACTCCAAAGTGTGGACAAAACATAAGAAAGTAGATAAAACCAAGCATGGAACATCAAAAATTATAGATACATTTGCAATGTATCAACATCCCCAAGCTTAACTCCTGCTCGTCCTCGAGTAGGTAAGTGATAAAAAGAAATAATAATTTTTGAGGTGACATGCACCATCATAAACTTGATCAAAGTATTTGTAAAACATTCAAAGCTGGGATCATAGTACTTCAACATAGCATGAAAGATAAAGTTCTAACAATAAGACAAAGCAACTATGTTACAACATGAAAAGGCACAAACAAAAGATTCATGAATAACAATGCTTTGCAAGACGTTTGTTTGTTTCACAGAAAGAAAACATAGCATAATAGTATTCAGCTTGTCCCTCATAGAGTAGCAAATATAAATGCATAGGACACCTTCAAATTTCATAAGAGTGACTAGATACAAATAGTTTAAAACAAACAATATCAAGTTATGCATCAATCAACTAGTCTTGGGACAATGCACATAGAACTAAGAATGGCCACTTGCTCTCAAAGTAGGTGCATAAAGATAGAAGGTGGAGACTCAATATATATAGTGGAAGAAAGGCCTTCATAGAAGGAAGTAGGGATTCAAGTCTCATAAAGAGCTTCCAAAAATTATGGTACTTATAGCTTTCAGCTCTCATTGCCCCTATCATAAGCATCTTGAAGTGATTAAGGTTAAAGTGACACAACTAAGAGGATATGCTTGACAAGATATAAACTGAAATCTCATGCCCCTTACTAACAAAGACCGAACCTGATGCTAGTCAACTTTAGTCACGAGTAAGCTCTTGTCATTGTAACTACATGTGTATCATAAAGAACCGCCAATGGGGTACCCCTTGCACATGATACATGAGCTATCCCATAATCAAAATGACAAGGCAAGCAGACAATGAGCATCTCAGCGATCTTTTTATTTGCTATTTGCATAGGTTTTTATTGAGGATGCTTCATAGAGTGCTCATTATGCTAATGCTGCAAGTTTCCACCATGATTAGGCATGGATTAGGCTAGCGGCCCAGGCGTTTCTCTAACACGCATACAAACTCCATAACCTTACAAGTTCCACTTTTATTTCACACCGCCGGGATCCATAAGCAAAAGAACATGATATCAACGGGGTACAAAGTACAAGTGCAATGTTGAAAGCGTTCCCCATGATACATGGTTCTGATAATTTCAACTTATAAAGCGCAAGCATATACGCAACAAAGAAGGACCCAATGGTTCAAGTTTATTAAGTGCAAGAAAGTAAAGTGTGCCATCAAGTTCGTGAGAGCTTTAATCAATAGTTTTCTCATAACAAGTTTAATTTGGAAGGTAAACAAAAGCATGAATATACTTGGAATAGCATATGCTAGTAGGTAGGTATGGTGGACTCTTTGTAATAACTTGGTTTAGGGAGTTGGATGCATGAGTGGAACTCATACTTGGTTGTGGAGGCTAGCAAAAGACTGGGAGCGACAAACTAAGAGAGTAATAATGGCCATAATCATGCAGAGCGACAAAACATCATTGATCAAAGCATAAAGTGATACTACAAGTTGAAAACTAAAGGATCATAAAGGCTATGGTGACTTGAGATAGTCATAACATGGTGTGAGCATGCGCCAAGTCAACCCAAATAAAGCATCAAAGGAGAATACCACTATACTATGCTTTAATATGCTAAAACAACGCATGATTCATCCAAGGCACATTCAGAAATCTCAATTGTTTATAACAAGTCATGCTACAGCAAAGAATACTAAGCATAAAGCCAAAGCAATATCAAGCATGGCATGACAAAGCATAGGCCACAGTCAAAAACAAGCTCTCTTTACCACATAAGCATGAACTTTCCTACTCTTTTCCAATCCAAACCAAACTATTTGCAAACCAATGTATGAAAGAGGGGGTACAACCAATTTATTCAGAAAACTAAGCAAACCAAGCAAAAGAAAAACCAAAACTAAAATGAAAAGAAGACGCTCCAAGAACAACACAACTGTGCATGAAACAATAAAAATGAAGCGTTTGGAAGAAACCTGGGCTTTTTATTGATGAAGAAGGGGATGCCTTGGGCATCCCCAAGCTTTGACGCTTGTACTTCTTGTATATTTCTTGGGATAACACGCGTGGCATCCCCAAGCTTGAGCTTTAGTCCATCTTTCATCTCATTACTCATTCCTTCCATACACCTAAAATTGCTCCTTCATACAAAACTTCACACAATCTTTATTAGCAACATTAGTGCACTCAAGATAATAAGTCTTTTAGGTTCAGTTCTAACACCAATAAAACTTCCATTCAAACACTAGCTACTGTAGTACCTCCCTTAAAAAGCTCAATTCCCCAAAAGAACTCAAAAAGGAACCAACAAGAAGCAAATGCAAATAATGGCAGAAATCTGTTAAAACAGACCAGCAGGTAAACACGAATTGTTTCGAAGACCTTCTGTTGCTCAAATCGAAAAGTGTTGAACTAACGAAAGTTAGATAACAACATGGGGCAGAAGCACAAAAATTCACGCCTCAAAAAGACGTACAGAGATTTTACGCAAATTTTTACGGTGAAGCAAAAAAATCTGTTTCGGGACAGCAACTTTCCCAATCATTACTTCTCTCTCATTAGAGGTTACTCTTGGCACAAAAAGCAAATAAAAAGGATAAGGAGCAGTTATTAATGAGGTAATAACTTCCAAGACTCATCTAAAACTTTTGGTTTATCTCCCAATAAGTACTTTTCTTTAACGCCTTTAAGTTAGACATGATAGTTTGAGAAGATGCTCACATAGAAAATATGAATTGAAGTAAAAGAGAGTATCAAGAAGCAAATTCAAAGCACATTTAAGTCTAACCCTCTTCCTATGCATAGGAATCTTGTAAAGAAACAAGTCATGAAAGCACAAAGCAACAAGCATAGTAAAGCAAAACAAGTGCAACTTCAAGACTTTCAACATAAAGAGGGGAAACTTAATATTATTGAGATGCATAAAACTTTGTTTCCCTCTCTCAGAATAACTTTCAGTAGAATCATGAATAAAATTAATAATATAACTATCACATAAAACATTCTTATCATGAGCCACATGCATATAATAACTATTACTCTCCACATAAGCATAGTCATTCTTATTAATTGTAGTGGGAGAAAATTCAACAAAATAGCTATCATTATTATTCTCATCACCATAATCATCAAATATAGGAGACATATTGTAATCATTAATTTTCTCCTCAATAGTAGGTGGACTGAAAATATCATATTCATCATTGTAATCATCATAGATTGGAGGCATAGTATCATCAAAGTAAACTTTCTCCTCCATGCTTGGGGGACTAAAAAGATCATTTTCATAAAAACTAGCTTCCCCAAGTTTAGACTTTTCCATAGCATTAGCAATAATTGTGTTCAAAGAATTTATACTAATAACATTGCTATTAGCACGCAAATAAAGTTCCATAGTTTTTTTAATTTTCTCTTCAAACACTTCATGTCCTAACTCAAGATAAATACTATAAAGCTCTCTAATTTTTTGTTGTTGTTTTCCATTAATCCTAACTAGTGAAAACAAGAAACAAAAAGACAAAATTGCAAAATCTAAAGGAAATAACTTCGAGCACTCACACCGGAGGATGTGAGTACCTTTTACCATACCTCCTCGGCAACGGTGCCAGAAAATAGGCGTTTGCCCTAGGAGGTTCTTCTTCTTTAATCCTCCAGTGTGAATACCTTTTACCTTACCTCCCCGGCAACGGCGCCAGAAAATAGCTTGATGTCTACGCACTTCTATTCTTGTAGACAGTTGTTGGGCCTCCAAGTGTAGAGGTTTGTAGAACAGCATCAAGTTTTCCCTTAAGTGGATCACCCAAGGTTTATCGAACTCAGGGAGGAAGTGGTCAAAGGTATTCCCTCTCAAGCAACCCTGCAATCAAGATACAAGAAGTCTCTTGTGTCCCCAACACACCCAATACACTTGTCAGGTGTATAGGTGCACTAGTTTGGCGAAGAGATAGTGAAATACATGTGGTATGGATAAGTATAAGTGGTAACGGTGATAGAAGATAGCTTGATGGCGTGGAAGAGACTAAAGTAAAACTGAAATAAATATGGAAGCAAGCAAACATGTAACATATCTAATTGCAAATGGTGTATCAATGCTTAGAAACAAGGCCTAGGGATCATACTTTCACTAGTGAACACTCTCATATAAATATATTATCTTCATGATACTACTCTTAACTACTCTCCGGTTGGACACTCTAATCGATGGTAGGGTTATAACAACACTCCTCAAAGTAAGCCTTTCCCATCTAGAAAACCCCACACTGTCACCTTGATTACTAGATGGTTCCAACAAACACCGAAATGTCATAAAGACATCCAACTCCAAATATACTCATAACAAGTATTTGTAATCTCTAGCCTAAGTGACACCATGGTGAGCACGTTGTCACTTTCGCACACATGGGGAGAGCAGAGATCTATTAAAGCACTCGAGTAGCAAGGTAGATTTATAGATTACAAGCTCATGATCACAATATGATCATGCATAGAGAGAGAGATGAACACATAGCTACCGGTAGAACCCATAGCCTCGAGAGAGAACTACTCCCTCCTCATCATGGGAATCAGCAACGGTGATTGAGATGGTGGTGGAGATTGATGGAGATGGCTCCGGGGGCACTTCCCCGTCCCGGCTAGGTGCCGGAACAGAGACTTTCTGTCCCCCAAATCTCCCCTTCGGTGGCGGCGGCGCTGCGGAACTTTTCGTGGATTTATGATTGACCATTTATGGTTTTGGCTTCGGGAGGCTTCTTATAGGCCAGAGGGCAAGGTCGGTGGGTGGCCAGGGGGCCCACACCATGCCCTGGCGCGGCCTGGGGGGACCCGCGCCATGGGGTGGTGTGGCCACCCTGTGGCCCCTCTCCGACTCTCCTTCTGGCTCCGTGAGTCTTCCCGGAAGATATCAACTTTGGCTTTTGTCCAGTCCAATTCCGAGAATATTGATTTTCTGACTTTCCTGGAACCAAAAACAGCAGAAAACAGGCAACTGGCATTGTGGCTCTTGTTAATAGGTTAGTCCAAGAAATCATATGAAAAGTACTCCAAAGTGTGGACAAAACATAAGAAAGTAGATAAAACCAAGCATGGGACATCAAAAATTATAGATACATTTGCAATGTATCACGCTCCGTCATGCTCTCAGCATGGCCAGGGATTAAATGGGTGCGGCTCGTCTGGCTCCTTCTTGCCTCGCCGTTGGTCAAGGGGTGGACATGGGGCGGCAGTGAGGTCATGGCTACTTGCTAGGTGTCGTTGGAGAGGGCCGCGTGGCGCGCAACGAGTGGCTCGTGCTCGACCGACATGACCGGCTCGGTACGGGCGTGCCACTGGTGCAACAGTGGAGAGGAGGCTCTCCACTCCACGCCAAAGGACTAGGAATGATCATGGGCATGTAGTAGAGTTGATTGCAGTACAAATGCTGATCAATTGATAGCTCAAAATAGTGTATAGTTTGTGAGATTTTACTGTGCCTGCCAGGTGCTCGATCAAATGGCCGCATGAATTCAATTTTCAAAATTTTAAATAATTTTTGGTGAGTGATCTGAGTACTTGCTTAGTAGTTTGTGGTTGCTGGGATTTGTCAAGTGGAATTGATTTGAGTGATTTTTGAAAAGTGGTGATCTATGCATATGAACTTGATTCAATTTTGCATTATCTCTCAAAGGGGTTTAAAAATAGTTTCTATCCCTTTGTAAAGTTTGCTTGGATTCAGTTTTACTTGTTCTAGCAAGGGGCGAAAAGATTGGGAATTGTTTCTGTTATAAATCCTTTACTAGAAACACCCAAAGTGGTCTAGTGGATAAGTTTGGCCAAAATGACCATTTGCTTATATGTCTTATATTTGATTTTCTTTTCTTTGGATTCTATTTGTAATTGACCTAGATGAGGTTGTATTCCTTTTTAGATTAATCCTTATCATTAGTAACAATCAAACATGGCAATTTCAAGCATTCATACACTAATTTAAAACACACATGCACTCATATTAGTTTTAATAATAAAAGTTTTTGTTTACCGTAAACTTGGGTGATTAGAGCTTGATTAATATTTTTGGGATGTTACGAACCTTCCATCCTTAAACAGAATCTCGCCCTGAGATTCAGGAAAAACTAGGAACTAAAGAGATTGGGATACTCGGTCCTAATGTAATCTTCTCGTTCCTAGGTGGCTTCTTCGGTATGGTTACTCCACTGGATCTTGAGAAACTTGATACTTCGGGTCCGGGTGGTTCTACATGTGAAAGGATTGTATGGGCACCTAGATGGGGGGGGGGGGGTGAATAGGTGCTACTTCAAATTTTACTCTTTTTCAAATTAGGGTTTGACAAGAAAGGTAAATTCTCTAGATTATGCAACTAAGGTGAATTTACCTATATGACAAACAAGCACAAACTAAACAATAACTAGATAAGTAAAGTGCGGTAAAGGATAGAAGGAACTAAAGTGGAGCACACAGATACACAAGGATTTGTTTCCCGTAGTTCCTTCCTTTTGAGGGGAAGTACGTCTACGTTTGTAGAGGGGGTGGTTTCAAACCACCAACGCCACGAGAGGCCTCCCTTGTTCTCTGATGAACCTCACCCCAACGGGTTCGATTCACCTCTTCCACTATACGGCAACCTTCGAGGTGGAAGCTGACACCTTTACAACGAGTTCGGGGCACACATCCACAACTTAATTGGAGGCTCCCAAATGCAAGCAAGCTGTCAAACAATCAAAGACAAGATTTTAAGAACCAAATCAAAACCTAGGGTTTCCAATGAAACACTAGAGCATGGGGGCCCTCAAGTGAATGAGGGGGAAATGAAGATCTCTCTTGGTGAAGCTGTAGATCAAGGCCTCCTCCTTCGATTCTCCAAAGATCAAAGACTTTGGATGGTTGGATGAAGAGATCTTGTTGATTCGGTGGCTCAAATGGACATGGTGTTCTTGAGTAGACGAGCATCTAGAACAAGGGATAAGGTCCCCTATTTATAGCCCTTCTGTCAGCGAACCATTTTTCTGACCGTTGGAGAAGAAACAGACCAGAGACTCCGGTCACCACACCGGAGACTCCGGTCTACACCGGAGACTCTGGTCAACCTCCGGACCCCTTAACAGAATGACCCAGCGCGCATGGGAGCCAAGTGGACCGGAGACTCCGGTCCCTCTTCACCGGAGAGTCCGACCTGAAACAGGGACCGGAGACTCCGGACCCCTTGACAGAATGACCCAGCCAAGGAAACAGAGCCCACTCCGGAGACTCCTGGGGAAACTCCGGACCACACCAGAGACTCCGGTCTGTGTAGATCGGAGACTCTGGTCTGGAATCCCCAAGATATAAGAAGAAATGCAGGGAATGATCCGTAGGCCAATGGTCCTTTTTCCTTTGTAGAATATCAACCTGTAGACAATAGCAAACTGTAAAAGGGTCTACTAGTTGTTAACGAACACCAAAAGTGATTATGACAGTAAATGTCCTTTCAAAATGCTTCTTCCAAAATACGGATGGGCACTGCACGATAAGTTAGATCCTTATCGATATCTATGGCTCAGTGATCGATGTTCTTGAAATCTTTGGTCTTCTCCAGAACTCCTAAGCACTTGCGAAGTAACGAGATATGGAACACATTATGCACTACTGACATCTCCTCAGGCAGTTCGAGTTGATAAGATACTTATCCTCGGCGATTATGGTCCAATATATCTGGGGGATAGCTTTCCTTTAAGACGAAAACGCTGCATTCCCTTCAAGGGTGATACTTTGAGATACACAAAATCTCCAACATTGAAGGTCAGGTCTCGACGTCTTTTATCTACATAACTTTTCTGTCTGGATTGAGTGGTCTTGAGGTTCTCACGGACTTTGTGAACCTTCTTTTGAGCTTCTCGTAGAATGTCGGGTCCGAAGATCTGACTCTCTCCTACTTGAGACCAATTCAACTTGTATGGTACTTCCTTCCATACAGAAATTCAAATGGGGCCATTTGCAAACTGGCTTGATAACTATTATTGTAAGAGAATTTCATGAAAGGCAGGAAATCTTCCCATTTAGATCCATATTCTAGCACTTAAGCTCTCAACATATCTTCTAAGATCTGGTTGACTCTTTCAGTTTGTCCATCGGTTTGCGGGTGATAAGCTGTGCTGAAATTCAGTTTGGTTCCTAATCCTTCTTGGACTTTCTGCCAAAATCTTGAGGTAAATTGGGTTCCTCGATCCGATACTATGGTCTTGGGGATGCCATGCAAACTGACTATTCTAGCAATATACAACTCCGCTAGCTTTGAACTTTGGTAGGTAGTCTTGACGGGTATGAAATGGGCTATCTTAGATAGTCTATCAACTATGACCCAAATACAGTCATTTCCCCTACTAGACGTAGGCAAACCGGTGATAAAGTCCATTCCGAGGGAATCCCATTTCCATTCCGGAATCTACAATGGTTGAAAAAGTCCCGCAGGTCGCTGATGTTCTGCTTTGACTCTCTAACAGATATCACACTTGGCTATGTAGCTTCCGACTTCTCTCTTCATTTTGTGCCACCAAAATTGCTTTTTCAAATCCTGACACATCTTCGTTCCTCCCGGGTGGATAGAATAAAGAGTATCATGAGCTTCCTGCATAATGACTTCTTTCAACTCCGAATCTGCTGGAACACAGATATGTCCTTTGTACCACAAAACTCCTTCTTCATCTTCGATGAATCCAGGTACCTTCCCTGTTCCGATACGACACTTGATTCCATCGATACTGGCGTTTCCTTTTTGGGCTTCTTTTATCTGACTAGTCAAAGTGGGTTGGAGTTCTATGCTAGCTAAGAATCCTTCGCTAACTAGCTCCACTCTGAAATTTTCCATCTCCTCATGCAGGCTTGGTTGGGCTTCCTTAATCATGGTGTTTAATCTACACGACAATCTGCTAATAGCATCCGCTACCACATTGGCTTTGCCAGGGTGATAGTGAATGTCAAGGTCATAATCCTTGATTAACTCAATCCATCTTCTTTGCCTCATATTCAACTCCTTCTAGGTGAAGATATACTTCAGACTCTTGTGATCCAAATAAATCTCACAACGATTACCCATGAGGTAATGACACCATGTCTTCAAAGCTAAAACTACGACTACTAGCTCGAGGTCATGGGTAGGGTAGTTCTGCTCATGTTGCTTCAGTTGTTTGGACAGATAGGATATGACTTTGCCTTCTTGCATCAATACACATCCGAGACCAATCTTGGATGCATCATGATACGTCCATTTTGCATCACTATTCTATGTCTTAATTCACTATTACTCATTGATATATTTCATATTGAGAGGTGATACTGATGTTATTTCATCTATTTTTGCATGGTTGATGACTTTTGGAGCATGGACCACTGATGGAAAAGGTGATGTTTGGAGGCAAAATTCGCGAAGATCAGAAAATCCGAGAAAATATACGGAAAATCCTATTTTTCCAGAAGACTAAGGATGCCAGAAGCTGGAGTGGAGGCAGGCCTAGGCCGTGCCTGGAGGTGGTGTGGCTGCCCTGGCCCACTCCAGCCTCTCCCCTCTGGCGTATATCATCCCCACGAAACCCTAAGACTCGGAGAGCGACCATAGAAAGATTCCGCCGCCTCTGCGGGGCAGAAAACACCGAGAGAGAAAGATCTCTCCGGAAGACAGATTTCTACCGGGGGAATTCCTTCCCGGAGAGGGAAGATCGTCGCCATCAACACCACCATCAAGCTGGACTTCATCAGGATCATCATCACCATCATCACCATCAGCACCATCATCACCATCTCCATATTTCTGTAACAATTGAGTTGAATCTTGCATAGTTCATAGGGGAAACTTTCCTAGTGTTGATTACTCCTTGTAGTTGATGCTATTGAGTGAACCATTGAATTATTTTTTATGTTCAGATTGTTATACATCATTATTCCATCTCTGATCATGATCCATATGATGTATTGTGAGTAGTTCGTTTTGTTTTTGAGGACATGGGAGAAGTCTTGTTGTTAGTAGTGGAGTTGCGTTGAGAAAGATTCAATAGTTTGTTATTTAAGTTGTGATGTACTTCTTCTAGTGGTGTCATGTGAACGTCGACTACATGACACTTCACCTATAAGGGCCTAGGGGAATGCATTATGTATTTGGCTACTAATCGTAGGGGTTGCCGGAGTGACAGAAACCTGAACCCATGTTAGGAAACCATTGCACAAGGGACGTAAGGGTCTTAGAGTTTAAAGCTGTGGTTAGGTTTCTACCTTAATTACTTTCTTGTACTTATAGATGTTTGCAAGGGGTATAATCACAAGTATGTATTAGTCTTGGATGGGGCGGTACATTAGCATAGGTTCACCCACACAACACTTAGCAAGCTAGAGAAGATTAATCGACTATATGAAGCGAAAGCACTTGACAGTCTTCCCATGTGTCCTCGAGAACGTTTAGTCATCTTAAGTAATACATCCGCCTTGTCCTTTGCTGCATAAAGGATTGGGCCACTTGTTGCATTTATTCCTACTGTCTTTTGTTTACTCGTACTTTGTTTACTTGCTTTATCGAAAACCCCTAAAAATCCGTTTGCTAAGTATTTGCAGAGAATTCCTGATCCATACCACTAGCCAGCACCTTCTGCTCCTCGTTGGGTTCGACACTCTTACTTATCGAAAATACTGCGATACACCCCCTATACTTGTGGGTCATCAAGACTATTTTCTGGCGCCGTTGCCGGGGAGTGAAGCGCTATTGGAGAGTGGAACTGGTAAAGGAGACTTCTACTGTGAGTATTGTTTACTTCTGCTAGTTGCTTGATTTTCGTTATGGATAATTCGCTGAGTTTCTTATTTGGTAATGCTACTACCACTGCTAAGGTAGTAGATAAGACACAACCTGCTGAGAAAGATGTTTTCAAAACACCTACAAGAATTATTGATCGTGTTATGGATAACTACTATGTTGGGGATGGAACTGTCCATCCCGGTGATCATTTACTCCTTATACACGAATTATGCGGGTTGTTCAAGTGTGCAGGTATTACTACAGATCAAGTTAAGAAGAAGTTATTCTCATTATCACTGAAAGGAAGAGCTGAGGACTGGTATAAGCTGCTAAAGAATGGTCAAGCTTTGGAATGGGAGGAAATAGTGCCTCTCTTTTATTCAAAGTTTTATCCTCCTAGTGAGATTCATAAAGATCGGAATCAAATATACAACTTTTGGCCTCTTGATGGAGAGAGTACAGCTCAAGCTTGGCGGAGATTGAAGTTACTAATGCTCAAATGTCCCATTCATGAGTTCCCCAACAATATTATCATCAACAATTTTTATGCAAGGCTCCCTCTACATGATAAGGATTTATTGGACGCTTATTGTGCTGGATCATTCACTCGTATGGAAGAAGAAGCTAAATGGGACCTTCTAGATCGTATTCAAGACAATGCTGAAGCTTGGGAGAATGACAAAGGTAGAAAGTCAGGTATAAATTATGATTATGAATGCATTGAATCTTTTATGGGAACTGATGACTTTCAAAATATTAAAAATTCTTATGGTCTAGACTCTCAAGCTATTGCTTCTTATTTTAAGGCTTTTGCTTCCTACATTGAAGTGCTTAAAAAGAAGTGGAATAAGTATCATGAACCTTATCAAGATGTTGCTAAAAGTGTTCCTGCAAGAAATACTGAAGTTTATACTGCTAATCATGTTTTACCTAAACCTTTATATTGAGAAAATGCCTTTTCCAGTTAAGGTAAAAGAACATTCTGAATAAAGCTGTTGAACCTGATAAACAAATGGTTGATGAACCTATTGTAGCAAATGTGAAAGACTTTTTTGCTAAATATGAAAAAGAGGGACACACTATCCTTTGTAAGGATACCTCTAATATTGTTTCACATAGTAGTGTTATGAGAGCTAGTATTCCTGTGTTTTCTGTTAGAATAAGTGATCAGCGCTATGATGGTCCTTGTGATAGCTATATTGTTAAGTTTATGCATGATACTGAAAGTTATTATGAGAGAGGGAAAAGTGTTCTTATGCATCTCAATAATATCAAGTTTCCTTGTTTTATGCTGAAAGTTTTTATGTCGTACTTGTTTTGCCTTCTTATGCAAGTTGCCTTAGGTTTCAACAACTTGTTTGATTACAAAATTCCCTTGCATAGGAAGTGGGTTAGACTTAAATGTGTGTGTGTTTTTGCTTCTTAATGCTCTCTTTCACTTTAATTCATACCCCTATGAGAGCTTCTTCAAAATCATCATTCCCATCTTAATGGCTATAAAGAAAGAGCTTTATGGGAGACAACCCATTTCATTTTTGCTTTTAGTTTGTTTTTGTTTCTTTGAGTCTTGGAAGTTATTACTTTGGTAATAACCGCTCCTTATCCGTTTTGTTTGGTTTTTGTGTCGAGATCAACTTCTAATGAGAGAGAAGTAATATTTGGGGAAGTTGCTGTCCCGAAACAGATTTTTGTGCTTCACCGTAAATATTCGTGAGAGATCTCTGTATGTCGGATTGAGCTGTAATTGTTTGTGCTTCTGATCCAGGTTGTTATTTAACTTTCGTTAGTTTTGCACTTTTTGATTTGAGCAACATAAGATTTTCGAAAAAATTGATCTTTACCTGCTGGTCTGTTTTGACAGATTTTGCCAATCTTGCATTTGCTTCTTTATTTGATTTCCTTTTTGAATTGTTTTTGGGTCTTCGGAAGGAGTTGCTACAGTAGCTTATGTTTTGATGGTTTTTAGTTAAAGTTGGACTCACAAGGTTTTATCACTTCACTTATACTAATGTTGCTAATGAGAACTGTGTGAAGTTTTGTGTGAAAGAAATTTCCAGGAAGTGGAGATAATGGTGTAATGAGGAAGAGAAAGGTTTTATGACTCCAATAATACGTGTATGAAGATGAAGATATTGATGATTCAAGTGGTGACTCCAGAAGAATCCACTAATTACCAAATTCAGAGACCTGAAGAGTCCCTCTTCAAATAGGTAATGTTTCTGGTAAGGAAAGTTCCGCGAAAATACTATCCAACTATATTTTTGCAGTTTTTAGTCAATAAGGAAAGCTACGAAGCGAAAAAGGTATGGAAACGGAGCCAGGGTGGCTCACACCACTCTGTGGCGCGGGCCCTCCCCTAGCCGCACCCCCAGGTGGTGAGTCCACCTCGGACTCCGCCTCCGACTCGTTTTATCCCAGTACCTTCCTTTTGATATGAAACTTCGTAATATATAACCCCTCGGATCCCCCGAGGTCCGTATATTGTGTTTTCGTCGTGTTTTTTTTTCGATCTGTTTCTGCCAGGACATACTCTTTGAAAGTTTAGAAGCACAATGGTGTCTGCCAAGGATAAAGGGAAGGAGCCCATGGAGGAAGACCTCCAAGACCCCGGAAAGGAGAAGGAGATCAAGAGTGAAGGTGAAGATGAGGCAAAGCACACCGGCACTACCGTTGCAAGCATTGGAGTGGTGGAAAATCCAGCCATTGGAGGGAAGCCTCCTCATCACCGTTCAGATCCCTGGTCACTTCCACGCACCAAGAATCCTTTCCACACTCTTATCCATGAGCATCAATACCAGAATATGCCCAATGGGAAATTACCCTCCAATTGGGATTTGCCTCATTCTAGCCATGCAGGAAAAGAAGACTTCAAGGAGGAAGAGTGGGGAAAGAATAGCAAGAGCTGGAATTCTCAACACGACATGATCATGAGCCGTATTGAACATAACTCGGAGTTGATTCATACTCTCACCTTCGAGATTTAGGACTTTGGGAAATTGATCAAAGAGCTCATCAAGAGGATACCACCACCATCTAAGGAGTAATTCGTCATCAAGCTTGGCATCCCCTTGGTTTGTTCCAAGCTTGGGGGAGTGCCGCGGTATCACATCACTATCTTCTATCTTTTTACCTTATTAGTAGAGTCATATCATGAATAGAGGAGTTATTATGTAGTATGGTTTGCATTATGGAAGTGTCCCCTCTCTCGTTAGATATGTATCCCTTGGTGTGAGTTTCCGTTATGGAATATTAATGAGAAGTTCTATCATTCACTCTTTTTGCATAGCTTATATTATTTTTCAATTTGTGGTTATATGATTGATCTTGTTGTTAGTATTGGTATCACTTTGGGATCATTGAGTTAATTTAGTTGGTTTTGGCAAACCTGGCTCGGTCAGTAGCAACACCTTTTTGAGAGTTGAAAAGAAAAAGATAGAAGTACTCTAGAGAAAAAAAATAATTTCATCATCTTTCTTTCTTGATTTGCTCATAAGTCTAGTATTCTCTAGTTAAGATCTTTTGTGCTTCCAAGGAAGATTGCATGTTTGTCTTTATCACTTGTATGTTTGTTTGTTTCCTTCAACTCTTATACTTGCTACCCAGCCTTGCTAGCCAAAAACCTGTACTGAGAGGGTATTCTTCTCGTGCATCCACTCCTTTAAACCAAAACCTTTGAAATTTGAGTCCACCATACCTACCTAGTAGCATTATTGCTATTCCAAGTAAATTCTTGTTTTATCTACCTCCCAAATTAAACATGTTATGTGAAAATTAGTGATTAAAGCTCTCACGAACTTGATGGCACACTTTACTTTCTTGCACTTAATAAACTTGAACCATTGGGTCCTTTGTTGCGTATATGCTTGCTCTTTATGAGTTGAAGTTAGCCGAACCATGTATCATGGGGACCGCTTTCAACACTTCATTGGTACTTGTACCTAGTTGATATCATGTTCTTTTGCTTATGGATCCCGGCGGTGTGAAATAAAAGTGGAACTTGTAAGATCATGGAGTTTATATGTGTGTTAGAGAAACGCCTGGGCCGCTAGCCTAAACCATGCCTAATCATGGTGGAAACTTGCAGCATAACTATAGTGAGCATTCTATGAAGCATCCTCAATAAAAACCTATGCAAATAGCAAATAAAAAGATCACTGAGATGCTCACTGTCTGCTTTCCTTGTCATTTTGATTATGGGATAGCTCCTGTGTCATGTGCAAGGGGTACCCCATTGGCGGTTCTCAATGATACGCATGTATTTACAATGACAAGAGCTTGCTCATGACTGAAGTTGAGTAGCATGAGGATCTGTACTCATAAGTAAGGGGCATGGGACTCCAACTTATAACTTGTCAAGCATATCCTCTTAGTTGTGTCACTTTAACCTTAATCCCCAAAAGATGCCTATGATAGGGGTAATGAGAGCTGAAAGCTAGTAAGTATCATAATTTTTGGGAGCTCTTTATGAGACTTGCAATCCCTGCTTCCCTCTGTGAAGGGCCTTTCTTTTACTTTGTAGTTGAGTCAGTAAACCCATTCCCTTCTATCTCAGCAAGTATTTTGAGTTGATGTGTTTCATTCATTCATATGATGATTTATTCAATCATGTCTCTTATCTTCCTTGTTTTGCACTTTGCTCTTATCTTGATGTTTACTACTTTGAAAGCTTTCATTGAAAAACCAGCTATTTGTGAACTCTAGCAAATTATCAACTATTCTTCGACCAAGAGCTAAGTTTGCCATTACCAATTCTAATTCACTTTATGTATCTTTATTGTGTTTCCTTTACTCATTAAAAGTTTAGTTATATAATAGTGAGTTGTCTTCTATTATGATCTATGTATTTGATGAATGTGATGCTTCTTGTCCGTATTCTTTTATCAACTCTTCACTCCATAAACCTGAGGCCATGTTTATTGAGCTCAGTTTCGCTTGGGGATAAGCAAAGTCTAAGCTTGGGGGAGTTGATACGTCCATTTTGGATCACTATTCTATGTCTTAATTAACTATTATTCATTGATATATTTCGTATTGAGAGGTGATACTTATGTTATTTAATCTATTTTTGCATGGTTGCTGACTTTTGGAGCATGGACCGCTGTAGTCAAGATTCTGATGGAAAAGGTGCTGTTTGGAGGAAAAATTCGCGAAGATCAGAAAATCCGGGAAAATATACGGAAAATCCTATTTTTCCAGAAGACTAAGGATGCCAGAAGATGGAGTGGAAGTGGGCCACAGGG
Organism: Avena eriantha; assembly: GCA_910589775.1. Classification (NCBI taxonomy): domain Eukaryota; kingdom Viridiplantae; phylum Streptophyta; class Magnoliopsida; order Poales; family Poaceae; genus Avena; species Avena eriantha. The sequence goes on from OU342746.1 coordinate 14,909,939, forward strand.
GGCACACACCACCCCATGGCGCGGTCATGCCTAGGCCGCGCCTGGAGGTGGTTTGGCCGCCCTGGCCCACTCCAGCCTCTCCCCTCTGGCGTATATCATCCCCACGAAACCCTAAGACTCGGGGAGCGACCATAGAAAGATTCCGCCGCCTCTGCGGGGCGGAAAACACCGAGAGAGAAAGATCTCTCCGGAAGACAGATTTCTGCCGGGGGAATTCCTTCCTAGAGAGGGGAGATCGTCTCCATCAACACCACCATCAAGCTGGACTTCATCGGGATCATCATCACCACCATCATCACCATCAGCACTCTCATCACAATCTCCATATTGCAGTAACAATTGAGTTGAATCTTGCATAGTTCATAGGGGAAACTTTCCCGGTGATGATTACTCCTTGTAGTTGATGCTATTGAGTGAACCATTGAATTATTGTGTATGTTCAAATTGTTATACATCATTATTCCATCTCTGATCATGATCCATATGATGTCTTGTGAGTAGTTCGTTTTGTTCTTGAGGACATGGGAGAAGTCTTGTTGTTAGTAGTGGAGTTGCGTTGAGAAAGATTCAATAGATTGTTATTTAAGTTGTGGTGTACTTCTTCTAGTGGTGTCATGTGAACGTCGACTACATGACACTTCACCTATAAGGGCCTAGGGGAATGCATTGTATATTTGGCTACTAATCGTTGGGGTTGCCGGAGTGACAGAAACCTGAACCCCCGTTAGGAAACCATTGCACAAGGGACGTAAGGGTCTTAGAGTTTAAAGTTGTGGTTAGGTTTCTACCTTAATTACTTTCTTGTACTTACGGATGTTTGCAAGGGGTATAATCACAGGTATGTATTAGTCTTGGATGGGGCGGTACATTAGCACAGGTTCACCCACACAACACTTAGCAAGCTAGAGAAGATTAATCGACTATATGAAGCGTAAGCACTTGACAGTCTTCCCATGTGTCCTCGAGAACGTTTGGTCATCTTAAGTAATACATCCGGCTTGTCCTTTGCTGCATAAAGGATTGGGCCACTTGCTGCATTTATTCGTACTGTCTTTTGTTTACTCGTACTTTGTTTACTTGCTTTATCGAAAACCCCTAAAAATCCGTTTGCTAAGTATTTGCAGAGAATTCCTGATCCATACCACTAGCCAGCACCTTCTGCTCCTCGTTGGGTTCGACACTCTTACTTATCGAAAATACTGCGATACACCCCCTATACTTGTGGGTCATCACATCACAATACACATCAAAAGGTTTCTTGATATCCGGCATGATCAAAATTGGGGTTGAAACTAATCTCTTCTTGAGATCTTGAAAACTTGCTTCACATTTGTCAGTCCATTCAAACTTCTTATCTTTCTTCAGCAACTGGGCCATTGGTCTTGCGATGCTCGAAAATCCTTCCACAAACTTGCGGTAATATCCGGCTAATCTAAGAAATGTGCAAACTTCTGTTTGGGTGGTTGGGGCTTTCCATTCTTCAACATCTTTAATCTTGGCGGGATTGACAATGACTCCTCCTACCGACAGGATATGGCCTAGGAATCCTACTTCTTTTAACCAAAATTCACACTTGCTGAACTTGGCATACAACTGATGCTCTCTAAGGGTTTCAAAGATAGTTCTCAGATGTTGCTCATGGTCTTCTTCTGACTTGGAGTAGATCAGAATGTCATCGATAAAAACAACGACAAACTTATCCAGAAAATTCATAAAAATCTTATTCATGAGGTTCATGAAATAAGTGGGGGCATTGGTTAATCCAAAAGACATGGCATTGTACTCATACAATCCATATCTGGTGGTGAAGGCAGTCTTTGGGATATCTGTTGCATGGATCTTCAATTGATGATAACCAGTTCTAAGATCAATCTTAGAATACACTCTGGCACCAGTCAGTTGATCAAACAAATCTTCTATATTTGGCAAAGAGTACTTGTTCTTGATGGTGATGTCATCAGCTTCCGGTAATCTGTACAAAGACAGTTGGCACCATCCTTCTTATCAACAAACAAAATAAGTGATCTCCGTGGCGATGCACTTGGTCGATCAGTCCTTTTCCCAGCATATCATCAAGTTGCTTCTTCAGCTCCCCTAGTTTATATGGGTTCATACTATAGGGTCTCTGAGCTATGGGTCCGGTTCCAGGGATTAGTTCAATTATAAACTCGATATCCTGATCTGGGGGCATACCGATCAATTCATCTGGGAACACGTCTAGGTATTCACAGATTACTTTGACTTGCTCAATGGTGGTCTGGGCTAGAGTCTTGTTGCACTTGAATTGATGGGGGCAAAGTCTCAGATACATGTTCTGCTGATACACCAGTGCTACTGGTCATGGTTATAGATTTCTTAGAATAATCGATTAATCCTTGATGTTTCGACATCCAATCCATCCCTAGCACTACTTCCAAACCTTTGGTTCCAAGTACTATTAGATTGGCATAAAAATCTATCCATTGTATTCTGATAGGTACGGCTTTGCAAACCTTTCTAGCTTGGGTGGTTGAACTAGGGATTTGAACTATCATAACATGCTTCAGATTGGTTGGTTGAATCTTACTAGTGCATGCAAATTCTTCTGTAACAAACAAGTGCGATGCTCCAGAATCAAACAACACTCTTGCTAATACTGAGTTAACAGAAAACATACCCAACGCGACATCTGGCGCTTCTTGGGCTTCCTTAGCATTCATGTGGAACAGACGGCCATTACGTTTGGGCGGTTTTCCTGGGGCGAATCTCTTTCCAGGCTAGACACGGCGTTGCTGTTGGGCAGGTGCATTCACATTGGTTGCTGCAGAAAGCTTCTTGGGGCACTCGTTGGAGTAGTTACCCGTGACTCCGCATTCAAAGCAAGTTATCATTGACTTGTCTTTCCCTATGACACACACCGCCTTGCTTCCAGTCCTTGATGTAGTATTATTATTATTATTGTTGTCGTTGTTGGACTTTGGCGGTGCATGGTTGAAGTTATTGGAGTTGCCGGGGTTGTTGTTATGGTTTCCTCCGGGCCTTGAGTTTCCTCCTCCATGGTTGGGATAGTTCGGGCGGTTCATTGGGGGTCTGTTGTTGTTTCTAGGTGCATATCCTGCAGACGGGTTGGGGCGATACTTCGGAGTATGGTGGGGTCCTGGTGTGCATCATTTGACGCTTGCGGTTCTCACTAGCCTAGTTGATCTTGCCTTCCATCTGGATTGCAGAATCCACTAAGGCTTCGAGGTCATCAAAGGGAGTGTTGACTAGCACTATCTACATCTCATCATGCAGACCATTCAGAAATCTTTCTTTCTGCTTGGCTTCATTGTCAATCTCATCAGGGGCATCTCTGGCTAGTGACAGAAATTTCTCACGGTACTCAACTACTGTCATCCTTCCTTCCTTCAAGTCTCGGAATTCATCCCTCATCCTCTTGATCAAACCTGGGGGCGCATGGGTCCTGCTGAACTTGAGTTTGAACTCCTCCCAAGTCATCATCTGACCTCCGTTCATTGTATGGATACTATTCCACCATGATCTGGCATAGTCGGACAAATAGTGGGTGGCAAACAACACCTTCTCATTTGCATCAACTCCTGCAACTTCTATATTGTTCTCCATGGTCTATAGCCAATCATCAACATCTAGAGGCTCCTCAGACTTGCTAAACATGGGTGGGTTAGTATTCTGGAAGTTCTTAAGTTTGGATCCATGGTGATCTTGGTTTCCATGACCTTGATTATTGTGGGCCATCTAGGCTATCTATTGAAGAGTGGATAAGTTGGCCCGGCGTTCAGCTCTACCAGCTTCACGGTCAGAAACTACCATTTGCAAAATCTGCAGCATTGGGTCCTGAGATGAACTGCTTCCTCCGGGATTTCCGCGAGTCATCTAAAGATTGAGATAGATAGTGAGACAAGAGGGAAATTTCTAGGGTTCAGGGGTTTGTTTCAAAAGCTTTAAACTTTGAGTATAACTCAGGTTTTGTAAAATAACAACATTTGTTCATTCCTTCATTCATATCACACCATACAAACACACCACAACATAACTAGAAAACATATGGTTTTAAGAACCATTTTGTGAAGCTACGATATAGTGGGACCGGGTACAACTCACACCTATGGTAGTGCTCAGGTGCAACTAATCATCATCAATGAAGTCAGCATCATCCTCATCAGTGTTGTCCTCCATGGCTTCGTCCTCCAGGTAGTCATTGTCATCACTAAGGTAAGAGTGAATATCCCCCCGGATATCTTCACCTTCCTCCTCCTACTATTCTTCCAGCTGGATCTCCTGGTCAGGGACGGTCTCCTCCAAGGTGGCTATCTTCTGAAGAAGACGGGCAATGACGCAATCCTTTTTGTCACGTTGTTGATGAAGTGACTTGCGTTCTTTGGCGAGGATGGCGAGGGTTTGCTTCCTCTCAATAGCTTCAACATTGCTTTGGTTGACGTGATCATGGGCATTGTCTAACTCCTTCCATGTCTCATGGAGCATGAAGTCCATGTGATCCACATAGTGCTTCAACTCTTGATGGGCTAGCAGGGTTAGAGGCTGTCCTGTAGAGTCACGTCTGGCATAGTGAGCAAAACGGGTTCCGATGATCTGGTTGATGTTCTAAGCACACAAGCGAGCAAGAGCTTCTTGCATAGCCCTGGCTAATCCGTCTAGCCAGTTTTTCTCCCAAACGCTGAACTGAATCTTGTTAGAAAGAGGTGGCTCCATTTTTCCTCTCAGGTCGGCAATAATCAGCCACTACAGCTCTCCTCCAACATTGTCATTGAGTTGTGCTCCCAAGAACTCCGGGTGCGGGCGTCCAAGATACTCTGATAGTGAATCCAGATCCCTCTCAAAGATAAGGTGGCCTCTATTGCCCAACTAGTAAAACTTGGTGTATTTGACCTCCATCTATAAGAAATTAAGATGAGTAAGTTAGTGGAGTGTTTCAAGTGTGTCAAATTTTATGTAGAATTGTAAGAGTTTTGACTAACAAGTGATCTCTTTTTGAAAGGATCTCAGGGATAAGAATGAGAATAGGTTTTTGTAAATACTTACTTTCTTTGTTTTGAAGCTAGGTTTTTTAGGCGTCCATTCTAACTAGGGTCTCCTATGGTCAGGATGGCTCTGATACCAACTTGTCAACACCCGGATTTTTAAGTCCAGATGCATGTTATGCCATACATCGCAATCGTAGGATTACCATTTTTGCAAGACATAACAGAAGTGGTACCACAGTACAACATCCATTACAAACCATAATAAAGGTCTTACAAATAAAGGATCTCATGATCTAGTCTTAATACAATCAAATCAGCGGAAAGTAAATGTAGCAGGGCTTCATCTTCATGATCACATGCAATGCTGGTGATGGGAGATGATCCTAGTTGTCATAGACCTCCTGTTGTCCATCTTCCGAGTAATCCTCCTTATAGTCTGGCCATGGGAATAGCCAGGGACAAAGCCATGAGTACTCTTTAAGTACTCACAAACTAACACTAACATAAGTAAGTTAAAAGCTACAAGGAATCTTAAGCTCTAGGTTTGTTTGCAAAAAGCCAGGTTTATTCCATAAGGGTTTCAAGAGTAAAGGCCTAGTTTAGTTCTCTACATCACTTAAGGGGGAACTCAGATTTCATGTCCACAACTCTGTTGTGGTCAAGTCAAAGTCATCTTTCAAGTCACAAATCATTCTGAAAACATCTGACAACGGAATAGTATGGCCACTCCAACTATCCATAACCGCGGACGTGGCTATTCGAGTAGTTTGACACTCTGCAGAGATTGTACACTTTCACTACAAAATTCGATACATCCGCCAGGGATAACCCTGAATCACCATACTTGGTATGCGGATAATCAATATTAACCTTTCAATTACACACCCTAGTATAGGCACCTCCCCTATGAGTTTGGCCTCCCAACCATGACCATCTGTCATCTTGGGTACTGCATAGGTGGACATTCATCACGAGGTAGCCTCACCTTAACCTCTTCCGCAAGGGAACCCATACTAAGACATATAAACTTCCAGTCAAGCCCTACCCAACTCAGGTATTGTGGTTGTACGGTAAAATTGGAATGGTATTGCATCCGAACCCAACCATCAATTTTGTAAAAGTCAAGGATCATGCCTTAATCATTTTCATCCTCAAACCATTGTGTTTCACAACACATGTCAAAACATTTTAATAGAATGAGTCTTCATTCCAAGGTTTTCATAATCATTTTTACCAAGTATTCCCATCTAATGTGATCAAATTTTAGCTTAGCACTAGCCACCAGTATTGAGGGTAATCACTATTTGAGGGTGCTAATCCAGTAAAAGTATCCAAGATTAAATCTATGATCTTGAGGGGATTCAATCTAGTTTCCACAAAACACAATTCATTAACTAGATAAGAATAGTAGTAAAGGGAAAAGTAAGGCTTGGAGTAAAACTGGGAATTGGCAAAGATGCATCCCAAAGATGTGTATATGGTATCTGTACAAGTTAGCTTGCATAGCTAAACTTGCAAGGATAGCTTGCATAGTGGGATGGCATAGTTTTAGCTTGCCTTGAGTAGTGCAGTTGTTGTAGTCGTTGAAGTTTTCCTCCTCCTCCTTGAAGTACTCCTCTTCGTTGAATCCTGGGTCAGTTCTAGCATCTATAATTACATTCAAGGTACACAATCACCAAACAACACTTCACTACTTCTATTTAGCACACAAGGCTCATCCTAGATGACCTAACATCATCTCAATCATTCCATGTTATAATGGCACATTTTTAGTGATCTTATGTGAGAAAAGTAATTTCTACTCATTGAAATTGATTAAGATTTAATATTCTCCAACTATAATATAGGTTCATATGGACCATGTCCTCACCATATATTCTCTAGCTTGGGGATGTGATTTAAAATGATGGTCAAGCATTACAAGATTTAATATTATTATTTAATAATATTTAAATGACTAGAAAAGCCTATATAGCCTTCTTTTAATACTAGTCCAAGTGTAATATCTGTAAAACCAAATGTTTTTACATATTCATGTAGAGCATGAAAAATGTGATTTTTGAGAGGTGGAATCATCCTAAAAGAATTTATAGTTTATTTTAGAAAAATATTTGAATTGTCAAAAGTCGTTATCTTGTTATTTTTAGTATAGGTGATCTATAATTCCAATTGGGTTGCATCCAACGGGAATAATTAGACAATTTCAATACCTTTCCAATAAAATTGGAATCATGTATTTTGGTTTAGTGAATATCTTTGAATTGAATTTTGAATATACTGATAGAATCTGGTTTTAACTAAAATAGAAAAATCTTATTTGAATCAACGGGCTCTGCACGGGAAACGACATGGGCCGGCCCAACTATAGCGCTGATGCAGATGGCTGCTGACAGAACGGTCCCACACGTCAGCGACTCAATTAAGCCAAAATGGTATCGTTCAATCTCAGCGCTACGATTGGACTAGGATCTAACGGCTGAGGTGCATCGTCTACGTCGAACAGCTCCGGCGAGATTCTAACCGTAACACGGCGGTGGGGGTCATGTGAGGCTCAACTGGGCTCTAGCTAAGGTCGTCGATGGGGGCGAATGGGGTTGTCATCGACGTCGGTTCGAGGCGCGGTCACGACGGCTCCTAGGGTGGTCGCAATCAACGACTTCCTTCCTCGACTGCAGCGGCGAACTCTGGCCAAATTCCGGCGTCGTGGTGCTCGCCTTGCTCTGGGGAAGGGTCGGTGAGGTTCCTAGGTGACTGGGGAGTGGAATGGTGTGGAGAATGAGGGCTGGGGTGGCCTCTATTTATACACCCAGGGTGGAGGCAATGCGGCATGGTCGGGCTACTCCGGCGACATTGCTACATGTCGTGTTCATCTCGGTGGAGGGATGGGTCGGTGCAGTGGGCTATGGCGATCGTCACACGAGTGATGGCACGGCAAGGGGTGGTCTCGATTGGCCGGGATACGGCGGTACTCTGGGCGGGTATGCAGGCGTTCGTCACTTGGTACGGTGGTCACGGGACTCGCGGCGGTGAACGATCATGTCTGGGAGGTCACTGGTGCTACGACGATCGTGGGTACAGGCAGAGAGAGCGAGCAGCGGCATGTGCATGCGAGGCAGTTGCGCATCTCTGTCGTGCTCTTGGCATGGCCAGGGATTAAATGGGCGTGGCTCGTCTGGCTCCTTCTTGCCTCGCCGTTGGTCAAGGGGTGGACAGGGGGTGGCGGTGAGGTCATGGCTACTTGCTAGGTGTCGTGGGAGAGGGTGGCGCGACACACAACGAGTGGTTCTTGTTCGACCGGCATGGCCGGCTCGGTACGAGCGTGCCACTAGTGCAACGGTGGAGAGGAGGCTCTCCACTGCACGACAAAGTACTAGGAATGATCATGGGCATGTAGTGGAGTTGATTGCAGTACAAATGCTGATCAATTGATAGCTCCAAATAGTGTATAGTTGGTGAGATTGTTCTGTGCCTACTAGGTGCTCGATCAAATGGACGCATGAATTCAAATTTCAAATTTTTGAATGATTTTTGGTGAGTGATCTGAGTACTTGCTTAGTAGTTTGTGGTTGCTGGGATTTGTCAAGTGGAATTGATTTGAGTGGTTTTTGAAAAGTGGTGATCTATGCATACAAACTTGATTCAATTTTGCAATGTCTCTCAAAGGGGTTTAAAAATAGTTTCTATCCCTTTGTAAAGTTTGTCTGGATTCACTTTTACTTGTTCTAGCAAGGGGTGAAAAGATTGGGAATTGTTTCTGTTAGAAATCCTTTACTAGAAACACCAAAGTGGTCTAGTGGATAAGGTTGGCCAAAATGACCATTTGCTTATATGTGTTATATTTGATTTTCTTTTCTTTGGATTCTGTTTGTAATTGACCTAGATAATGTTGTAATCCTTTTTAGATTAATCCTTATCATTAGTAACAATCAAACATGGAAATTTCAAGCATTCATACACTAATGCAAAACACACATGCACTCATATTAGTTTTAATAATAAAAGTTTTTGTTAACCCTAAACTTGGGTGATTAGAGCTTGATAAGCTTGATTAATATTTTTCGGATGTTACAGACTCGTAGCGCATGCCTATGTCTGCTGCCCGCTCTCACACAAGTGAACCATGATATCTGGTTATGGATTATAACATAATAAATTGGTGATGTTGGTTATGGTTATGGTTATGGTTTCAGCTAATGATAAGTCCCCGACAGGGACCACCTTTGGGAACTGCTTGAGCCGACCTAGGACCCATTCATTCTACGATACTAGTTCTAAGTTGATCACGCTAACCAAATGTGAGGGCCCTTGGGATCCTCCCTCAACTACCGGCGCTATTCATTTATCGAGAGGGTCACAAAATTGGTTTCCCATTTGGTGCTTATGCATAATATGTCCTTGGACATGGGTGAGTTGATATGTCTTCAAACTTGGTGATGATATGATTTGGTGGATAGCCCGAACATTACATACATAAAAACGGTACATGCCGGCAGTTCAAGGGGAGCTCTACAAGTTATCTTCCAGGACCGTTTGGTATAGTAGTTGTGAATGCTATGCCACCTTGAGACTCGGTCGTGCCTCTGGGCTGGATAAAACACAGTAGGTGATACCTCTGGATATGCGCGTAGTTATGGAACAGTTCTTGTTGTGAGATTCGGAACGCGCGCGTATTATGTTGCTTGAAGGGTTGAGCATGCATTTGGGTATAGTAGTGCACCCCTGCAGGGTAAATCTTTTCAAGAAGTCGTGTGTCCATGGTTATGGTCACCTTAGGAGTACGGTGTCATGATTATAGACAACGCCACTAATGCTTTGCCTCTAATAATATGACTAGTAATTAGCCTGATCAACTAAACACCTGCTTAACTAAAATTGCCTTCGTGTGTGTTCCGTGAGAGGGCTTCCTTGACTGGTCTTCGAGAGGGAAATCTTCGGATGGGTTATGTCTAGTGTTTTGTTATACTTATCGTATAGCTCTTTCTTATCTTGCTATAACAGCCGAAGTTTTAGCATGTCTCTATAAGTTAGATAGTGCAAACTTTGTAGGCAAGGACCGTCAAATTCTAGCCTTGTTGTGTATTGTCCTCAGTACTGACCGCTCTTTTTTTCCTTTGCCCTTTGCTAGCACCCTTTGGCTTGATAGGTATGAGATTGACGATGTTAGCAAGGTTCCCATTCCGGCTTGGCCTGGGCAGGGTTTATGGACACCTCTTGGTTATTCTTTGTGACTCCTAGTCCCATTTGGATCTTATACGTACACGGATACTATTTGGCTTTCTTCATAACTTGTATCATTTGTATTATTGACTCATTGATTCGTTGTTGTACATATAAGTTCTTGTGGATTATGTTGTAAACTACTGTGATGTAACTACTTGTAATCAAATCCCACCCACACAAAAGTGTCTGGTGGACATCTTTGAATTGCTTCTATGCTGGTTTTGGCAGAAAATGTTGAGACCTGCATAGACCCGATTTTGGGGTGTTACAGTCGGCCCTTTTATACCTCAGCCCACTTGTACCTCGGTGAGCCTTGTATTTATACCTTAGCTTGACCCTACTTGGGGTCATCCCCCCCCCCCCACAAATGAGCATAAACACGGGTGAGGCCCTCTCATACGGCCTTCCTGTACCACCCGCCAACACCGCCCTTAGGTCAACAAAACCTTTTATGTGAAGGTAGCGAGATCATTCGAGGAGATACGCACCCTACACCTGCCTCATAACATAGTCGCCATTCAGATCTCATCCATCACACACCAAAGGAGATCTACAACACCATCACCACCATAGTTAATCCTCTCCATCTCCATTGTCCTTTGTAGCCATAGCCATCATCTTGTAATAGAGATCTCCTTGCAAATTGGTGATCATTGTAAGAATATTTGATTTCAATCTAAGTATTTTGTCAATGATTTCTATCCTTGATCTTATTATTATGAGTGAGTAGTCCTCACGGGCTGCGGACTGAGGTGAAACCTCACAACAATTATGTTCATCTAATTGCATGGGAATATTATGTAGTGATTGAATAGGAGCTTTGTTATCTTGAATATTTGTCTCTACATTGATCTAAGGACTTGTAGGTACCAGAGACCCCGTATATTGATCAAGGTTTGAGGTGAGATGTGTTCAAAACGGCGTCTGACGCGCGAAACCCCAGTGATAGAAATGGGGAGTACAATATTCACTTAGTGATCCAAAGCAACAACACCAATCGTAATACTTTGGTCTGTTTTACTTAATAATCGTTGTGACCCATGGTGTAAACGGTTGGAGCAATAGACTATTGACACCTTTGGTTTTAGGGGATCTAGTAGCTTAGGATGTGTTGCCCACAACTCTTATCACTATTAGATCATTTGACACATGAATGTGCTTAACTTTATCTTTATCCCATATGAATGCATAATTGTGGGTGAATCTTCAACCCTGGCCTATCTCCATCCGCTGAAAACATTAAAAATATACAAAGTAAACTAGAAAGGTTCGGTAATGAAAAACAAATATTTTTAGTAAGTCTTGTAGACGTTCCTCAATTTATTTTAGCAAGTGATTCCCAAGGTTCGATAAACCTAGGACTTTTCTAGGGTAAAAGCTACTATACTGCATTTGTGATATGGATCGAAGGTATCAACCCTTTTTCTGGTGTCGTTTTCGAGGAAGGAATTTCTCTATCCCAGTGAGGTTATTAGAGACCTTATTAAAAAGTTTTTTGTTTTACTTATAGTTTTTGTTATCTATTTGAAAGCCCAAAAAGGTTAGTTACTTGTTCTTATCAATCTAAAAATCCCAAAAAGATAAGTATCATGTCACAAAAGAAGCTTGGGGAGTATGCTACTCCCAATGATGATTTTATTCGCGCACCTATTACTTAGCCTACTGTTAGAGCGGAAAACTACGAGACTTAGCCTAACCTTTTGAGTTTGGTTCAACAAAACCAATTTGGAGTATCTGCTACTAAAGATTCAGGTTTTCACTTAAATACATTTACTAAAATATACGAGATGATGCGCATAAAATATGTTGACCCCGATGTGGTTAAATTACGCTTATTTCTTTTTTCACTTAGAGGAAAACAAAATATTGGTTGCTAGCTTTTACTAAAGGCACTATCACTTGATGGGAGGAACGTACTAACATTTTTATGACTAAGTTTTTCCCTCCAGCTAAGACTATGCAACTTTGATCTAATATTACAGGTTTTAGACAAGACGATCGCGAGCCACTAGCGCTTGCTTGGGAAAGGATGAAGGAAGTCATGATGAGATGTCCTAGCCATGGAATGGAAGAGTGGTTTATTCTCCACTTGTTTTATAATTTCGTTAGCCCAATGTCTAAATCTATGCTTGACACTGCAGCCGAAGGCACATTCATGGGAAAACAAGTAAGTGTTGCCAGGAAGCTTCTAGATGACATGCAAAGCGACCATTCCCAATGGCATGTAGAGAGATCTTCCTAAAGAAAGGTGAATGCAATCACCGATGAGACTAATGAAGAGTTTACTTCAAAGGTAGATGAGCTTTTAATTATCATTGAGGGTAAGGAAACCCAAGTATATGCCATCACCAACTGTAATATTGAAGAAGTAGATTTTATAGCTCGTAATCCTTATAATCCTGCATGGAAGAGTCAAAACTTTTTCTTGAACTTTCAAAAGTAAGACACTAATCCTACAGGTGCTCTAAATAACAACTATACTATTAGTAATGGAGCAAGTAATGGTAATATCAAGCTCGAATAATTCTTTTAAAGCTTTTATGCAAGCACAAACCAAGCAAAATAATATTCTTATTAAGATTACAGAGAACCATGAAACAATTATTGGTAAATTGTCAGACCAAGCAGTTGTTATTAAAAATGATGTTCAAGCTTTATAGGAAAGAAAAAAGACCGTGGAGGCACATTTAGAAAAATAGCTAAGAGTCAAACTCTAATAATAGGTTTGCAGGAAAGCCCAAGCCTAATCTGGTTGAAGACCTAAAGATGATGAGGATCAAGAATAAACATGAGAAGCATAAAGAGCTAGAATATAGCAATGCTCCATCTCGGGATTATACCGTGGAAGATCTGGTGAAGATGATCACCGTGAAGAATCCCGGTATTGAAGGAGATAGTGATTCCATGTACCAACATTTCATTCAAGAAGACGCACTCAAGGTATGCGAGCTAGAAATGCAATATAAGAAATTAGCTGAGAAGATCCCAGCTAAAGTGAATGATATCTTTGACCCCATTATTAAAATTCATATAGGAGTTAATGAGAGTGCTGCACTTTGTGATCTTGGTGCAAGTGTCTCAACAATTTCTAAAAGCTTATTTGAAAAGCTTAATCTTGGGCCATTTCAAACTACTGAACTAAGACTCCACTTAGCCGATTCAACTTATAAACAAGCTATAGGAGTCAAAGAAAATATTGTTGTACAAATCAAAGGATGTCCTACACTAATTGATCTTGTTATATTGGACATGCCTAAAGATCCTATAGCACCTATAATTCTAGGAAGGCCATTTCTAAGAACTATTAAAGCCTTAATCAATTTGCATGAAGGTAATGTTAGAATAGGACTACCATCTAGAGAACCATTTGTAGCCCACTTCCCTAGGAATAAAAAGGCCAAACCTAATGAAGATGATATCATAACATTGAAAGCCAACTATTTTGGAGTGGGTGTTCCACTTCCAAAACCAAAATGATGACCATTTGGGTCAAGCTAATTAACCTTAATTAGAAGCGCATCATGGGAGGCAACCCATGTGAAATAAAAAGGTTTTATTTGTGTTAGTGTTAGTTTTGTTTCTAATAAAAGAGTGTTCAAAAGATTCATTGAAGCGAGGATAAGAAATAAAGGTAATCTTTCCCTTCATATTATACACTACCACATGATTATTTTAGTAATGGTATATTGCTATATTTATACTGTCATTTTCAGGTATAATGAATGTGAAAAGACGTGTAAAAAGATGCAACAAAAAAATTCAAGTTCTACGGACATCTTTGTCCATAACGACCACCAATATGGTGGCAGCCCACCATACCGCATCCTGACCGGGAAGATGAAGATTTCCAAATTTTGTTCAAAGAGTACTGAGCTCTTAACGAGCATCAGTATAGTTGGACCTGGTCATACTATATGCCCGCACCATGTTCGGAGGAAAAGTTTGCAAAAAACTAAGAAAATTACTATGTGCATAACAACCATCAGTACGGTGGGGCCTAGCCGTTCCGCTCCCCCGTACCGAGTGGGTTGCCTGAACCCCAGGAAACCTCGCTCAATACAGGAAGGATGCGATCACCCTGACCGTATCGCCCGCCTGTATTGACCATTCAGCTGCGATTTCAACCCCAGGCCATCTATTGCCATGATGCTGCAGAAACATGCAACTCCCTTTGGCTCGGCCGTGGGGAGGCAACTCACGCTGCATACAAGCTCAGCTGCTTCCATGGCTGCTCAGAATTCCTCTGCCAGGAAAGGCTTGGTCCTGACTCGTACGCCTAGTGGCAAGAGCCTCGGCTCTCTAGCTGAGTATGCTGAGAACTGGAACAATGCTGATTACAGCGAGGTTAGCTCCTCCAATCCTCATATACCTGAGAAGTTTAGCCCAGTGCAGATTGGTGATGGGTCTGAAATATAGCCATCTACGTCCACATTTAAACTGGATATTAATCATATTCTTGATGAAATATCTCTCTAAACCCTGCCACTAATGCTAATATTCAGAGGGGTATGCAATCATTTCTTTTATATTTTTCCTGCGTAGATAATGTCATTTAAAGGAGGGAATCACTACATTAAAGTCAAAGATACGATATTTCCAATAACCAGAAGAAACCAGGAGCCATACAATGGAGGCAGACGCTTTAACGACCAACTATACGACCGGAGCAAAAATTCTGGCTGTATAGCTCCGGTCGTATAGTTGGCGCTGCCAGCGTTAGGTAAAAAAGAACAACTTTCGTGAACGGACCCCTATATAAAGAAGCCTCATGCGTCAGGAAAACATCTCTCCCTCCGCCCCGAAGAAGCCAGACCTCGCCAAAAGCCACCTCAGATCTCTGATACATTGCAAATGTATCTATAATTTTTGATGTTCCATGCTTGGTTTTATCCACTTTCTTGTGTTTTGTTCCAACTTTGGAGTACTTTTTATATGATTTCTTGGACTAACCTATTAACAAGAGCCACAATGCCAGCTTCCTGTTTTCTGCTGTTTTTGGTTCTAGGAAAGTCAGAAAATGAATATTCTCGGAATTGGACGGGACAAAAGCCAAAGT
The DNA here is from genome assembly GCA_910589775.1 of Avena eriantha. NCBI lineage: Eukaryota > Viridiplantae > Streptophyta > Magnoliopsida > Poales > Poaceae > Avena > Avena eriantha. The sequence goes on from OU342746.1 coordinate 14,925,197, forward strand.
GCCTATTTTTCTGGAAGTCATGAGATGCCAGAATACGAGACGGAGAGGGTCCAGGGGGCCACCACACCACCTGGCCGCGCGGCCAGGCCTGGCCCGCGCTAGGTGGTGGTGTGGCCACTCCCGACACCCCCTCGGCCTCCCCTTTCGACTATAAGATGCCCTCGGGACGTAAACCCTAAGCACCCAATCAAAAATGCACGAAAGAGTCTATAGCCGCCGTCATCTCCATCCCTAGATCAGGAGGGATCTGAAGCTCTTCCCGGTACCCTGGAGGCCTTCTTCATCACCATGCAAGCCTCCGGTGTGATGCGTGAGTAGTTCATCCTTGGACTACGGCTCCATGTAGTAGCTAGATGGCTGGTTCTCCTCCTTTGTGCTTTCATGTTTATATCTTGTGAGCTCCGTTCATGATCAAGATCATCTATTTGTAATTCTGCATGTTGTGTTTGTGGGGATCCGATGGATATTGAGATGCTATTTCAGATTGATTATTGATTCTATCATGTCTTTGTTATTTGAGATCTTGCATGCTTTCCGTTGTTAGTAGCTATCTTGGCCAAGTAGATGCTAGCAACTCCAAGAGTTAGTATTTATGCTCGATAGTGGGTTCATGCCTCTGGTAATCTGGGGAAGTGACAGAAATCTCTAAGGTACTAGATGTGCTATTGCTACTAGGGAGAAAACAACGATCTTTTGTTCATAGAACAATCGTATTGTTTACTTTACACGCAGTTCGTAAAGCAATAATCTGTTGCTTGCAACTTAATACTAGAGGGGGTTCAGATGATAACCTAAAGGTGGATTATTAGTCATAGATGTAGTTGGATGGTGGTCTATGTATAATGTTGTAATGCCCAATCAAGTCTCAAAGAAGTCAAGATGATTAGTATATGCATGTATTGCTTTGTCGGTGTTTGTCAATTGCCCCGCTGTAATTTGTTCACCCATCATGTTATCTATCTAAGGAGATCCACCTCTAGTGAACTATGGATCCCGGTCCTTTTTCTTTACATACAATCTATAAACTGTTTACTGCTTTGTGTTTACTTTCTGCAAACTTTTACTTCCTTCCATTCGATACGTTTAATCCTTTGTTTTCTGCAAAACATGATGAGATTAACAACCTCATCGCAAGTTCGGGACAAAGTTCTATGGTTGTGTTGTGCAGGTCTCCACGTTGCTACTAGCACCGGTAGTGCGCCCTGCCAAGGCTCAACTAGTAACACCTTTGGGGTGTTTCCTTGCTCCTACTGGTTCGATTAAACCTTGGTTTCATAACTGAGGGAAACTTCCTGCTGTGCTCATCATACCTTCCTCTTGGGGTTCCCAACGAGCTCTACATCAACACCACACACCAAGCACTTTTCTGGGCACCGTGCATTGAGCCATCAATCTACAAACCTTTCTCCATCTCCATAGCCATATTCCACCACTTATAATAGTAGATCTCTTCTCCAATTGGTGACACTGTAAGACTATTGCTATCAATCCTATAATTTTTATTACAATGTTTGTGATTGTTGATCTCATCTCTATGTGTGAGTAATTCTCCTTGGGCTAAGGACTTCGGCCTAGCCATGTAGCAATTGTGCATGTTATTTATTATAGATGGGATCGTGTATTAGTTTGTGTGACATGATGATTATTGTATCCTCTCTTGCCTCAATCTAGGGACTTGTCAGGTACCCAAGACCCCAAGGGTTGAGTCAAGTACCCAAGACCCCGAGGGTTGAGTCAGGTATAGGGAGTATGAGTGATGACTGATCTGCAGGTTGGGAACCCCAGTGACAGAAGGGGTAGTACGACTGTATGTGAGGGATTTGCTTGGGATTAACGGTGACATCACTATGCATATCATTAGTTCTCTTTCTTCTATGGATGAGACTAGTAGGTTATTGCTATAAGCGGTTGCAGAGGCAATAGCAATTATGGATGCACTGCCCACATATAATTTATCTTGCTCTAACAAGTACATGCATACTTTATTTCTATCTTTTATTTCCATCAGATGTTTTGCACAGCTACAGGTGAAACCGAACACCCTAGGCCCTCTCTCTCCATCATCGACAACAACAAAAAGACGCAAGCTATTGGTCCGATAAAAACATAAAAGGAATTCTAAAACTCCGAAAGGACCGTTAAAGTAAATTCACTATGCATTCACTTCCTGAGGATTCGATAACCTAGGTCTACTAGGGAAAAAGAAGTTATACTACATCCGTAATCCGATCGAAGGTATCAACCCTTTTTCTGGCGCTGTTCCCGGGGAAGAAATAGCTACCCTGATGAGGTTATTAGGAACCTTGCTAGTTTTAATTCTTGTTTTCAATTTTGTTAGTTTGCTTTCAGTATTTATTTGATAAACCAAAAAAATAGTTAGCCTTTAAATTCTTCCTTTTACTGTTATAATTCTTTATCTAAGAAAAGCCAAAAACATAGGAAATATGGCTGAAAAGAAGCTTGGGTAGTTTGCTACTCCCAATAATGATTATTTGCATACTCCTATTACTCATCCAACAATTGCTGCTGATGACTATGAAATTAAGTCCCATTACTTAAGTTTGGTTCAACAGAATCAATTTGGAGGCTCTGCTGTTGAAGACGCATGTATGCACTTGAATACTTTCACTGAAATATGTGATATGATGCGTATAAAAGATGTTGACCCCGATGCAGTCAAATTGCGTCTATTTCCTTTCTCTCTAAGAGGAAGAGCAAAAGAATGGTTGCTATCTTTGCCTAAAAATTACTATTACATCATGGGTGGAATGTACTTCTTTATTTTTTCCCACCTGCAAAGACTATGAACTCCGAACTAATATTACTAGCTTTAGACAGGAAGAGCGTGAGCCACTAGCGCTTGCATGGGAGAGGATGAAAGAATGTTTAAGAAACTGTCCTAGTCATGGGATTGAAGATTGGTTAATCCTCCATTTATTTTACAATGCTCTTACTCTTGTGTCTAAGTCTATGCTTGATACTGCAGCTGGAGGAACATTTATGGGTAAACATATTACTGAAGCAAAGCAACTGCTAGACAATATGCAAGACAACCATGCCCAATGGCATGTTGAAAGATCAAACACGAAGAAGGTGAACTCTATCTCACCACAAGAGAACGAAGATCTCAATGCTAAGTTGGATGTGCTCATACTAGCCGTTAAAGGTAAGGAAACCAAGGTAAGAGCCACCCCTGAAACAAATATTGAAGAAATAGACTTCGTATCTCATAATGATTATAACCCTACTTGGAAGAAGAGTTACAGTCCTAAGTTTGAAAAACATTATGCTAGTCCTACAGGTAACTCTAATAATAATATGGGAACTAGTAATGGTAGTCTCCAAGAAATACTTAAGTCTTACATTGACTCACAAAAGGAACAAAATAATATTCTTGTTAAAATTACAGAGAACCATGATGCCATGCTTGGTAAATTATCTAACCAAGCTCTTAGTTTGAGAAATGATTTGCAAGCCCTCTAAGAAAGAACAAGGATCGTTGAGGCATAGCTAGGTAAGATAACCGGGAGTCAAACTCTCATTTTAGCTAAATTTGCAGGTAAAGCTAAGCCCAATCCAGTTGAAGAACTCAAAATGATGAGGATCCAAAGGGAGGAGTCTGAAGAACTTAACTATAATAATGCTCCTTCACCAAGTTACACCGTTGAAGATCTCGTAAAAAGGATCAACGTCAAGATTTCGGTAAGTGAAGGTAGTGAGGAAGCTATGTACCAACATTTTGTCAATCAAGTAGCTATAAAGGTACGTGATCTTGAAGAAGAATACAAGAAAATTGCTAAAAAATTACCTATTAAACTAGATGACATATTTGAGCCTACTATTAAGATTAAAATCTGAACCAATGAGATAGCTGCACTTTGTGATCTAGGTGCAAGCGTCTCAACAATTCCAAAGAATCTTTTTAACAAGTTAAATCTTGGCTCCTTTGAAATTACTGAGTTAAAATTTCATCTAGTAGATTCTACCTACAAACAAGCTATAGGAATTAAGGAGAAGACTTTAGTATACATTAAAGGTTGTCCCACTCTCATTGATTTTGTTATTGTAGACATGCTTGAAGATGCTACTGCTTCTATTATTTTAGGCCAACCTTTCTTAAGAACTATTAAGGCTTTCATTAATCTGCATGAAGGGAACATGAAGCTGCAGTTGCCTTCGCGAGATCCTTTTGTTATTCATTTCCCCAGGAAGAAGAAACCCAAGCATGACGAAAAAGAGGCCATCGCTTTGAAGGTCAATTACTTTGGAGTGGGTGTTCCACTCATCTGGCCCAAGTGAGTATCATCAAGGTCAAGCTATTGACCATAAAAAAGCGCTCCATGGGAGGAAACCCATGTGAAATAAAGGTTTGAGTTAAGTTTTTAGTTTAGTTTAAGTTTATGTTAAATAAAGAGTGCTAGAAAACTCCATTTGAGGAGAAGAAGTTCGGTAGTACTTGAAATTCCGCTTTATTTCTGCTATTGTTGGTCGACAATATTTACTCTCAATTTTTTTTTCAAAAATAAGGTATATCACTAAGTTACAGGAAAAGAAATAGTTTACAAAGAAACATAAATTTTTTGATGCACACAGAGAGTTACCAACTATACGGCAGGAATAAAAATTCTAGCCATATAGTTCCGGCCATATAGATATCCTTGCCATCAGATTTTTTCTGCAATACATACTAAGAGTTTAAAGACCAACTATACGGCGGGAATAAAAAATTCTGGCCGTATAGCTCCGGTCATATAGATATCAATGCCTCTGTACAATTTCTTTTCATATGTACTGAGAGTTTAACGACCAACTATACGGCGGGAATAAAAATTCTGGTCGTATAGATATCGATGCCTTTGCAAATTTTCTGTCGCAGGGACAAATAGTTTAACGACCAACTATACGACCGGAACATTTTGTTTCGCCCATATAGTTGCGTCCGTATAGCTGCGCCGCCAGGAAACCCTAAATTTTGACAAAAGGCCAACTATATGGCCGGAACACATTGTTCCGACCGTATAGTCCCTCCCGTATAGTTGTGTCCGACCACAAAATCGCACGGGAAGGTACTCCCAACTCCAAAACTTCAATCCTTTTTTTTCTTCTACCTCCAAACTCTCTCAAAACCTCAAGAGATCTCCATCTCTACTCAATTTCATTCGATTTCCTCGCACACAAGTGATCTACAGTATTTTCTCTTCCGATCCTCCAATTACTTTTTGCAAATTCATCTTTGATCTATTGTCATTGTCAATCTAGGGTCAGACCTACTATGAACCAATTGCCATGATTTTCTTACCTAGATTATTATTGAGGAGAATTCTTTAGCGTGTTATGATGAGGAATATGATGCACTTACTGTTGTTGGATCAAAAAGTTTTATTTTTTCCTTCCTTCAATGTTTTAGATGATGAACACAAGGAGCCAAACTCGTGCTCGTGCCACCGCTAGCGCTTCTCGGGCTTCCGCTCAGGAACACATGGGGATATGGTTCAGGGATGAGGCCCATCGTGATTGCTTCAACAGGATCAAGAACCGCGAAGTGAAGGCCACCAAGTGGGCTTGCCCCATTATATTGAACCAACTCGGTATTTCTGATGCAATTTACTTTGCAATAGAGCTGTCCTGCAAAACTTTGTGTACAATGATGTACCTACTTATTGCCGCTTAACCATTGAATTTCTAAGCTTGTTGCAAAGCACCGTTAAACAATGGCAAGGAGAGGATACTATTTCTTTCCGTCTGATGAACAAAAACTACACTTTAACATTAGATGAATGGTGCACATGTTTTAATTTGCCAAACACTGATATTCATGCTTTACGCGCATCCTTTACTGGCTTAGAACCTACCCCCGAACAATACTATAATGGAATGAGTTTCACTACTAGAATAAATAGGGGGGAGAATATTCAACATCCTGCAATTCACTATTTGTTCTATGTTATTGCTAACACTTTGTAGACACGTAATGAGTTCACGAGACTCAACGAGGAGGACATACTAGTCCTCGCAAAGGCTGCTTACATCAATTGCGGCTTGTCACTCAGCTTGGGCGCCATCCTTGTGCGCTACCTAGAGCACCAAGCCTCCCAAAGCCAAGGACCAATCACTGGTGGAGGCGTCATCACCATGCTTGCCACTGCCCTAGGCCTAGACCTAGGTGAGTTGCAACCCGTGGTAGGTGAGACACATGTTGGTTTGTCCACTTTGAGAGCCTGTGGAATGCTCACCAGGAGAGGTGGTGTTTATTATCTGCATATTGATGGAGCTGGGCGTATCTACCCCACTCCTATGCCTAATGGTGTTTTCTCTATCTAGGAAGGACGTTTGCTATATGATTGGTAGGTTGAGAAACACCAACCCGAGGAAGAGATTCCGGAGGAGGATGAGGACCAAGAGGAGGAGCAAGAAGTTCCTTACCAAGAGGAGCAGCCACAAACCCGGTTCGCCACATACCAAGATTTCCAAGGACTTGGAGGAACTATGGAGAGGATGCATATCCTCTCTTTGAACCTCCGAGAATCAACAAGTAACCTCTCAACTCAATTCGTGAACTAGAGTAATGAATTCTTTCCGCCATCACAATAAATTGAAGGGCTTGGAAAAGCCTAAGCTTGGGGAAGTTTCCTCATGTATCAGTGCCAGGCGTTCATTTGCTTTTATTAATTTTAGAGGTTGTGTTTTTATTTTAGTTTATAAGCACTCATGTTGGTTTCCCCAACACTTTATTTTTAGTTCTTTCTATTTTGCTTTCGAAATTTTCTAGCCGAGCTTTGCCGCCAATTTTCTATTCTTTAAAGTCCCTCTCTTAAAAACCACAAAAAAAATTCTCCATTTTTCTTTATTTTCCCTCTTTCTTTTCTTTCCGCCTCGAGGTCTTCATATATTTGTAGGAGAGTGGTCGACTTCGAGTTTGCAAGAAACAATTAAAAAAGGAAGAGAGAAGTGGAACCAAACATGAGAGGTATGCCTTATGACTCGCCACTTTTGAAGTTTGAGAAACCCATGCTAGTTAGTAGTAAATGTTGAGATATTATATTGGTGGAGTGAGTCTTTGTATCGTAGTAAGATTTTCGTTTGCATGGGTATTTAATTGGGTACATTTTGTTCCAGCTCTCATAATTAACCAAGTCTTGCCTAAAAATTGCTAAACAATTGCAATAAGAAAAAGTCTCCCAATTGAAGGCTTGAGTGTTGTAGTGCTTAGTCTTGAAAGCTTATTTCTAGAGACACTCAACACCACTGAAAATGCTGTTTGACTTAATAGCTCTCTTTGAAAGGATTTGTTCAATTGAATTAATGTTTAGCGGTTTTTGTGAGCATGCCAAAGTTTGACTTGTTAATCATAAGAATGATATAGCTTTACGCGTGTTAAACTTCATGGGATGCCAACAACTTCGTTGGCCTACAAACGATCTTCATGGAGGAAACTCCTAGATTTCGGCTATGAGTTGATTAAACACTTGTAGCGGCAGTGCTATAGTAGGTAAGATTCTTGGTACTCCCGGGTAGTTGTAATCATGATGGAATCACTCCTCTAGCTGTTATGAGAAATCATTATGCAAAAGGAACAAAAACCTTAGTGATGCCACAAATGTCCATCACATCCCGATAAACTAAATATTTTTTTTGGCATGCGCTCAATTACTTAAAAACTGAAATTCTTGAAGGACAATGAATAGAAAAGTAGTGCTTGAAAAGTCTTGATTTATTGATGTGGGAGAATTGAGATACTCTAGTATATATGATTTTCATGACAACTCTCACACTCTTAATTTACATGATTATACTTTACTGTTCAAAGGCAAAGCTATGAGTTGATTACTTGACATGGAATAAAGTTTACTCATTTGAATCATCCATGTTTACAATAATTTTGCTGCGCTATAAGGATGCATGAAACCCATATGATATGCTTGCCATTACTCTATCTATGCTGAAGTTTTTCATGATTTATGAAGTGGAGGAAACATGAGACTACTAATCATGAGTAACATCACCATCTCGTTATTTCAGTTTAAATGTTGAGTTCCTTTTTGATTTTGGTTTTCTTGCTCGGGACGATCAAGTTTAAGCTTGGGGAGGTTGATGGCTCTAAAATATAGCCATCTACGTCCACATTTAAACTAGATATTAATCATATTCTTGATGAAATATCTCTCTAAACCCTGCCACTAATGCGAATATTTAGAGGGGTATGTAATCCTTTCTTTTATATTTTTCCTGCGCAGATAATGTCGTTTAAAGGAGGGAATCACTACATTAAAGTCAAAGATACAAGATTTCCAATAACCAGAAGAAACCAGGAGCCGTACAACGGAGGCAGACGCTTTAACGGCCAACTATACGACCGGAGCAAAAAATCTGGCCGTATAGGTCCGGTCATATAGTTGGTGCCGCCACCATTAGGTCAAACAGAACAACTTTCGTGAAGGGACCCCTATATAAAGAAGCCTCAGGCAATGGGAAAACTTCTCTTGCTCCGCCCCGAAGAAGCCAGACCTCGCCAAAAAGCCGCCTCACATCTCCAAACCTTTCTCCATCTCCATAGCCATATTCCACCACTTGTAATAGTAGATCTCTTCTCCGATTGGCGACATTGTAAGACTATTGCTATCAATCCTATGATTTTCATTACAATGTTTGTGATTGTTGATCTCATCTCTATGTGTGAGTAATTCTCCTTGGGCTAAGGGCTTCGGCCTAGCCATGTAGCAATTGTGCATGTTATTTATCATAGATGGGATAATGTATTAGTTTGTATGATATGATGATTATTGTATCCTCTCTTACATCAATCTAAGGACTTGTCAGGTACCCAAGACCCTGAGGGTTGAGTCAGGTATAGGGAGTATGAGTGATGACTGATCTGCAGGTTGGGAACCCCAGTGACAGAAGGGGTAGTACGACTGTATGTGAGGGATTTGCTTGGGATTAATGGTGACATCACTATGCATATCATTAGTTATCTTTCATCTATGGATGAGACTAGTAGGTTATTGCTATAAGCGGTTGCGGAGGCAATAACAATTATGGATGCACTGCCCACATATAATTTATCTTGCTCTAACAAGTACACGCATACTTTATTTCTATCTTTTATTTCCATCAGATGTTTTGCATAGCTACAGGTGAAACCGAACGCCCTAGGCCCTCTCTCTCCATCATCGACAACAACAAAAAGATGCAAGCTATTGGTCCGATAAAAACACAAAAGTAATTCTAAAACTCCCGAAGGTCCGTTAAAGTAAGTTTACTATGCATTCGCTTCATGAGGATTCGATAACCTAGGTCTACTAGGGAAAAGGAACCTATAGTACATCCGTAATTCGGATCGAAGGTATCAATTGGTGACATGGTGTTTGTTGCTAGCCAAGCCATTGCTGAAGCTGGTAAAATGATGGAGGTAAATATCTCGGCTATCCTTAATTGTCATAGATAACACACACTCATTAGTCCCCGAGCCTCCGGGGGAGTAAGCTATTACTCGGCCGGATGTTCCTCTAGTTTCAAACTTAGAAAGTAAGCTATTACTCGACCAGATATTTAGCCGAGTCATCTTAGCTTAGAAAAAATTCCCTTTAGGATCAGATATCCAACAACCTAGATTCAGATCGAGTTTACTCGGTTCGGATCTTGGGTACCATCAAATATCCAGCCACCTAGATTCGGATCAAGTTTACTCGGTTTGAATCCTGAGTAGCATCGAATATCCAGCAACCTAGATTCGGATCGAGTTTAATCAGTTCGAATCTTGAGTATCATCAAATATCCAGCCACCTAGATTCGGATCGAGTTTACTTAGTTCAAATCTTGAGTATCATCAAATATCCAGCCACCTAGATTCGGATCGAGTTTACTCAGTTCGAATCTTGAGTAGCATCAAACATCCAACCACCTAGATTTGGATCGAGTTTACCTGGTTCGAATCTTGAGTAGCATCAAGTATCCATGTTTCTCAGTGAGTAACACTTGTCTCTTGCAGATCACAAACAATAGGCGCACCATCGAGTTTCAGCGACTCCTTTTCTCACACAGGTCCCTCTCCATCAAGCACAAGAAATTGTTACCTGAGGTGAGGAAGAAAAGCAAGTCTTTGCTTGATTGCCTTTGGTTCTTTTTATTCTTGATTTTCCAAGTTAACTTATGACTCGTATTTTTCTAGCCGAGGTGGAGGCAGAGAATAAGGAGCTACAGAAGCGAGTGGCCAAGATAGAAGGTAGTTTTTCCTCTTGCCCCTTATTCCTTTGCACCTCTCCCTTTTGGATCGACAAGTAGCTATACCTCGGCTCGGCCGGGTAAAAAATCTTTGTAGTGTCTCTTCAGGATTGCATATCTATGCCTGAATTGATGCTTCATTTTCTCGAACAAGTAGGACAACATCAGGCTCAGTTGAAGGAGAAAGACGAGGAGATCTCTCGGCTCCGTGCCGAGAATGAAAACCTCAAACAACTCCAGAAGACTGAGCTGGAAAATCTGGATCAGGAGTTCTCCGGGGAGAAGATCCAACTCACAGGCCAACTTGAGAAGGACAAAGAACTTCTCTAGGAGGCCGAGGTCAAATTTGAGTCGGTGAACACCGCACTAGAGGATCTCCACAAGACACAAGCTGCTTGGTTGGCCGAGCTAACATGAATCAATGGCATCATATCTCGTGAGTTTTTCTTTTGCTAACTTTTTATTTTCTTACTGAGGTCTCCCCTTTGCCCTGATTTTCTCTCTCTGACTTGCTCTTTTTGCTTATCCTCTTAGGTGATTTCCCCCAATCAAAGGCTCGTGTTGGCACTGTCATCTGCAAATTCCGGGAAAAGTAAGTTGAGGATGGTCCCCTTCCCCAAGAGTATGACATTGATGAATCCTTGGTTGGCCTCAAGGCCAGCCTCGGACCCATGAAGATCTTCGGGGTTGAGCTCTTGGACGCTACCATCCAAGTCTTCCACATTCTCTAGCCGGCAGAAACTGCCCCCAAGAAAGTTGCCTGGCTGTTCCAGAAATTAATGGACTCAGAGACGTAGCTCAACTTGTGGAGGGAATCTGCCGCATGTGCTGGTGCCGACACATCCCTGTCCTTTGTGTTGTCCCGATATGAAGGTATCAACTTAGATACTCTTCAGAACATGTTTACAGGTTCACAATCTACAACTGATCCGAAGCACATCCAACTCTGCCAAGCTCGAGCCTACCAAATGATCCAGTATGGCAACACACATGTGTGGAATGAAGGGTCGAGTTTCCTTGACGACGTCGATGACGAATATGTCGAAGAGGACGCTGGTGAGGATGAGGAGAACCCAGATGACCCGAAGCCTAACCCAGATGCTGATGCGGAGGCAGAGGAAGCCGAGGTTCCTAACTCTAAAGCTGCCATTCCTCCTCTGGCTACTGCTGATCCGGCTACTGTTGCTCCTTAGCCACATAAACTTTAAATTTGGTTAATTCCCCAGTATGCCGGGCGCATATGTATAAAACAGTTGAAGTTTTTTTGCTACTGCTATGATTTTATGTCAAATCCTTTTGGGCGAAGTCCCCGAGTTCCATTTTCTTGTTCTCTCAATCTTATGATTCGGCTCGCGTCTACCATTTCTCGACGTTCGACTTATGAGTCCAAGATCAGAAAATCAAATTAACAATACTTAAAACCACGAGAATTAGCTCAGAGTGGTTCGGCATAGTAATAAAGAAAATAAATACAGGGGTTAGTCCAAAAACCAAATGTTGGCTCGATTACTTTTCCTTCCTTAGTCATTTTTCATGTGTTTAGCATCTTCGAGCTTGTTCTCTTGCTTGACATGAAGCCAATCTTTTTGGATAGTAGCAAGTCGAAGAGTTAGCCTTTGGTACCGACTTATCCTAAGGGGTAAGAAATTTAAGCCAGCTAGCATTTAAAATGAAGTACATAAAAAGACAATTACTATTAAGGAAGTCCCCGAGTTTCTGCTCGAGGTGCCGAGGTTTCAATAATTAGCTCATTGCCGACATACAATCCGACATATGAGAGTTCGAGATCCATACACTTCAGCTAAGTGTAAAATTGACGAAGAAGTGGTACATTCCATGGCCTTTTCGATTCTTATCCTAACATGTCCGCCTTATTCTTCTCCTGTGCTTGTGCATCTATAAGATAGTATGCATCATTGTGCAATGCCTTGCTCATAATAAATGGCCCCTCCCATGGAGGTGTAGTTTATGCATGCTAGTAGTGCGTTGCACTAGCCGAAGCACCAAATCCACTTCCTGAAAAACTCAGGGGTTTACTTTCCGGCTATGATAGTGTTGGAGATTCTGTAGATATATGGCGGATCTAGACAATGCCAATTCTCTAGCCTCTTCTAGTAGATAAGCATCATTTTGCTGGGCCTCTTGCACTTCGGCTTCTGTGTATTGGGTGACCCTAGGCGAGTCATGCTCTATGTCGGCTAGTAATACAACTTCTGCCCCATATACCAAAAAGAATGGTGTATAGCTAGTTGATCGGTTTGGAGTTTTCCTGAGGCCCCATAGTACTGTCAGGAGTTCATCAATACAACACCCCGCTGATCTTTGCAGCGGCTCAATGAGCCAGGGTTTTATCCTGGATAGTATTAGCCCATTGGATCTCTCCACTTGCCCATTCGATGCGGGGTGTGCAACTTATGCAACATCAAGTATTATCCGTATATCTCGGCAGAAATGAGCAAATGCTCCCTCAACAAAGTTTGTGCCATTATTAGTGATTATGCTATATGGGAATCCATACCTCAGGATTATATCCTTGAGGAATGATACAACAGTGGCTCCATCACATTTTCTTATTGGTTTGACCTCAGTCCAGTTTGTAAATTTGTCAACCATGACTAGGATATGATTCATGTTGCCACGAGCCGGCTTAAATGGACCAACCATGTCCAAGCACCATAAAACAAATGGACAAGTGATAGGTATAGTTTTGAGTTCAGAGGATGGCATATGTATCTTGCTTTAATACCTCTATCACCCATTGCATTTTCTCACAAGGTCCTCAGCTTCTTGCAAAGCACTAGGCCAGTAAAATCCATGTCCAAAACCTTTGGCGACTAAGGCCCTGGACGAGGCATGATGCCCACATTCACCCTGATGTATATCTCGGAGGATTTCCTACCCTTCTTCATGGTCAATGCATCACTAGAGGACACTTGTGACATTTCTTTTGTATAACTCGACATTTATTATGGTGTAGGCATTTGCCCTTCTTTGAATTTGCCTAGAGAGAACTTCATCACTTGGTAAATTCCCATCTTTCAAGAAGGAAAAAATTGGCTGCGCCCATGCTGGTATGGCTCGGGCTGGGAAGATCATTCTGTTAATCTCCATTGGATCCACTGGCATAACTTGTGTCGGGTTAAGCTGAACAGTCACTAAGTTCTGTGAGGTAGTCCCCGGGTTTACCGAGGCAGTCCCCGGGTTACTCGAACTATTTCCCCAATCAATGTTCATTGGGGTAACCTCGAACCTTGAATTGACCAGGATAAAGATTGACTCGGATTCTGGTGATGGGTTGATAGATGGTTTTCTGAGGTGCTCAAGGGCTATGCCTGGTGGGATAGCTTACCGAGATGAACCCAGTTTTGACAACACGTCGGCTGCATCATTTTCAGCCCGAGGTACATGATGGAATTCACACCCTTTGAGGTACCCACAATTTTTTTGGACGTGAAATCTATACAAGGCCATATTTGCATCCAAGGCATCCCAATGACCCGAAACTTGTTGCACCACCAAATACGAATCACCAAAACATTGGATCTAACGTATTCCAATCTCCTTTGCTACTTTCAAGCCATGCACAAGTGCATCATATCAGCCACATTATTTGATGCTCTAAAGTGGATTTGTAGCACATACCTCGACTGATCTTTTTTGGGCGAGGTAAGGACTACCCCGACACCTAACCCATCTTTCAATTTTGATTCGTCAAAGTGCATTCTACGGAAATTCGAGTCAGGTAAGGGCGGCTCATTCTGCATCTTGGCCCAATCAACAAAAAAGTCTGACGCTGCTTGAGACTTGATTGCATCTCTCCTATCGTACTACGGAGCATATGGTGCTAACTCAATTGCCCACTTGGCGATCCAGCCGCTTGCATCTCTGTTACCCATTATATCTGATATAGGTGCTTCACGTATCACCTTTATGGGGTGTTCCTCAAAGTAATGCTTAAGCTTTTTGGCCGCCATATAGATGCCATATGCCATTTTTTGATAATGGGGGTAGTTTTGCTTCGAAGCAAAAAGTACTTCACTTAGGTAATAGACCGACCTCTGCACCGACTTACCCTCCCTGTCATGCTCCACCACTACCACATCACTTATGACTCGGTTGGTTGCTGCTATGTAGAGCAAGATCGGATCTTTGGATAGTGGCGAAGCTAACACTGGTGCAGAGGCTAGCATCTTTTTTAGTTCATCAAAAGCACTATCATCCTGTGGTATCTAGATAAACTTGTCTGACTTTTTCATTAACTGGTACAAAGGCAATGCCTTTTCTCCCAGCCGACTAACAAAACGACTCAGTGATGCCAGGCAACCAGTGAACTTCTGAACATTGTTGAGACACTTCGGCAATTCCATGCGCTCGATAGCTCAGATATTAGTCGGATTAGCCTCTATACCTCGGCTCGATACGAGGAATCCGAGTAATTTTCCGACTGGGACACCGAAGGTGCATTTTTCCGGGTTAAGTTTCATTCAGAACATCCTCAAGTTCGCGAATGTTTGTCGGATATCATCTAGGAGAGTCACTCTCCTTGGTTTTTATCACCACATCATCAACATACACTTGGACATTTTTTACCAATTGGTGATGCAAACATTTTTGCATGCACCTTTGATATGTGGCACCTGCATTGCGTAAGCCGAATGGCATAATGCTATAGCAATATGCCCCATATGGGGTAATATAAGCAGTCTTTATTTGATCAGCCGGGTTTAATGGTATCTGGTGGAAGCCAAAATATGCATCTACAAATGATAAGAGCTCACAACCAGTTTCCGAGTCAATGACTATCCTTGGCAAAGGAAATGGATCTTTTGGGAATGCTTTGTTCAAGTTAGTATAATCGTTGCACATGCGCCACACTACTGCCATGTTCGGGTCAACTTTTTTCTTCTCCACCAGCACCGAATTAGATAATCAATCTGGATGAAGCACTTCCATGATAAACCTAGCTGCAAGGAGCCAAGCTATCTCATCCCCTATGATTTTTATCCTATGCTTGATGAAGCGGAGGAGAGGTTTCTTCACCGGCCTTGCATCAGGCCTAACATGCAAAGAGTGCTCACCTAGGTCCCTCGGCACACCTTGCAGATCCTGTGTGGACCAAGCAAAAATATCCCGATTCTCATGGAGGAAGCTGATGAGCTCGCTTTCCTATTTGTCATCCATGCCCGCACCAATGGTGACAGTATGCACTAGAAGAAAAGTTTCCTTCTGCAACGACTTGGCTTGACGGTCATCGTAGAAGGCGCGTCTTCCACGACGACATTTTCGGCTTGGTCGTGGCTGATGGAAATCTTTTTTCTGGTTTCGCGGCCCTCTACTACAATGGATCCGCTAAAAACATGGAGGAAGCTCGACCATTACGCGGAAGAAGCAAGATTTTCGTTTCCTCTCACGATGTTGACTCGCGGAAGTCTTTTGAGGTGTGTGGGTCCCAACGTCAGTGTCTCTAGCGGACCATACTTTTCGGCCACGCCTCCCTGATTTGAACTCGATAACGTTGCTTGATGCGTCTGCCGTTTAGTCAGGCTGCTAGGCCCCACATGTTGGCCTCTCATTAGAAGGATTGTGTGTATGATGGAATTTTTTTCCTTCGATCACGCTACCATGTTCCGAAGTTGATAGCGCTGCTGGATGCATCTACCGTTTAATCAACCTCCTGGGACCCACATGTCATCGTCTCATTAGAAGAAACGTGTGTATGATGGATTTTTTTCCCTTAGGTATTGCCTCCCTGATTTCAACTCGATAACATTGCTTGATCTATCTGCCGTCTAGTCATGCTGATGGGTCCTCCATGTCAGCCTCACATTATAAGAATCGTGTGTATGATGGAATTTTTTTCTTCGCTCATGCTACCCTGTTCCGAACTTGATAGTGCTGCTCGATGCATCTACCGTTTAATCAAACTCCTAGACCCCACATGTCATCCTATCATTAGAAGAAATGTGTGTATGATACAATTTTTTCCCTCAGTCGCGCCTCCGTGTTCCAAACTTTATAGCGTTGCTCACTGCATCAGCCATGCTGGTGGGTTCCTTATGTTAGTCTCACATTAGAAGAATCGTGGATATGACGGTCTTTTTATTTTCTACTCTAGCGCTACCATGTTTCTAACTAGATAGCTTTGCTTGACGAATCTGTCATTTGGTCACGCAGCTCGGTCCCACATGACATCCTCTCATTAGAAGGATCGGTTGTATGATTGACTTTTTTCTCTGCTCGCGCTCCGTGTTTCAAACTTGATAAAGTTCCTCGCTGCACCAGCCGTTTTTTCAGGCTGTTGGGTCCCCCCATGCCAGCTTCTCATTAGAACAAACGTGTGCATGATGGACTTTTTCTCGCTCGCGCCTCTCTGTTTTGAACTTGGCAGCATTGCTCGATACAACACCTGTATAATGCCGCGCTGGTGGGAACCACATGTCAGTCTATCTTTAAATGAAATGTGTGTATGATAGACCTTTTTTCGGCCGTGTCCGCTGTTTTGAGATTTTCAATGTCGCTCCATGTGGCAACCATGTATGTTCTTGCTGCTGGGGCCCCCATGTTAACTTTTTGGTATGTTCTGGCTTGTGGGTCCCTGATGCAGCCATGTATGTTCTGGCGGGTAGGTCCCCGATGCCAGTCTCTCTGTACAAGTATTTTAACTTTTTTTCAAACCCGACCAATAAACTCGGGGGATGCTGCAGGCTGGTGGGTCCATGATGTCAGCCTCTCCGTAATGCAATATTACTACAATAGAAGAAAAAACTCAAGAGTTCCAATAGATTTAAACTATGTGTGTCGCCACTACGCCATAGATATTTATAGAAAATATATTATTAAATATTCCTTAGTACTTTCAAGTTATGTTTTAATGTTTTTAAAAAGATGTCGTGTATTCGTGTTTATATTTCAAAAAATAAAAGGGCAGCCTTGATACATTGCAAATGTATCTATAATTTTTGATGTTCCATGCTTGGTTTTATCCACTTTCTTGTGTTTTATTCCAACTTTGGAGTACTTTTCATATGATTTCTTGGACTAACCTATTAACAAAGGCCATAGTGCCAGCTACCTGTTTTCTGCTGTTTTTGGTTCCATGAAAGTCAGAAAATGAATATTCTCGGAATTGGACGGGACAAAAGCCAAAGTGCCTATTTTTCCGGAAGTCATCAAGTGCCAGAATACGAGACGGAGAAGTGCCAGGGAGCCACCACACCACCTGGCCGCGCGGCCAGGCCTGGCCCGTGCCAGGGGGTGGTGTGGCCGCTCCCGGCACCCCCTCGGTCTCCCCTTCCGACTATAAGATGTCCTCGGGATGTAAACCCTAAGTACCCGATCAAAAATCCACGAAAGAGTCTGTAGCCACTGTCATCTCCATCCCTAGACGGGGAGGGATCTGATGCTCTTCCCGGCACCCTGCCGGAGAGGGGAATTCACCCTGGAGGCCTTCTTCATCACCATGCAAGCCTCCGGTGTGATGCGTGAGTAGTTCATCCTTGGACTACGGATCCATGTAGTAGCTAGATGGCTGGTTCTCCTCCTTTGTGCTTTCATGTTTAGATCTTGTGAGCTCCGTTCATGATCAAGATCATCTATTTGTAATTCTGCATGTTGTGTTTGCGGGGATCCGATGGATATTGAGATGCTATTTCAGATTGATTATTGATTCTATCATGTCTTTGTTATTTGTGATCTTGCATGCTTTCCGTTGTTAGTAGCTATCTTGGCCAAGTAGATGCTAGCAACTCCATGAGTTAGTATTTATGCTCGATAATGGGTTCATGCCTCTGGTAATCTGGGGAAGTGACAGAAATCACTAAGGTTCTAGATGTGCTGTTGCTACTAGGGAGAAAACAACAATTCTTTGTTCATAGAACAATCGTATTGTTTACTTTACACGCAGTTCGTAAAGCAATAATCTGTTGCTTGCAACTTAATACTTGAGGGGGTTCGGATGATAACCTGAAGGTGGATTATTAGTCATAGATGTAGTTGGATGGCGGTCTATGTATAATGTTGTAATGCCCAATCAAGTCTCAAATGAGTCAAGATGATTAGTATATGCATGTATTGCTTTCTCGGTGTTTGTCAATTGCCCCGCTATAATTTGTTTACCCACCATGTTATCTATCTAAGGAGAGCCACCTCTAGTGAACTATGGATCCCGGTCCTTGTCTTTTACATACAATCTACATCTTTTACTGGTTTGTGTTTACTTTTTGCAATCTTTTACTTCTTTCCATTTGATACGTTTAATCCTTTGTTTTCCGCAAAACACGGTGAGATTGACAACCTCATCGCAAGTTGGGGACAAAGTTCTGTGGTTGTGTTGTGTAGGTCTCCACGTTGCTACTAGCACCGGTAGTGTGCCCTGCCAAAGCTCAGCTAGTAACACCTTTGGGGTGTTTCCTTGCTCCTACTGGTTCGATTAAACCTTGGTTTCATAACTGAGGGAAATTTTCTATTGTGCTCATCATACCTTCCTCTTGGGGTTCCCAACGAGCTCTACATCAACACTGCCATCAAGCATTTTTCTGGGCGCCGTGCATTGAGCCATCAAGCCTCCTAGCATTTCAATTTATAAAATGCCACATATATAATGGACTAGTTTCTTAAAAATATGGCTGAGTTTTTTTAATAGGTGGAGGCGGAGTTTTTTTAAGAGGTGGGGGCAATACTCAAAAGGCCAAATTAAAAACATTTTGGGTTATTCTACATGGTATGTCTACATGCGCTATACTCCATGGGCTCCTTTCTTAAATTTCACTTGGTTTTGCTAAGTAGTCCCTTGACCCTGACAAGGCCGAATTAAAATGTTCTTGCCTATGCTCCATGGGATCCTTTCTCAAATTTCACTGGCCTGTGCTCAGCAGTTCCCTGACCCTACGCTCAAAAAAGCAATTCCCTGACCCCGAAAAGGCGTGTGTGTATGTTGGACTGTTTTTTCTGGTCAAACTTGATAACGTTGTTGGGTCGTCCATGTTTGCCTCTCACCACACTGGACTTTTTTCTCACTCACGCCTCCGTATTTCGAACTTGGCAATGTTGCTCGATGCAGCATCTGTATAAGGCCACGGTGCTGGGCCCATGTGTTACCCTCTCTATAATGAAACATGCACATGATGGACATTTTTTAGCCACGTCCGTTGTTTTGACTGTCGTGGTGGTGGCACGGCAGATGCCATGGATATTCTAAAGATGGGGCCAATGAGTGCTAGGGGAATCCAGGGAGGGAGAACATGGTGATTCCATGCACGGAAGTTCTTGTATTCTTCTCTATCAATGGTGCTTACAAATGCTCCTCAAGCTATTGGTGAGAAGGAGACATAGTCTCTTACCCCCCACAAACTAGCCCTAGAGATCTACCTTAGACAGAGAGAATAGTCGATCCCCTTTTATGGAGGCCCCGGTGCTCCTTTTATAGGGTAGCCCGGGTTACAAAGTTAGAGCATACGTGGCAGCATATTCTCTGAATATGCTCCTCGACTAAAGCTAGATGCTTCTCTATTCTCTTTAACGGCTCGTTCGGGCTTTGGACGTAACCCACAATGTAATCTTTGTCTTTTGGCGTCACTAGACACGGGCTGCGTCATCTGACTTTGCCTACGTCACCTTGGTCGCCCCTGACTGGCTAGTCCTCTTCTTTCCTTTGCTTCGCTCATGCTACAGCTAATAAAGCTACCTTTTGACCAGCGGAGGATTCCTTCTCTTGGAAGCTATAAGATAGTCCGGCTAACATGTGGCTAATCCTGCTACCAAGACGCCTGCAAAACAGAGAAAAACATGGCCAACATATATTTTATGTCCGCCGGACCGTACTCAAGGAGATGCTCCACGGGCCGGGTCACTCCGGTGTTCGGCCTGCCTTGATGTGACCCGGTCAGCACTTGCTTTGACCGTGCCGTACCCCGACTAACTCGGCCCTTATACCCCGGTGTTACCCTACCCGGGGGTATCCCCCCAACATTAGTCCCCGAAGCTGGTGCGGTCTTAGCAACTTATCGTTGCTAAGGCCACAACAGGTTCCCATATCCAGATCTTTGCCTCTTAGGCCGAGTTACCCCGTAACCCGGAATTTTCTTCTTGCGATCCCTTGGCTCATTACGAGTTATTCCTCGCTGGCCGGGTCTCTTGCTTGCTTATCCGGGTTATCATTCCTTCTCTCATACGCTTCCCCACATCCTACATGGAGGGTAATCATCATTTTGCCTCAATTTAAGGGCTACGAGCATTCAATGCGCGGGTTGCTGTCGCAGTGTCAGGAATAATTACAGCGTGCATCCCTTCACCGTCGCGCCTCGTTAACCGTAACATTGCATCACATCATGGGATCGTTTGCCCTTGTGGCCCTTACTATGGCCTTGCTCTTATTGGCCGTTTTGGCCGCGTACACACCCGTTGCGCGTTGCGTGGCCACCGCAAATGATCCCATGACGCGCGTGTTGCGCGGTTAAGTAGAGGGCCTGGGGCGATTTCAGGGGAAGTTCCCCCATTTTCTCTGCACCTCCTAGCCTCTTTCTCTCTCACCGCAACCTTGCTGCCGCCGCTGGATTCCTGTTGCTCCAGCACGATCGCGACCGCGCACGGGCAGCATCTTGCGCCTGCGCCGCCGTTCGCACTCAAGATCTCCATCACGGGGCCTTGCGCTTCCCGTTTCCTCGCCTCTGGTTACCTCTATTCGGATTTCTCTCTCGAGGATCTTGAATCCACCATGACTGAGGAGGAAGCAGTGGTGGTGGCGCAACAGGAGGAAGGAGCAGAGGGCCGCGAGCGCGGCTACTGGGACGGCTCTATCGTTCGCGAGGAGGACTTGGACTGGCTCCGTGCCACGTGCCGCATCCCCGCCGGCGTCACCCGTCGCCTCGCCTCAGGTGAAATCTCTCCTTCCCCAATCCTGGGGAATACTTTGTTTTCCTTTCGCATTTTCAGCACGGCTTCAGCCTACCCACCTCCGATTTCTTTTTCGATTTCATTTCCACCTACAAACTGCAACCGCATCATTGCCCCGCCAATGCTATCACTTCTTTGTCCTCCTTTGCTTCTGGCATTGTGGGGTACATCGGCCTTTGGCCAACCAAGGAAATTTGGATCAAGTTCTTTGGTCTCCGGAGGAACGTGGTTCCGGATAAGGAGCTTGCTCCGGAGGATAAGAATCTGACCCAGTGTGGCACCGCCTCCATATCTGCTCGCAAGACCTCTGCATTCCCCTGGGTCACCGGACTCGAGTCCTACAAGGGCTAGGCCCAGACTTTCTTCTATGCCTAGAACACCACCAACGAGGATTTGAT
Source organism: Avena eriantha (assembly GCA_910589775.1). Taxonomy (NCBI): domain Eukaryota; kingdom Viridiplantae; phylum Streptophyta; class Magnoliopsida; order Poales; family Poaceae; genus Avena; species Avena eriantha. Next base: position 14,946,706 of record OU342746.1, read on the forward strand.
CCGGCTCCTCCCCTTCAAGCTTGGCCCTCCTGATGCCTCGCTTTGGGAGAGCATTCCCAAGCGGCCCATGGCCCTGACGAATCAAGTGGAGTGCCGGATTAAGGAGCTGCTCAAGGAGAAGCTTCGGGGGGAGGACATCATGATTACTTTTCTCCGCAGCCGGGTCTCCCCCCTTCAGAAGAGAGCCCACAAGATTTTCTAATTGAGCGGCCCTCTCGACCCCCACCGGACTTCATCTATCGAGCTGGATACCGCCGGGTTAAATCCATTTTCAATGTGGAGAAGGAGTTCATCGAGGATTGGGAGTGGGGACTTGAGCCCTTCACCCAGGATAACCCTCCTCCAAAGGTGAATTTACTTTTTCCTGTTCTTTGGATTTTCTCTGTATGTCGGTTCACTTTTGTAACTTGTCAATTGTTGTCTTGTTCTCAGCGATTCCTCAAGCAACCACTGGAGGATGGTGAGGTGCTGGCGAGCAAGTGGTTGTCGGACCGCACCGAGGAGGACGAGGAGGAGCCTGATCCAGAGACCTTCCTGCCTACCCCGGATGTCGTCAAACGCAGCGTTGGTAAGGCCTCTTCTCTAAGGGATTGGCCAGACGACGATGACTCGGACATTGAGGTCCTGGAGGTACTTGATCCGGTTCCCATCTCTTATGCACATCTGGTTATGTCTGAATGTTTAGCTAACCCGGACAGTCAGGTCCACGAGGTTCCTCCCCTTGCCACTGGTGGTCCGGTCCCTGCTTCTTCCCAGAAGCGCGCGGCTACCTCGGCCGCAGATTCGGAGGTGTCGTCGCCTAAGAAGAGGCAGAAGAAATCCGGGGTGAAAGCTCAGACTAAGCTGGCCACCAAGAGCACGGTCCGGAGGGCGCCCAAACCTCGGGCTCCCCAACCTCGGACGAGTAAGTCCTTTTGCACTTGCACTGTTGGATTTTTCCTTTGTTTGCCTTTGTATTTCATTGGTTCTCTTTCTTTTGGACTTGATGCTTTCCTTCTTTTCAGAGCTCCTAGGGTTATCCCTTAGAGCGGCTCCGACATAGCCTCGCTAATCCCGAGCAGCCCTTCTCCCCCCCCCACAATGATTATAATCTCCCGCTCAGCCCTATTCAAGAGGGTTCTGTGGGGGGGGGGGGGGTGGGGGCAGTAGTGAGGCTCTGGACACGTTGATGCCATATCTCCCCAGTTTTTCTTCGGCCTTAGTGCCAAATCATGAGGTGCTAGTTTCATCGGCACCGCCCCCAACAATTTCTTCTGTTCCAGTGTTTCTAGCAGCATCAGTACCAGCAGCACCAGCATCAACAGCAGCATCAGCATCAGCACCAGCATCATCACCACCACCAGTAGCACCAACAGCAGTAGCCAAAACCTCCACCAAGCCTCCCAAGAGGAAAGCCCCATCAGCTCCCTCCGGGTCTACTCCTTCAGTTGCAGATGTCTTCCAACCATCTCCCCAACCTTCATCCGACAAGTTCAAGAAGGCTTCCGAGCCAGCTAAAGGAACTTCATATGGGTCTACCGCCTCCGGGTCAGAGGGTAGCGGGCAACTGATTCTGCATACCAGCCCCGCTGCAGCTCAATCCGCCAGGCGAGAGGCCCACGTGAAGGGCCTTGTGGCGAACTATTCTCCTAGTGGTGAAAGTTACAATCCCCTGCTCCTTGAGTATGAGAAGAACTAGAACAACGCAGAATTCATTGACCCACAAGATGATCTGCTGGAGAAGTTCGGCCCGGCTGAGTTCAGCGCACAGATGAACTCTGCTAGCAAGGTTATCTCTTTGGCTAGCCAGATGATGGAGGTAATGTTGGGTCCGCAGCATAGAAAACAAAAAAAAATTCCTACGATGAGAACTACACGCCAAGATCTATCTACTAGGTACAGAGCAACGGGTGGACATACATCCATCGAGAACTTACCCTCGAAGACAACGAGTTTTGTTAACGAGTAGGAACTCGTGGTTGATGTAGTCGTACACTTGCCGATCTCAAGATCGTGACGAAGTCCGAGCGCCACAACTCAGCAGCTCATCCGCACTCGCACACACGTTCAAGCCACCGGACAACCTCCACCTCCTCGCTCCAGCGATCTAGCGGAAGCAGCAACTCCTTCCAGACAAAATGCCACCGGGAACATGTATCTCGCTAATCAGAGACCATAGGGGAATAATTCTAGAGGGGGAGAGAGATCCTTCACAAGGAGGTGTTAGGAAGAAGGAGGAAGAGGGGGGCTTTTATAGGAGGAGGGGGGTACCCCTCCCCATGGCCGATGCCCCATGGGGGGTGACTCCCAACCTCCCCATTCATGTGGTGGTAACCCCTCCACATTAAAATGCCCCTTCACATTCTCTTTTAAAGTCTCCACTTTAAATGCATTAAATTTCTCCAAATTTAATGCTCTCTCATTTAATAAAACTCTTTTATTATTTTTATTCAGAATTTTTTTAATTACTTTAATTAACAAACATTCACATATAACCCCTTGCAATATTTCAATATCACATGCAGAACCACTTTCTACAATTTCATCCAAAACAATTTCCGGTTTCTATCGAAACAATTCCTGCGCTTTGCAATTCTTTCGTCTGAAACATATGTGCTCCAAAATGGTGTCCGGTAACTCTTAAGTGTGTTACCCTATGGTTCGCGAATAATGCAGACATGATTGAGACTCCTCTCAGATCAATAATCAGAAGCGGGACCTGAAGGTCCATACTGACTCCTGCATATTCAACGATGACTTCTGTAATCGTGAGAACCTTTAACGCTTGTAATTTAATCCCTTTGTCTCTTGATATATACATGTCCGAGATTCGATCATCGGCATCCAAATACCTAGTTTGATCTCGTTACCGACATGCACACTTTTCTCGTTCCCGTGATATAACATTCTAGTGATCACATCACTTGCTTGCAAGCTATCTCAATGTGATATCACCGAGAGGGCCCAGAGTATATCTATCTGTCATCGAGATTGACAAATTCCACTCTTGATCCATGAGCCTCAACATAACACATTCGTAGCACTGAACCCATCTTTATAGTCACCCTGTTACGGTGTGACGTTTGATGTTATCAAGATACTCTTCCGGTGTTAGCAATTAACATGATCTCATGGTCTAAGGATAAAGATTACTTCGTATAGTGTTATAGCAATATAAACATAATGACTTGATTGTAATGCTATTCTTCGGATGAATGTTCATCACATCATTCCACCAATGTTGTGACCTCGTTATTAACAACATCCAATGTCCATGATTAGGAGACCTTGATCATCTTGTTAATCAACGAGCTAGTCTACAAGAGAGGCATAACCAGGAACCCTTTTTGCTTATTAAACACACATGTATTGATGTTTCCGATCAATACAATTATAGCATGCAAAATAACCATTTATCATAAACATGGAATAAGATAAAAACCACTTTATTATTGCCTCTCGGGCATATTCCCTTCAGTCTCCCACTTGCACTAGAGTCAATAATCTAGTTTGACAAACTTTGCGTATTGAACACCTATGGCTTTCTGGTGTTGCATATACGCTATTGCTAGTGGTTAAGATAATCTCCGGATCTGACAGTTTGAGGTCCGTGTGTATTTGCATGTCTTTGCGTCTCTACGCATCACTCATTCTCAAATGAGATGGCATTGTATAAATTTGGTCCTTTGGTGAGACCTTTAGTTCGTTCCGATTAAAATATGTTGATATTATTGTCACTCAATATATCTTCATAGTATTAGCCCACTTTGAACCACACCTAGTTTGATAAAAAACTACTTAACACAAATGCCCATCTTTGCTGCTACTATAGCAGTTATATACTTAGCCTTTTGTTGTAGTATCCATCACAATGTCTCAACTTTGGAACTCATCCAAATCCACCATGGAACATCCTTTCCATTACATTGTGCCACCCATAGTCTAAATTGAGATAAATTTAATTTGTATCTTGTGACAAAACTAGTATCAATGTAACACTTTACAATGAACTACCTTTAACTATTTGTCACTTATACATGATATATTCTTAGTTCTTCCAAAGCTCATAAGAATATCTTTACTATCGTCCAATGATCATCTTATGAATCATTCTGGTATGTGCTCATAACATTTAGAGCATAGGACATTCTTGATATATACATATCATGGTATAATCGATCAAAATCTTCATGTGATTTTACTCACAAACTGTTGAAACACTTGAATCTTGATAAATCCTTTCCATGCAGCAAGAACCTTTCTTGTTGTTTCCATATTGAACCCTTTCAATGTCTCATATATGTATGTCTGGCACAACCATATTAGCGCCTCAATCTATCCATATAGATATTGATGCCAAATATTCCGTTTTTTGCCCAAGTCTTTCATCGAAATCCTATTTTAATGAAATTCTTAACTTGTGTCAATACAAGATACATCATTTCCAATCAATAATATGTCCTCTACATAATGTATTAGAAATATGTCTCAGCGCTCCCACTTAATTTCTTGCAAATGCAAGCATCTTCATTATCTCTGATGAATTTAAACTCTTTTAACAGTTTCATCATGGTGAAGAGTCCAACTCCGCTATGCTTACTTCAACTATTGAAGTTTGCATGCCCTTTTAGCACCCTTTGAATTAACAAAACCTTTCGGACCGTGTCTTGTACACGTCCTAGGTAACCATTCTATTAGAAGAACATTGTTTTGTTTGTTCAGCTACCATACATCAAATTATATGTAGTGGTTGCTACATTAATCCGGCAAGACTAAATATCACTATGAAAGATCAAATCTTGTCATAGTCAACTCCTTGAACATTGTCGTAAACTTCTTTCCAACATGTCGACTATTTCATAGATGTTAAACATCCATGTCTTATTTCTTTATAGATCCAAACACGACCGATAGGCTTCACGCCTTTCCGGAGGGTCTTCCAAGTTCAGAAACTTGATTTCTCGTGTATGGATACTATCACGGATTCTATGACTTCTAGTCATTTTATGGAGTCAGGGCCCATCATCGCTTCTTTGCATGCAGTCGGTTCATCATTGTCAAAACAATAACGACTTGCTTATCAAATCTTACTATTTGATTCTTACCGACCCACATGGTTCAATAGGAACTCTAATCTCCAAGATCACACCTTTTGTAATCACAGGAGCCATGAGCATTGTGGCCGCCACCGGGACACTTTCCGGCGCTGTGCTACTTAGCACATATAGCTAAGGTTCAATAACCTTATCAAGTTTCTATTGTCCTCCCACTTAACTTTTTGCGAAAAAATCCTTCTCAAGAAACTTAACGTTCCAAGTAACAAACTCTTTTGTCCTTGGTGTTATGGAGAAATTCCCAAAAAATCTTTAGGATAACCTACAAAGATGTGCTTATCCGACTTTGGTTGTAAACATCTTACTTATGCATAGCATACCAAAATTTAAGAAAAGACAATTCGGGTTTTATCCCAAACCATAACTCATATGGTGTCATTTCAACGGATCACGATGGTGCTCTTTTTAGTGTAAAAGCGGTAGTCTCTAAAGCTTCAATCTTTAAAACATAATGGCAGTTTTATAAATGACACCCTTGATCTTACCTTGTCAAACATGGTTTGATTTCATCTCTCGAATATTCCATACTCCTATGGTTTATCGGGAAACACAAATCATGGAACAATTCCTCAAATCTTAGGTGTTTTGCTAAACATGTAAATCAAATATCTTCCTTTATGATCGAATCATAAACTCTTTATTTTCTTGTTACAATGATTTTTCACTTCATCTTGAAAGTCTTTGAACAATTTTCAAATGTTTCATACTTCTTCCTTATTAAGTAAATATATAGATATATTCACTTAAATTTCTGGAGAAAGCATATGAAGCAAAAATATCCATCGCTTATGGCTACACATAATGGACTATATACATCAACATGCATAATATCCAATAATTTAGTCATTTGTTCCTCTTTGGCCTATGGACGGAGTTTCAATTATCTCGAGGAAAGTCTCACATGCGTCAATTAATCAAAATCAAAGACTCCAAAAATCCATCAACATGGAGTTTCTTCATGTTTTCTTTCAAATATAATTTAAACAACGATGCCACTTCATAAGTGATCTTTCAATCATTTGTCTTGCGACATTTTAGCAATAGTGTTTATGGATGTGATTTCTCCCATTAGACTTGTAAAAGTTCATCCATCCTTTATGGAATACGTTAATTATTTGTACAACCATTGTTCTCGTAATACCGGAACAAAATAACAATAATTAAAACAAATCTTGAAGGCTGATGACCCACAAGTATAGGGGGTGTATCGCAGTATTTTACATAAGTAAGAGTGTCGAACCCAACGAGGAGCAGAAGGTGCTGGCTAGTGGTATGGATCATGAATTCTCTGCAAATACTTAGCAAACGGATTTTTAAGGGTTTTTGATAAAGCAAGTAAACAAAGTATGAGTGAACAAAAGACAATAGGAATGAATGCAGCAAGTGGCCCAATCCTTTATGCAGCAGAGGACAAGCCGGCTGTATTACTTAAGATAACCAAACGTTCTCGAGGACACATGGGAAGACTATCAAGTGCTTTCGCTTCATATAGCTGATTAATCTTCGCTAGCTTGCTAAGTGTTGTGTGGGTGAACCTGTGCTAATGTACCGCCCCATCCAAGACTAATACATACTTGTGATTATACCCCTTGCAAACATCCGTAAGTACAATAAAGTAATTAAGGTAGAAACCTAACCACAGCTTTAAACTCTAAGACCCTTACGTCCCTTGTGCAATGGTTTCCTAACGGGGGTTCAGGTTTCTGCCACTCCGGCAACCCCTACGATTAGTAGCCAAATACACAATGCATTCCCCTAGGCCCATATAGGTGAAGTGTCATGTAGTCGACGTTCACATGACACCACTAGAAGAACTACTCCACAACTTAAATAACAATCTATTGAATCTTTCTCAACGCAACTCCACTACTAACAACAAGACCTCTCCCATGTCCTCAAGAACAAAACGAACTACTCACAAGACATCATATGGATCATGATCAAAGATGGAATAATGATGTATAACAATCTGAACATAAACAATAATTCAATGGTTGACTCAATAGCATCAACTACAAAGAGTAATCAACACCGAGAAAGTTTCCCCTATGAACTAATGCAAGATTCAACCAATTGTTACATAAATATGGAGATGGTGATGAGGGTGCTGATGGTGATGATGGTGGTGATGGTGGTGATGATGATGATGATCCCGATGAAGTCCAGCTTGATGGTGGTGTTGATGGCGACGATCTCCCCTCTCCGGGAAGGAATTCCTCGGCAGAAAACTGTCTACCGGAGAGATCTTTCTCTCTCGGTGTTTTCCGCCCCACAGAGGCGGCGGAATCTTTCTGTGGTCGCTTCCCGAGTCTTAGGGTTTCGGGAGGATGATATACACTAGAGGGGAGAGGCTGGAGTGGGCCAGGGTGGCCACACCTCCTCCAAGTGCGGCCTAGGCCTACCCGCGCCATGGGGTGGTGTGGGCCCCCTGTGGCCCATCTCCACTCCATCTTCTGGCATCCTTAGTCTTCTAGAAAAATAGGATTTTCCGTATATTTTCCCAGATTTTTTGATCTTTGCGAATTTTGCCTCCAAACCGCACCTTTTCCATCAGAATCCTGACTGCAGCGGTCCATGCTCCAAAAGTCATCAACCATGCAAAAACAGATGAACTACGTAAGTATCACCTCTCGATATGAAATATATCAATGAATAATAGTGAATTATGACATAGAATAGTGATGCAAAATGGACGTATCAACTCCCCCCAAGCTTAGACTTCGCTTGTCCCCAAGCGAAACTAAGCTCAATAAACATGGCCTCACGTTTATGGAGTGAAGAGTCGATAAAAGAATACGGACAAGAAGCATCACATTCATCAAATACATAGATCATAATAGAAGACAACTCACTATTATATAACTCAGCTTGCAATGAGTAAAGGAAACACAATAAAGATACATAAAGTGAATCATAATTGGTAATGGCAAACTTAGCTCTTGGTTGAAGAATAGTTGATAATTTGCTGGAGTTCACAAATAGCTGGTTTTCAATGAAAGATTTCAAAGTAGTAAACTTCAAGATAAGAGCAATGTGCAAAGCAAGGAAAATAAGAAACATGATTGAATAAATCACCATATGAATGAAGGAAACACATCAACTCAAAATACTTGCTGAGATAGAAGGGAATAGGTTTACTAACTCAACTACAAAGTAAAAGAAAGGCCCTTCAAAGAGGGAAGCAGGGATTGCAAGTCTCATAAAGAGCTCCCAAAAATTATGATACTTACTAGCTTTCAGCTCTCATTGCCCCTATCATAGGCATCTTTAGGTGATTAAGGTTAAAGTGATCAAAAATGAGGATATGCATTGACAAGTTGTAAGTTGAGAATCTCATGTCCCTTGAATACGAGGGTCGCTCCTCATGCTACTCAAGTTTAGTCACCGGTAAGTTCTTGTCATCGTAAGCATATATGTATCATAGAGAACCGCCAACGGGGTACCCCTTGCCCGATGATACGGAAGAATCCCCATATCAAAATGACAAGGCAAGCAGACAACAAGCATCTCAGCAATCTTCTTATTTACCATGGGAATATGGTGCTTTTTTCTCTCTTTCCTCTTTTCATAATATCTCTTTTTTTCCCTTTTTTCTCAATATCGGACTCGTTTTTTAATAAGAAGAATGCTTCATATATACTCGTTATGGTTACGCTGCAGGTTTCCACCATGTCAGCATGGATTAGACCAGCGGCCCAGGCGTTTCTCTAACACATATGCATAACTCCATGGATTTACAAGCTCCCCTTTCATTTCACACCGACGACATCCATAGACAAAATAACATGATATCAACTTGGTACAAAGCACCAGTGCAATGTTGAAAGCATTCCCCATGATAGCATGGTTCTGCTAATTCACAACTTACAAAGCGCAAGCATATACGCAACATAGATGAGCACAATGGTTCAAGTTTATTAAGTGCAAGAAAGTAAAGTGTGTCATCAAGTTCGTGACAGCTTTAATCACTAATTTTCACATAACAAGTTTAATTTGGGAGGTAGATAAAACAAGAATTTACTTGGAATAGCAATAATGCTACTAGGTAGGTATGGTGGACACAAATGTCATGGGTTTGGTTTAAAGGAGGTGGATGCACGAGAAGAATACCCCCTCAGTACAGGTTTTTGGCTAGCAAGGTTGGGTAACAAGTATAAGAGTTGAAGGAAACAAACAAACATACAAGTGATAAAGACAAACATGCAATCTTCCTTGGAAGCACAAAAGATCTTAACTAGAGAATACTAGACTTATGAGCAAATCAAGAAAGAAATATGATGAAATTATTTTTCTGTAGAATACTTCTATCTTTTTCTTTTCAACTCTCAAAAAAAGTGTTGCTACTGACCAAGCCAGGTTTGCCAAAACCAACTAAATTAACTCAATGATCCCAAAGTTCTACCAATACTAACAACAAGATCAATCATATAACCACGAATTGAAAACTAATATAAGCTATGCAAAAGAGTGAATGATAGAACATCTCATTAATATTCCATAACGGAAACTCACACCAATGGATACATATCTAACGAGGGAGGGGACACTTCCATAATGCAAACCATACTACATAATAACTCCTCTATTCATGATATGACTCTACTAATAAGGTAAAAAGATAGAAGATAGTGATATGATACCAAGGCACTCCCCCAAGCTTGGAACAAACCAAGGGGATGCCAAACCTGATGACAAATTACTCCTCAGGTAGTGGTGGTAATATTTTCTTAGTTGTCGTGAGGAAATCTTCCAGCATCATGCGAAGCCTATTATTCTCCCATTGAAGCATGTCCACCTTCTGCAGGTCTCGATACTTATCACAGAACTCCATAGTGACTCGTAGGGCTTCCGCTGATGCATGGCAAGAGACTGAAGGTACCGGCCCCTGCTTGGCGTCTTGAAGATCCTCCTCCATAGGCTCCTTCCCTTTATCCTTGGAGGACACCATTGTGCTTCTAAACTTTCAAAGAGTATGTCCAGGCAGAAACAGATCGAAACAAAAACATGACGAAAACACGATATACGGACCTGAGGGGATCCGGGGGGGTTATATATTACGAAGTTTCATATCAAAAGGAAGGTACTGGGTGAAAACGGGTCGGAGGCGGAGTCCGGGGTGGACTCACCACCTGGTGGTGCGGCCAGGGGTGGGCCTGCGCCACATGGTGGTGTGAGCCACCCTGGCTCCGTTTCCGTCCCTTTTTCGCTTCCTAGCTTTCCTTATCGACTGAAAACTACAAAAATATAGATAGATTGTATTTTCGTGGAACTTTTCTTACCATAACTGTTACCTATTTGAAAACGGACTCTGCAGGTCTCTAAATTTGGTACCTAGTAGATTCTTTTGGAGTCATCACTTGAATATCATCAATATCTTCATCTTCATATACTTATTACTTGAGTCATAAAACACTTCTCTTCCTTAATACACCAATATCTCCACTTCCTGGAAATTTCTTTCACACAAAACTTCACATAGTTCTTATTAGCAACATTAGTATATATGAAGTGATAAGACCTTTTGAGTCTAAATTCAACTGAAAACCATCAAAACGAAAGCTACTGTAGCAACTCCTTCCGAAAACCCAAAAAAATTCAAAAAGGAAGTCGAATAAAGAAGCAAATGCAAGATTGGCAAAATCTGTCAAAACAGACCAGCAGGTAAAGACCAATTTTTTCGAAAATCTTCTGTTGCTCAAATCAAAAAGTGCAAAACTAACGAAAGTTGAATAACAACCTGGGGCAAAAGCACAAACAATTACAGCTCAATCCGACAGATAGAGGTCTCTCACGAATTTTTACGGTGAAGCACAAATAATCTGTTTCGGGACAGCAACTTCCCCAAATATTACTTCTCTCTCATTAGAGGTTGATCTTGACACAAAAACCAATAAAACAGATAAGGAGCGGTTATTACCGAAGTAATAACTTCCAAGACTCAAAGAAACAAAAACAAACTAAAAGCAAAAACAAATTGGGTTGTCTCCCATAAAGCTCTTTTTTTATAGCCATTAAGATGGGCATGATAATTTTGAAGAAGCTCTCATATGGATATGAATTGAAGTGAAAGAGAGCATTAAGAAGCAAAAACACACACACATTTAAGTATAACCCACTTCCTATGCAAGGGGATTTTGTAAACAAACAAGTTATTGAAACCAAAGGCAATTTGCATAAGAAGGCAAAAGAAGTGCAACATAAAAACTTTTAGCATAAAACGAGGAAACTTGATATTATTGAGATGCATAAGAACACTTTTCCCTCTCTCATAGTAACTTTCAGTATCATGCATAAACTTAACAATATAGCTATCACAAGTACCATCATAACAATGATCACTTATTCTAACAGAAAACACAGGAATACTAGCTCTCATAAAACTACCTTGTGAAACGATATTAGAGGTATCCATACAAAGGATAGTGTGTCCCTATTTTTCATACTTAGTGACAAAGTCTTTCACATTTGCTATAATAGGTTCATCAAACTTTTGTTTATCAGGTTCAACAGCTTCATTCATACTTTCATTAACCATACTAGCTACCATAGAATGTTCCTTTACCTAGAAGGTCCCATTTAGAAGGTCCCATTTAGCTTCTTCTTCCATGCGAGTGAATGATCCAGCACAAGAAGCATCCAATAAATCTTTATCATGTAGAGGGAGCCTTGCATAAAATTTATTGATAATAATATTGTTGGGGAGCTCATGAATGGGACATTTGAGCGTTAGTAACTTCAATCTCCCCCAAGCTTGAGTTGTACTCTCTCCATCAAGAGGCCAAAAGTTGTATATTTGATTCCGATCTTTATGAATCTCACTAGGAGGATAAAGCTTTGAATAAAAGAGAGGCACTATTTCCTCCCATTCCAGAGTTTGACCATTCTTCAGCAGCTTATACCATTCCTCAGCTCTTCCTTTCAATGACAATGAGAATAACTTCTTCTTAACTTGATCTGTAGTAATACCTGCACACTTGAAGAACCCGCATAATTCGTGTATAAAGAGTAAATGATCACCAGGATGGCAGTTCCATCCCCAACATAGTAGTTATTCATAACACGATCAATAATTCTTGTAGGTATTTTGAAAACATCATTCTCAGTAGGTGGTGGCTTATCTACTACCTTAGCAGTGGTAGTAGCATTACCAAATAAGAAACTTAGTGAATTATCCATAACGAAAATAAAGCAACTAACAGCAGTAAACAATACTCACAGTAGAAGTTTCCTTTACCAGTTCCACTCTCCAAGAGCGCTTCACTCCCCGGCAACGGCGCCAGAAAATTGTCTATGACCCACAAGTATAGGGGGTGTATCGCAGTATTTTCGATAAGTAAGAGTGTCGAACCCAACGAGGAGCAAAAGGTGCTGGCTAGTGGTATGGATCAAGAATTCTCTGCAAATACTTAACAAACAGATTTTTAGGGGTTTTTGATAAAGCAAGTAAACAAAGTACGAGTAAATAAAAGAGAGTAGGAATAAATGCAGCAAGTGGCCCAATCCTTTATGCAGCAAAGGACAAGCCGGATGTAATACTTAAGATGACCAAACATTCTCGAGGACACATGGGAAGACTGTCAAGTGCTTTCGCTTCATATAGTTGATTAATCTTCTTTAGCTTGCTAAGTGTTGTGTGGGTGAACCTGTGCTAATGTACCACCCCATCCAGGACTAATACATACTTGTGATTATACCCCTTGCAAACATCCATAAGTACAAGAAAGTAATTAAGGTAGAAACCTAGCCACAACTTTAAACTCTAAGACCCTTACGTCCCTTGTGCAATGGTTTCCTAACAGGGGTTCAGGTTTCTGTCACTCCGGCAACCCCTACGATTAGTAGCCAAATACACAATGCATTCCCCTAGGCCCATATAGGTGAAGTGTCATGTAGTCGACGTTCACATGACACCACTAGAAGAAGTACACCACAACTTAAATAACAATCTATTGAATCTTTCTCAACACAACTCCACTACTAACAACATGACTTCTCCCATGTCCTTAGTAACAAAACGAACTACTCACAAGACATCATATGGATCATGATCAGAGATGGAATAATGATGTATAACAATCTGAACATAAACAATAATTCAACGGTTCACTCAATAGCATCAACTACAAAGAGTAATCAACACCGGGAAAGTTTCCCCTTTGAACTAATGCAAGATTCAACCAATTGTTATAGAAATATGGAAATGGTGATGAGGGTGCTGATGGTGATGATGGTGGTGTTGATGATGATCCCGATGAAGTCCAGCTTGATGGTGGTGTTGATGGCGACGATCTCCCCTCTCCGGGAAGGAATTCCCCCGACAGAAAACTATCTGCCGGAGAGATCTTTCTCTCTCAGTGTTTTCCGCCCCGCAGAGGCGGCGGAATCTTTCTGTGGTCCCTCCCCGAGTCTTAGGGTTTCGGGAGGATGATATACGCCAAAGGGGAGAGGCTGGAGTGGGCCAGGGTGGCCACACCACCTCTAGGCACGGCCTAGGCCTGTCCGCGCCATGGGGTGGTGTGGGTCCCCTGTGGCCCATCTCCACTCCATCTTCTGGCATCCTTAGTCTTCTGGAAAAATAGGATTTTCTGTATATTTTCCCGGATTTTCTGATCTTCGCGAATTTTGCCTGCAAACAGCACCTTTTCCATCAGAATCCTGACTACAGCGGTCCATGCTCCAAAAGTCATCAACCATGCAAAAACAGATGAAATAACATAAGTATCACCTCTCAATACGAAATATATCAACGAATAATAGTGAATTATGACAAAGAATAGTGATGCAAAATGGACGTATCAAAGGCTAGGTTTGACGATAACGAAAAACACAATAACACTTTATTTGTTTTCGATGAACATCATCACTTATTCTCTTGCCAGTTTCTTAGGCCATTGCAGTTCATGAATTGCGTTGTCTTGTATGACACTTCATACCAACCAATTCGGTATCCAATACCTAAGAACCACATTGTTTAACAAGCACGGAATACAACCATAACATGCATATCTTCTATATACCTAAGTTGGACATCTCCAACCTTTTCTTTTCTACCAAATATTTTATAGATTCTCTTTCAAAAATTCCTTTTCTTTTAAAAGAATCTATCAACATCAATAGTGGTGTCATTCACATGACACATAGTACAAAGTGTATATAGTCAAATACTAATACCTTTGGACTTGCACTTTGAAGTGGATCACCATCATCAAGTGTTTGGTGTTCTTTCAAAAATCCATTCTTTAGTAATCTATTATTGTAGTAAACATTTTACTTACATCTTCTATTCATCCTTATCATGACAACTTTCATGATCAAGCTACTATAGCCTGTAAGGAAGAATCGCGAGTATAATGTTAGTTCCCAAAACCTTTTTGGGAGATCCAGATGCTTAGCATCTCCATCCTTCACAAATTCTCATACAATATGAGAACATGTATTTTGCTAAATTATATACTATCATAATGCAACCAAAAACATTGTTTCAGATATCACAATATCTTTCACACATGATGGTTTCTGAAACAATTTTCAGCTCCTATATAATCTTGATATTAAAACAACTTTTGAATATCAATAATCATGGAGGCAAACATGATACTTTAGATACTAACATTGGAATTCTTACTCTTGAATTAATACTACTTATTAAACTTCATGGAGTAAATAGAGTTTGCTGAAAATTTGCAATAGGACTTATAAAGTTTAAATTGACATTCAAAAAAATACGATACTAGTTCGTATAGTAAATATCCAGAATTCTATAGTTCTATTATCTCAATTAAAACTAAGTATAAGGTAGTGAACAGACGCCAATGACTACAACAAATTATGAAAATTTTACTTCGATTTAGTTTATGACAAATTGAGTTCGACTAATCCAAATTAGAAATGAACTCCCACTCAAAAACGACACCCCTCGTGCCTTTTTGGTGACTACATGAACCAAATCCACTACACCAAGTCCGATCATCACATGAGTTGATGTAGCTTCAAAGGCGAGCATCTATATGGGCATCATATCAACTATATGACTCATGCTTAACCTTTCGGTCCGTGTTCCGAGGCCATGTCTGTACATGCTAGGCTCGCCAAGTAAGAACCTTAGTACTCGCATGTGTAAAACTGTCTTACACCTGTTTGTATGAAAGCGTAGAGTCGAGTACACCCGATCATCACGTGATGTCTCGAAACACGATCCATAGAACGATGCATACTTAAGGAAGAACACAATTTTATCTTGATATCTAAATGAGGGATCATCTTACAATGCTACAGAAAGCCCCAAACTAGCAGTATAAGATGCTAACATCTAATGTGTAAAGTGAGATGATATGGTCCATGCATTTGATCTCTATCATTTGCATCGTGGTATGATCTCTATCATTCCTTTGTGTGTAAGGCCAAGGTCTATGGAACTTACACGTTGAATGTGTTGTAAGAGTATCTATCATACATCTACTTACAACAATACCATATCAATACACTAGCGCAACAACGATCTAAACTACACGCCTCTAATTTATCAATTGCAAGTTTTACGTGGTTTAGGGCTTTCGGAGATAGAACTGTTCTTACCTACGAACATGAACCACAACGAGGATAACCAAGTTATTAGCAACTCGTTGTAAATCAGATATTGACTATAGTAGGAGAGACAGACACCCGCCAGCCACTTATGCAAAACAAGTTGCATGTCAGTCGTGGAACCGGTCTCATGTACGATGACATGTAAGGTTGGTCCGGGCCGCTTCATCCCACTATGCCATCAATATCAAAAATACATAGAAGATGCAATAACATGATCATCATTAGCCACATATAAACATATGTGTACTACCCGTGCAAAGCACCTACGTATAGATCAGGCTCTGATACCACTGTTGGGTCCGCAGCATAGAAAACAAAAAAATTCCTACGATGAGAACTACACGCCAAGATCTATCTACTAGGTACAGAGCAATGGGTGGACATACATCCATCGAGAACTTATGAAGACAACGAGTTTTGTAACGAGTAGGAACTCGTGGTTGATGTAGTCGTACACTTGCCGATCTCAAGATCGTGAGGAAGTCCGAGTGTCGCAACTCAGCAGCGCATCCGCACTCGCACACACGTTCAAGCCACCGGACAACCTCCACCTCCTCGCTCCAGCGATCCAGCGGAAGCAGCAACTCCTTCCAGACGAAATGCCACCGGGAACATGTATCTCGCTAATCCGAGACCATGGGGGAATAATTCTAGAGGGGAGAGAGATCCTTCACAAGGAGGTGTTAGGAAGAAGGAGGAAGAGGGGGGCCTTTTATAGGAGGAGGAGGGTACCCCTCCCCATGGCCGACGCCCCATGGGGGGTGACTCCTCACCTCCCCATTCATGTGGTGGTAACCCCTCCACATTAAAATGCCCCTTCACATTCTCTTTTAAAGTCTCCACTTTAAATGCATTAAATTTCTCCAAATTTAATGCTCTCTCATTTAATAAAACTCTTTTATTATTTTTATTCAGAATTTTTTAATTACTTTAATTAACAAACATTCACATATAACCCCTTGCAATATTTCAATATCACATGCAGAACCACTTTCTGCAATTTCACCCGAAACAGTTTCCGGTTTCTATCGAAACAATTCCTGCGCTTTGCAATTCTTTCGTCTAAAACATATGTGCTCCAAAATGGTGTCTGATAACTCTTAAGTGTGTCACCCTACGGTTCGCGAATAATGTAGACATGATTGAGACTCCTCTCAGATCAATAATCAGAAGCAGGACCTGGAGGTCCATACTGACTCCTGCATATTCAACGATGACTTCTGTGATCATAAGAACCTTTAACGCTTGTAATTTAATCCCTTTGTCTCTTGATATAATACATGTCCGAGATTCGATCATGGGTATCCAAATACCTAGTTTGATCTTGTTACCGACATGCACTCTTTTCTCGTTCCTGTGATATAACATTCTAGTGATCACATCACTTGCTTGCAAGCTATCTCAATGTGATATCACCGAGAGGGCCTAGAGTATATCTATCCGTCATCGGGATTGACAAATTCCACTCTTGATCCATGAGCCTCAACATAACACCTTCGTAGCACTGAACCCATCTTTATAGTCACCCTGTTACGGTGTGACGTTTGATGTTATCAAGATACTCTTCCGGTGTTAGCAATTAACATAATCTCATGGTCTAAGGATAAAGATTACTTCGTATAGTGTTATAGCGATATAAACATAATGACTTGATCGTAATGCTATACTTCGAATGAATGTTCATCACATCATTCCACCAATGTCGTTACCTCGTTATTAACAACATCCAATGTCCATGATTAGGAAACCTTGATCATCTTGTTAATCAACGAGATAGTCTATAAGAGAGGCATAACTAGGAACCCTTTTTGTTTATTAAACACACATGTATTGACGTTTCCGATCAATACAATTATAGCATGCAAAATAAACATTTATCATAAACATGGAATAAGATAATAACCACTTTATTATTGCCTCTCGGGCATATTCCCTTCAGGTAACTCTTTCCCTCTGCTGTTGGTACCTTGTATAACTGAGCACTTGTAGACATAACCCCTAGTCCTCGAGCCTCCGAGGCAATAACTTGTTATTTGGTCGGATGCTCCTTATAGAATTTAAATTGTAACATAATTGGAGCCGGGTTAAGCTCCCTTGGCTCAAATCTTAGACTTGAAATATCCACATACCTAGAGCCAGGTTAAGTTCCACTTGGCCCGGATCTTGTAGACTTCGAATATCCACACACCTAGAGCTGGGTTAAGTTCCACTTGGCCTGGATCTTGTAGACTTCGAATATCCACACACCTAGGCTTCAAATATCCACACACCTAGAGCTGGGTTAAGTTCCAGTTGGCTCAGACCTTGTAGACTTGAAATATCTACACACCTAGAGCCGGGTTAAGTTCCACTTGTCCCGGATCTTGTAGACTTCGAATATCCACACACCTAGAGCTGGGTTAAGTTCCACTTGGCCCGAATCTTGTAGACTTCAAATTATCTTTTACCTTACCTTTTAACTTTGGCATTGCCTTGCTTATTTTAGATTACTACTAACCGCCGATCCGCTGAGTTCCAGTGCCTGCTGGACTCCTATAAAGACATTCAAGTGCGTTATGGTAAACTCCTGGAGGCTCTCCATAAGAAGTGTAATGTTCCTTTAGACTTTTCCCCCTTCTATTTTCATTCATTTGAGTTGACTGTGATCTGAACTAACTTGCTATCCGAACCATGCAGCCGAGGTTGAAGCTGAGAATATTATTATGCGAAAGAATCTGGCTGAAATCAAAGGTAATTTCATCCCCTTCACACAATCACTATACTCTCCTTCCTTTATCTGGTGGACACTTATACTTTGGGTCCTCCGGATCATTATGCTGTTGCAGTTGCCCTCGAGGATAACATCAGTATGCCTGAAATGATGACCCATTTCCTCGAACAAGCAGGGAAGCATGAGGCTGAGCTAAAGAAGAAGGACGAAGAGATAGCCCGGCTCTAGCTCTAGGACTCGGAGATAACTCGGTTGAATGCCGAAATTCAGAGGCTCCAGGGCCTCCATAAGTCTGAGTTGAAGAAGGCTGACCAAGAGTTTTCCGAGGAGAAAGAGCATTTAACCACGCAAATCTCCATGGACAAGAGCCTATTGGAGGAAGCTGATGTCAAGCTTACGTCGGTGACCACCGAATATGAGAAACTATAGGGCCACAACGCTAGCGTCGATTCCGAGCTTTAGCGACTTCTTTTCTAGATTGCACGTGAGTTTTCTGCCCTTGCTTAGCTTTCATTTCTCCGGATCTGGTGCTCTTAGTTACTACTTCCTCTGTTGTCAGGCAAATTCCCAGAAAGCGATACGCTTGGTGCCGCTGCCGTAACCCGGTCCCACGAACCCGGTCCCTGGTGCTGAGCCAATCCCGTATAATATGGAGGATCTACTGGCGACCCTCACCGCTCGTCTTGAGGTAGTGAAGAACCACGTCGCGGATATTATACTGGCGGCAACGCGAATATTCAGCTTCTTCTGGCCCGGTGAAAACATTCCAAAAAGGGGATCAGCTTTCATAGCCAAGTGGATGGAGTGTGATACGCAGCTGCATTTGTGGCGCGAATCTGCCACACGGGCCGGGGCTGACATTGCCTTGCAGTTTGTCCTTTCGTGGTATGAGGGAATTGATCTGGGGTTGCTCACTCGTATGCGCACCGGGTCTAAGTGGTGCGAAGATCCGGAATGGATCGTGCGCCGCAAAGCCTGTGCCAACAAGCTCATCCAGTATTCCTTCTGCCAAGCTTGGAATGAAGGGTCGAGCTATCTCGATGTCATTGATGATGAAGCTATTTCTAGAGATGAGGAATAAGAGAGTGAGGGTGAGGCATCCGAGCTTGGCGATGAGGCCGAAGACCCGGAGGTTGGTGAGGTCAATCCTGAGGATGAAGCCGAGGCTAGCGCCCCTCCCCCACACTCCGAAGTACCTCCTTCCTTGGCCGATGACTCGACTGCTGCTCCTGCTCCTTAAAAACACTTATCACATTTATCAGATCCCCGGGATGCCAGGTGAAAATGTATCTAAATACTTTATTTTGGTTGTGCTACAATTTAATGTTCTACACTAAGTTTTTATTATTGGATTATCGTGGGCGAAGTCCCCGAGTTTCGTTTTCTTGTTCCCCCAATTTTTGACTCGGCTCGTGTCTACCTTGATTCAGTTTTTCGACTTACGAGTCCGAGTTTCAAAAAATTGATTTAACAATACTTGAAACTTTGAGATTAGCTCAAAATGATTCGGCGTTAGATGAATGCAATAAACCAAGGGTTAGTCAAAGAGCCAATGCCAGCCCGCTTAAGTTCTTTTCCTTAGTCGTTTTTCATGTGCTTTGCCATTCCAAACTTGTTCTCTTGCTTGCCATGAAGCCAATTCTTGTTGGACAGCAGCAAAGTCGAAGAGTTGAGTGTTTGGTGCTCACACATTACTGATCTGACTAAGACATAAGCGACTTAACCCAGCCGACATAAAAATACAAAAACGAGAGACAATTATTATGACAGTCCCCGAGTCTCTGCTCGGGGTGGCAAAGTTTTTATTGATAATCTCATTACCGACATACATACCAACATATGAGTAGCTCGGATACATTCACCTCTTAGTTAGGTGTAGAAAGGATGAAGTAGTGCTACGTTCCACGGTCATTTGGATTCCTCTCCGAACCTGTATGCCTTGTTCTTTTTCTGGGGCTGTGCATCAATAAGATAGTAGGAGTCATTGTGCAAGGCTTTGCTTACAATGAAAGGTCCTTCCCATGGGGGGGATAACTTATGCATGCCGGCAGTGCGCTGCATCAACCGGAGTACCGGGTCACCTTCCCAGAAGACTCGGGGGTTTACTTTTCGGCTATGATAGTGTTGGAGATTTTGCTGATATATGGCGGATATAGACAATGCCAATTCTCTCACTTCTTCCATCAGATCAACATCATTTTGGCGGGCTTCGCGCACTTCGGCTTCTGTGTATTGCGTGACTCTTGGTGAATCATGCTCTATGTCGGCTGGTAGTACAACTTCTGCCCCATATACCAGAAAGAATGGCGTATAGCCTGTTGATCGATTCAAAGTTGTTCTTAAGCTCCACAGTATCGCTGGTAGTTCTTCTATCCAGCGCCCGCTGATCTTTGCAGCGGCTCTATGAGCCGGGGTTTTTCCCCGGACAATACCAGTCTGTTGGATCTTTCCACTTGCCCGTTTGATGCGGGGTGGGTAACTGAGGCGACATCTAGCCGGATCTTCTTTTCTCGGCAGAACCTCGCAAATTCTCCTTCAGTGAAATTTGTTCCATTATTTGTTATGATGCTATGGGGATAGCCATATCGTAGGATTATGTCCTTGAGGAATTTTACTGCTGTTGCCCCATCACAATCCGAATTGGTTTCACCTCAATCCATTTGGTGAACTTGTCAACATTACTAGGATATGGGTCATCCCTCCTTTGGCCAGCTTAAATGGCCCTACCATATCTAGGCACCATACAACAAATGGCCAGGTAATGGGGATAGTTTTCAGCTCCGACATTGGTAGATGAGTTTTTGTGGCATATCTTTGACATCCATTGCATTTCCTCACCAAGTCCTCTGCTTGCTCCAAAGCACTTGGCCAATAGAATCCATGCCGGAAGGCTTTTGCTACTAAGGCCCTTGAGGAGGAATGATAGCTACATTCCCCTTGGTGAATATCTCGGAGTATGTTCGATCCTTCCTCTGGGTCAACACACCGTTGCAGCACTGTAGTCACACTTTTTTTGTATAACTTGGCATTGATAATAGTATAGGCCTTTGCTCTCCTTTGGATCTGCCGTGAGAGTGTCTCGTCATCTGACAGAACTCCTTCTTTCAAGAAATCAAATATCGGCTTGGCCCAAGATGGTATAAGCCGGACGGGAATTGGTTCTTCATCAATTTCCATTGCATCCACTGACATAAATCCTGCTGGATCAGGCTGATCAGTCCCCGGGTTTGCTGAGGCAGTCCCCGGGTTTGCTGAGGCAGTCCCCGGGTTTGCTGAAGCAATCCCCGGGTTTGCTGAGGTGCTTCCCCACTCTATCTCCATAGGTGCAGCTCCTGATCCGGAGATTGCCGGGATATAAATTGAATCTGATTCGGGTGAGGGCGTTATAGATGGTTTTCTCAAGTGCTCCAAAGCCACATTTGGCGGGATTGGCTGCCGAGATGAGCCTAACTTGGACAGTGTATCTGCTACCTTGTTTTCAATCCGAGGTATGTGATGGAATTCACACCCTTCGAAAAATCCACTTATCTTCTGAACATGGAATCTGTATAAGGCCATGTTAGCATCCAAGGCATCCCAATTTCCAGACACTTGTTGCACCACCAAATCCGAGTCTCCAAAGCATTATATCCGGCGTATCCCTACTTCTTTCGCCACTTTGAGACCATGTACCAATGCTTCGTACTCCGCTGAAGTGGATTTGAAGGACATATTTCAGTTGATCCTTCTTGGGCGAGGTAAGCACTACTCCGGTGCCCAACCCATCTTTCAGTTTTGATCAATCGAAGTGCATTTGCCAATAATTGGAGTCCGACAGGGGTGGCTCGTATTGCATTTCAGCCCAGTCCACAAAGAAATCTGCCACGGCTTGCGACTTAATAGCATCCCTTCTGTCAAATTGTGGTGCATAGGGAGCTAACTCGATTGCCCACTTTACTATCCGGCCACTTGCATCTTTGTTACTCATGATTTCCGAAATGGGCGCCTCACATATCACTTTGATGGGATGTTGCTCAAAATATTTGAGTTTCTTGGCCGACATATATACGCCATACACCATCTTTGATAGTGAGGGTAGTTCTGTTTTGAGGCTGATAATACCTCGCTTAGATAATATACCGGCCTTTGCACCGACTTTCCTTCTTCCTCGCGCTCTACTACGATTACTGCACTTACGACTCGGTTGGTCGCGGCTATGTAGATCAACATTGGCTCCTTGGGTAGTGGTGCTGCTAGGATCGGAGCAGTGGATAACATCGTCTTCAACTACCTAAACGCAAGGTCGGCCTGTGGCGTCCATGTGAATTTGTCTACCTTTTTCATTAGTTGGTAGAGGGGCAAGGCCTTCTCTCCCAACTGACATATGAACCGACTTAACAATGCCAGGCAACCCGTGAACTTTTGTAGATTGTTAAGGCATTTTGGCAATTCCATTCTTTCTATGGCCCGGATTTTTGTTGTGTTTGCCTCGATACCTCGACTGGATACTAAAAAACTGAGTAACTTTCCTGCTGGCACACCAAAGGTGCACTTCTTCGGGTTTAGTTTCATTCGGAACCTTCTCAAGTTCGCGAATGTTTGTCGGATATCATCAAGGAGCGTATTGCTTCCCTTGGTATTTATCACCACATCATCCACATAAACTTGCACATTCCGACCTATCTGGTCATGTAAGCATTTTTGCATGCATCGTTGGTACGTTGCTCCTGCATTACGTAGTCCAAACAACATAGTGCGATAGCAATAAGCCACATACGGGGTAATAAATGCAGTTTTTATTTGATCATCCGGATTTAGGGGTATCTGGTGGAAACCAGAGTATGCATCAATGAATGACAGTAGTTCACATCCGGCAGTCGAGTCTATGACTTGATCTATTCTAGGGAGTGGGAATGGATCTTTGGGACACGCCTTGTTCAGGTTCGTGTAGTCAATGCACATCCGCCATACCACGACCATGTTCAGATCATCTTTCTTCTTTTCCACCAGCACCGAATTAGAGAGCCAATCCGGATAGAGTACTTCCATGATAAACCCAGCTGCTAGGAGTCTTGCTATCTCATCCCCAATAACTTTCCATCTATCTTCTGCGAAACGCCTGAGAGGTTGCTTTACCGGCTTTGCCCCGGGTCTTACGTTTAATGAGTGCTCAGCTAACTCCCCTGGTACACCTTGCAGATCCGGAGTAGACCAAGCAAAGATATCCCGATTCTCACGGAAGAAGTTGACGAGCGCGCTTTCCTATTTACTGGTTAACCCGGCACCAATTGTTACGATGCGTTCTAGGAACTGATCATCGATTGACACTTTCTTTGTGTCTTTGGTTGCTTGGAATGACACACTTCCATACGGGTTGGTCAGTTCCGACATATGTTGTTGCGCGGACTGAGCCAATGTCGCTACCTCTAGTATCTTCCTTTTTTCTTGAGCTATCACGACTGACTCAGCCAAGTTAGATCCGACTGAGGCGCACTCGATCGAACGCCGGAAGTCTCCCGATATAGTTATCACTCCTCTTGGTCCGGGCAGTTTCATCTTAAGGTAACTGATGTGAGTACTCGCCATGAATTTGCTCAGCACCGGCCTACCGAGTAACGTGTGATATGCGCTCTCTAGATTGACCACTTCGAACTCCAAATTTTCGGTCCGACAATTATCTCTTGTTCCGAACAACACATCAACCCGGACCTTCCCAATTGGCTCGCAGGAAATGCCAGGCACAATGCCATGAAAGGTGGTCCTTGTTGCTTGCAACATGTTCTCCGTTATCCCCAACTTGTGCATGGTATCCTTGTACATTATGTTGATACTACTTCCATTGTCAATTAGTACCTTGGAAAACCTTACATTGAGGTTCGGTCCAATGAACGTTGGATCCAGGACCAGTGCGTAAGTCCCAGGGCTGGGCATAATCTTTGGGTGATCCCTATTACTCCATGTAATTTCTTGATCCGCCCAAGGCATGTATCTCACTACCGCCTGCATTACTGTGTTTACCTCCATATGTCGGCGCTGCAAGCTTTTCCGGTCATTTTCCTCCATGGTAAATACGCAATAGCTTTGGTGATGCTCCCTGTACTCGTTTCGTCCTTCGTTCTCGCGGTAACCATGACCTTGTTGCTGGCTATTTTCTACCTAATGTACCGCATCCCTTCTTCCTTGATTAACGTACCTCAGTGGAGGTGGTGGCAACATCAGTTGCTGTCCATTCCCCCTGTTAACAATGGTGGTCGCGGTGCCTCACTCCTAGGCGCCTCGTTCCGAGGTGCCTGAGCATTCCCCGAACTGCCCTATTGTAACTTCCTCATCCATTCACATTGTCGGGTTGTATGATTCGCCGGACTATTTGGACTTGGTGTATGAAACTTGCAAGGTTGATCCAACATAGACTCGAAGGTATATCTCGGTCTATCCTTACGTTCCTGCCATTGCCTTTTCTGCTCTAGGGTCCAAGGCTTTTTCCCTTCGTTCTTCTGTTGCCAATTCTGCCCTCCAGTTTTTTGGCGTTGGCTTGCTCCGCCATTGGGCTGATCCCGGTCTACCGCTGCCACCTGTTGTGAGTTATATCTATAATCCGGATGTTCGTCCCTTCTCTTTCCTCGGAAATCATTCCTTCTTGATGACCCGGAGATATCTCAGTTGTAATACTCCTCGTTTTCCTTGCTCGACATTAGCCGGGGTTGCGTTGGATCTCCTAGAGCATACGAATCTACGATCCGGATCATCTCAACCAAAGTGGTTGGCATATCTCGTTGTAACCTCTGCCACAGCATACTTCCATGCCTGCACCCCTAGGCGAACCACACAATAGGATGTGATTCAATTACTCCTTCGCACGAGTTACGCACGTTACACCAACGGGTCAGGAAATCCCAGTCTGGCTCATTCGGTCTTTGCCGGCATAGCGCCAGGGGTTTGCAGCCTGTTGGGTCTTATAGGTGCTCGAGAAGTTGCTCATGAATAACTCCTGGAAATCCAACCAATAGTTAATGCTTCCTGGTGGCAAATTGTTCAACCAAACCCTCGCTGGACCTTCTAACATTTTTGGCACATATCTCACTGCCCATCTTAAATTCCATGTTGCGATCTTGATTGCCGTCGCATAATCAATCAGCCAATCTTCTGGCCTTGTACTTCTATCATAAGTTTAGGTTCCTCTAGCCAGCTGAATGTTCAGCACCGGTGGCTCCTTCATGATCCGGGGCCCAAAGCATGCTGGACCTGGTGGACCTTGTACCTCAATTAGCTCTGACCTATAAATTCTATCCAATTTTAGCCTAGCATCATCTGGCTGCAAGTTCCTTCTTCCTAGCCTTGACCCAATTATGTGGTGATCCGGTCTGGGGTATCCGTTGTTGATCATAGTGGAATAACCATCATTGTATCTTTCCTGATCCGGACAAGCATTTTGTTGTCACGCTGCTTGTCCTGCGCTCCCCTCTTGCCGAGGTGTGTGCTGTTGCTGCTGTCGAGGTACATTTTGCCTCGTTCCCACAGGATCACGTTGTCCGGCATTGCCGTTGGCAACATTTCTCTGACCGATATTGCCTTGGTTATGATTACCTCGGCCGACCACACCTCGGCTGGTACAATGCTAATCTTCATCAACTTGGGCTGCTTTGCCCTTTTCGGCCCTTACCGGATCATAGGGAACCATCTGTTTGTCTCTTCTCCCAGAGTTTACTACTTCTTCTCTCCTGGGATTGTGACCCGTAGATGACGCGGCTCCTCTAGATCTTGCCGAGTTATTCATGGCCGAATGTACCACCTTTGATGGTCCTGGTGGCGCTGGGTTTGCCTTGTTCATTTCTTCATTTTGCTGGCAAGCAACTCTCAGCAAATGATTCACTCTCTCTTGTTGTCTTTGTTGGGCCTCTCCGGTTAGACCTTCTAACTCGGACGTGGCCGCGTTTGCTGCCCTGAGGTTCTTTGCCGTGGTACTGTACCGATCAAACCCTCCTGTTACTATCGTGGATGTCTGACCCGGCCTAGGCTCGTACTCCTTGTCGATCTCTGTAATCAGGTTCCTACCCCAGATTTTTACTCCATCTATGCGGTTTGCCTTAGCATATTCTCTCAAGGTGATGTTCAAGGACTGATGCAGTTCTGCTACCTTCTTTGCCCTAGCTAACATCTTCCGCCTAGTTTCCACTAACTCAGCTTGTGCCTGAGCCGGATCTACCACATGTGCTATCGGTGTTGCTAAGCTATTTATTGCTTGCTGGAGCACATTCTCTGGCCTTAAAAAGCGGAGGAAACCTAGACCTGGTCTGCTTTGGCGTTATTTCCGGCTCTAGCGCCGGGCCCTTGCTTGGTTCTACATCAGGCGCGGTCATCACGACCTCAACACTACCGATGAGGCGAGCGATACGCACACCCAACTGCGCTGAGAGGTGGTTCACCTCCTTCGACGATGTGCCGCGGATGAACGCAGGTCTCGTCCACGCCGACGTAGATCTTGTGTGCGCCAAGCTTGATGAAGACGCCGTTGCGCGGAGGGGGGTGCCTGCCAAAGCTCCCTGTGTTGTCGCTGACGTAGTCCAGCGCTCCAAAAACGCTGAACCAGGCCGAAGACGACCCGCTCACCAGTGCCGAAGATGCTTCCCGTCTGGATTTTCACCCCTGCTAGCACCGCTAGCCCCACAGTGGGTGCCAACTGTCATGGTGGTGGCACGGCAGATGCCATGGATAGGCTAAAGATGGGGCCATTGAGTGCTAGGGGAATACAGGGAGGGAGAACATGGTGATTCCACGCACGGAAGTTCTTGTATTCTTCTCTATCAATGGTGCTTACAAATGCTCCTCAAGGTGTTGGTGAGAAGGAGACAGAGTCTCTTACCCCCCACAAACAAGCCCTAGAGATCTAGCTTAGACAGAGAGAATGATCGATCCCCTTCTTTGGAGGCCCCGATGCTCCTTTTATAGGGTAGCCCGGGTTACAAAGTTAGGGCATACGTGGCAGCATATTCTCCGAATATGCTCCTCGACTAAAGCTAGATGCTTCTTTATTCACTTTAACGGCTCGTCCGGGCTTTGGACATAACCCACAGCATAATCTTTGTCTTTTGGCATCACCAGACACGGGCTGCATCATCCGACTTTGCCCGCGTCACCTTGGTCGCCCCTGACCCGCTGGTCCTCTTCTTTACTTTGCTTCGCTCATGCTACAGGTAATAAAGCTACCTTTTGGACAGCGGAGGAGTCTTTCTCTTGGAAGCCATAAGATAGTCCAACTAACATGTGGCTAATCCGGCTACCAACACGCCTGCAAAATAGAGATAAACATGGCTGACATATATTTTATGTCAGCCGGACAATAGTCAAGGAGATGCTCCACAGGCCGGGTCACTCCGTGGTTCGGCCTGCCTTGAGGTGACTAGGTCAGCACTTGCTTTGACCGTGCCGTACCCCGGCAAACTCGGCCCTTATACCCCGGCGTTACCCTACCCGGGGGTATCCCCCCAACATTGACATTGGTCTGTTGCTAGGTCTAAATATACATGGTACAAATCAAAGGACCAAATATACACCCATACTATATAAATGTCGATCAAATTATATTCTTTTGAGAATTATCTATTATAATTTTATATAGTGATGATATGTCATATGTATATTATCTGGGTCTCACGTGCAGGGTGCATGGAACTTACTATAATGCAGTAATTTCAACAAAACAACATAGGTAGGCGGAGCTTTTTCTGGGGTGCTGGGGAAGGGGGTGACCATAAAAGCCAAATTAAAAAGATTTTGGGCTACCTGGGGGCGAAAGCTCTATTCTTCATGGGCTCACTCCGAAACTGAATGCGCTATGGTCGGCGGCCACAAGACAACGAAAAGGCAGAATTGTAAGGTTTTGGGCTATGCTTGGGCCTGACAGGCTAATTTCATGGGCTCAGTAATAAAAATTCCAAACCTCAACAAGGAAGAAAAAAATGAGGGAGAAAATTTTGGCTGATATTTTCGCGTGAAAATTGTTGACAACTAGGACACATACCTCGCGCGTGCCAAAAATTTCCCACTCAGGTCTTCACTCCAGCAGCCAGCTACTGTCTCTTTGCACCATTCTTCTAGAGACGCGCAGGC
The DNA here is from genome assembly GCA_910589775.1 of Avena eriantha. Lineage (NCBI taxonomy): Eukaryota > Viridiplantae > Streptophyta > Magnoliopsida > Poales > Poaceae > Avena > Avena eriantha. The sequence continues at coordinate 14,975,182 of OU342746.1, forward strand.
GGTCAAAACCACAAGCCGCGCACAAAAACATTCACACTCCGTCTATCAGCCGGGGCGACCTGACACCATTGCTAGTGGCGCCGTTCTTTTCAAGACACACATAGGCCGGTGGTCAGCTGGTCGATCCCCACGGTACGCTTATAATATCCTTAGTTCGCTCAATCATTCCCTAGAAGTAGTTTCGTACTCGATCTGTTCGTTTGACATTGTTCTGCACTTGATCTGTTTGTTCGAATTGGATGGAATTTTGCGCTCGGTCGATCTATTCTCTCAAATATGTAACATAGTTCTGCACTCAATTTCTGAAATAAGCTAAAATTATGTGGCATTTATAGTTCTATATTCAATCAGGTTGCTTAGATATCTTGGCTTAATTAGATCTGTAATCAACCTGTTCGGTGAAATATCTTGAAAGCTTCTGACCATCTCTATCCTCAACAGATGACTTCAAGAAGTTTGTTAGACAACATAACAGCGACTCGGATGTGTTTAGCCCATGCCGACAATGCCTTAATTATAAAAAGCTGAGTCAGAGCACAGCCGCAGACCATAAATTTGTTAATGGGATGCAACGCACATATATTAGGTGGACTAAACATGGTGAACCATATGATTAGCCTGTTCTTGATCCTCTAGCAGATGCTGATCCGCCTAAAACTCATCAGATCGAGGATCATGACCTTTCTGGTTTGTTAAGGGACATGTACCCCACTTCAAGCAAAGAAGGTGCTCCTTCTCTTAAAAGATCACTTTTCTCTGACCTTATAGAAGATGCCAAGTGCTCAGTGGACCCTGATTCTGGTATCTCAAGATTTGAATTGGTAATGAAATTACTAAAGGAGAAGTCGTTCAACAAGATTACCAACAAAGCTTTTGATTCAGTGATTAAGGTGTACAACGAGTCAATCCCTAGGGAAGGACTATCAAAATCCTTTTATGAGATGAAACAGTACATCAAGGTACTTGGACTATCATATGAGAAGATCCATTTTTGTCCAAATAATTGTGTACTGTTCTGGGAGGATTATGAAAACCTCGATGAATGCCCAGTATGTAACGAATCAAGATGGAAAAATGGTGATAAAAAGAAGAAAGATCCTTGTAAGGTTCTGAGATATTTTTCAATTATAGATAGATTGAAGAGGTTGTTTCAGTTAGAACAAACATCTATGGAAACAAGATGGCACAAAGATATTCTCAAGCCAGACGATTACTTACTCAGGCATCTAGCTGATGGTGATGAATGGAAGAACTTTGACAAGGCTCATCCAGGATTTGAAGTGGATCCAAGGAACCTGAGACTTGACCTAGCTACAGATGAATTTAACCCATTTGGCAACATGAGTAACTCGTACAGCATGTGGCTAGTACTTGTTACAATTTACAACATGCCTCCCTAGGCATGCACTGATCAGTCGAACTGCTTGTTGGCTTTACTGATCCCAGGTCCTAAATCACTTGGGAAGGATTTTGATCTGTTCATGCAACCTCTTATACGAGACTTGCAGGAACTATGGAAGGGTTTCATGACTCTTGATATCCTTTCCAGCAAACCGGAAGATGCCAAGTTCCCTATGCGTGCTACTGTGCTATTCTGCACCCATGATTTTCCAGCTCTTGGCACTGTGTCAGGCAGAGTGACAGCAAGTTATAATGCATGTGTTCGCTGTGAGACAAAACAGGTCACAATGAGGCTACAAAATAAGACTGGTTTACTTGGCCACCGGGTTTTTCTTCCTCAAGGCCACAAATTCCAAAAAAACTTGAAAAAATTGTAGTTCTATGGAAAGAAGACTGCATATTGCACTGCACCACGAAAGTTCACTACAACTGAGTTACAGGCGCATTTACAAAAGGTCAGAAATGTCAAAGTAGGAAAACAACCAGCTGCCAAACGAGGTAAAAGAAAGAATACATAAGATGCACCGACAGTAGGAGCAGCATCCAAAAGGAAGAGAGCGGAAGAAGTAGCAGCAGATTCCCAAGGGAAAGAAAAGGAATCGAGAATATTTTATAAGCGCAGATCCACTCTATGGGACTTTTCGTATTGGGCTGGTAAGACACTTCGACATAATATTGATGTCATGCACATGGAGAAAAATATATGTGATAGCATTATAGGCACATTACTCAACATTCCATCTAAGACAAAAGATCGCTATAATGCTAGGCTTGACTGCGAAAAACTCAACGTTAACAACAACTTGAAGCTGCATCCTGAAGATACGGTTGATAAGGGCGGTGAAAAATATTACAAATTTTGAGGTGAAGAATTTACCTTGCTGATGAATAAAAGGGTACTATTTTGTGACTTCCTCCGAGGTGTGAAGTTCCCATCTGGATTTGCTTCCAACATTGCGAATTGTATCAATGTAGAGGGGAACAAGCTCCAAGGGTTGAAAACTCAAGATTGCCACATCCTACTACAAAGGCTTTTAGCTCTTGGCGTTAAAGGTTTAGTGAACCAGGATTTGTACAACATGCTTGCAGAGTTGGGAAAATTCTTTAGGGAAATCTGTGGCAAAACTCTGGACAGAAGAGTTGTAGCGGGTCTTCAGGCGGACATAGAAGAAATCATGTGCAAGCTTGAGCTGATATATCCACCAGCCTTCTTTGATGTGATGGTGCATTTGGCTGTTTATCTAACCGAAGATGCACTTTATAGAGGTCCCGTATAGTATGGATGGATGTACCCTATAGAATGTTGACTTTTCACTTTCAAGGGTACTGTTAGGAACAAGGCTAGAGCAGAGGCTTGCATTGTAGAGGCATACATTGCTGCTGAAGCATTTGCATTTTTCTCAAGTTACATCCTTGATCGTAAAACGAGATCCAATCTGGGTGGCAGAATTGAAGAAGTTGAAAAATCTGGTTTTAACCATGGTGTTCGCCTAGTAGGAAAGAAGGAACATAGAACATTAATGCAGCACAAATCTGACCAACTTACTTGGTATGTGCTGAATAACGCTGATGAGGCTGAAAACTTTTTTTGCGTGAGTACTATTCATACATATCCCCACATATATGAAAGGGAACTTGTAGCAAGATATGTTCATATGTCTTAAGTATCATTTTTGTAGATTATTTAAAGCAACCAAAGGAAAATATTATGTCGCACCAGTATGTGGGGGTGGGTTTCAGGAATGGTTTACGAATCATGTAAGATGGTCAATTGAACTTTGAATTGCATACGAATTGTGCACATGAGATGACCTCTTGATTATTTTGTACAACTGCAGATCACGAAGCTGCATGAAGAGAATCCGAGCGATGTTAGTGATGGTATCTATGCCCTATCACGTGGTCCGACAAAGAGGGTGCAGACAACTACAACTTGCAATGACGATGGTATCCACTACAACACTTATGAGCGTGAGAAACATCTGAAGACACAAAACAGTGTCATCACGACCAGTGGAGAGCACTTGACAGCCAAAATGAAGAAGTCAGATGACTATGATCATTATGGTCGCATAAAAGAGGTTATTGAGTTGAATTATAACGACAAGGCTGGTGGTCAATCTGTGGTTCTATTTAAGTGTTATTGGTATGAACAAGATCCAAACAAGAAAAGAGGCCCCAAAAATGATGGGAATTTCATATCGGTCAATACTACTACTGAGTGGTACAAGGAGGAACCTTATATTTTGGTAAATCAAGATTCCAAGGTAATATTCTTGGATAACAGAGATAATAAGGACTGGCAATATGTGTGAAAGTTCGAGGCAAGGAGCACCTATGATGTGAATGAGTATGATGAGCCAGTCACCACAGATGTTGCCCACCAAGATGATCCCAATGGTTGTATGGTAACTGAACTGGCTGGCGTCGATGAAAATTTGATTGCCAGAGGCGTCTCTGCGCATGATGGACAAGTAGATTTCACTTTTGAGGTTAGTGTAGTCGACAAAGACAGGAATAAACTGGTTCTACCTGATGAATCCCAGGACATGTATGATGAATGGCAAGGGGAAGAAGATCCAACCCAGTCGGAATATGTGGATCTAGAATGCGACAGTGCAGAAAGCGATGATGGTGATGATGATTAGATTGTTGTTTCATATTATGCAGTGATATGATGAACAGTGATTCATATTGGTTTTCTCTTTGTAAAATGTATGAGACATGATGACAATTTCCTATTAGATTTTAATCCTAGATTAATTGTTTTCCCTGTCTAAATTGGATTAAGCTTAATTTGACAATTGCAAACATATGTAGAATAGGTTCACTTGGTGTGCAGCAGAAACATTGGTTCAATACATTAATTAATTATCAACCATAGGACCAGTTTCGTACAGAAGGGGGCATATGCTCCTCATGACAATAGAGATGGGCGAGCACATTGTCTCGGCAGATAGGGCAGCTGGTGTTGGTCTCAAACCAAGTGAAGATGCACTTGCGGTGGTACAGATGGTTGCATCCCCGGAGACACACTGTTGTGTGCTTCGATAGTGCCTGCATGCATATGCTGCAATGTCCATCCTCCTGCTCAACTAGGTACCAACTGTCTTGAAGCACCGGCAAGTTGACGATGAGCCGGAGATTCACGCTGAGGGTTAGGTCGAAGTGGAACCCATCAACCCACATACACGCCTCAAGCCAGAGCCGGTGTAGAATTTCGTATGGCATGATGATGTCCCACTCCTCCACCGTGAGTTGTAGGTTCTTCAGCAGCCATACACGGCCAAGAACCTTGCGCATAGTTCCCACGACCTTGCTCGCTCTTCGCAGCTTGCTGGGAGGCAGGCTGAGATTCAACACTTCCTCTTCGCAAGGTGTGGTCACGACATCGTCCTCCTCCATAGGGGCTAGGATGGAGCCAGGCATCCTCCCAAGCTCGTACATCCTCGAGAAGAAGATCTTCAGCGTCATTGTGTATGACATAGCCTCATTAACTAACTTTGGCTCGATGACGGAGAAGTTGGTTGTGGCTGCAGAGACGTGGTAGGAACGGAAGACATGGGGGGCAGACTTGATGATGTGCTCCTGTAAAGAGCACTCCAGTTCCGACATCGCTGCCATTTGGGGATTTTTTTGGGGGTGGGGGTGGGGGGGAGGGGAGGGGCGGGGGCTAGTTGATGGTGCTGGCCTGAATGAGGGAGAAGAGGTAGGGGAAATGGGTGAGAGTGTACTGGTTGAACAAAAGGCAGGTCAGTGCTACCTCGTTACTCCCCAATGTCAGCCCTGGCTCGTCCTCTCTTCATGGTTCTATTTAGGCTGGTCATAGTGCTAGTGGGAGTAATTTCGGTAGTAACATAGTCCTACATGTATTGCCATAAGGTAACTAGCTATGTTACCATAAGGGCATCTCCAATGTGAAAATAAGGTCGGATATAAGACACCTGTGGTCGACCTTAGTGGAATTTAAACATTGTAGCACTCAGTCTTAATCTAAGAAACCTTGCGGTCGACCATACCAGTATGACCCAACCATAAGAATTAGAAAATCATTGTTTCTCTCTCCTCACTACATAGTGCGCTTGCGGTAGAATTGCAAGACAAAATGAGTCTACATTGCAATAAATGAGACTTTGCATGATACCACACCTATGTTATTTTCCACTATGGAGGTAGTAACTTAGACTAGTAACATGTGCATGTTACTACTCTAAGTTACTCCCCACTAATACGTCCATTTTGCATCACTATTCTATATCATAATCTACTGTTATTCATTGATATATTTCATATTAAGAGATGATACTTATGTTATTTCATCAATTTATGCATGGTTGACGACTTTTGGAGGATGAACCACTAAAGTCAGGATTCTGATGGAAAAGGAACTATCCAGGTGCAAAATTGGCGAAGATCAGAAAATCTATGAAAATTCCTATTTTCCGAGAAGACTAAGAAGGCCAGAAGGGGAAGTGGAGATAGGCCAAAGGGGGGACACACCACCCTTGGGGCAGGCCACCCCTGGTCGTGCCACCAGGTGGTGTGGCCACCCTAGCAAACCTCCAACATCGCCCTTTGGCGTATATAATCCCCTTGAAACCCTAAGATTCAGGGAGCGGACACAGAAAGGTTCCACCGCCTGTGCGGGGCAGAAACTACAGAGAGAGAAAGAGCTCTCCGGCGGGTAGAATTCTGCCGAGGAAATTCCTTTCCGGAGAGGGGAGATCGTCGCCCTCAACACCATCATCAAGCTAGACTTCATCAGAATTATCACATCATCCCCATCATCATCTCCACCAGCACCATCATCACCACTCCATACCGCTGTAACAATTGGGTTGAATCTTGCATAGTTCTTAGGGGAAACTTTCCCGATGTTGATTACTTGTTGTAGTTGATGCTATTAAGTGAAACCATTGAATTATTATTCATGTTCAGATTGTTACTTATCATTATTTCATCTCTGATCTTGATCCATATAATATCTTGTGAGTAGTTGGTTTAGTTCTTGAGGACATGGGAGAAGTCATGTTGTTAGTAGTGGAATTGTGTTGAGAAAGATTCAATGGTTTGAAATTTAATTTGTGGTGTTATTCTTCTAGTAGTGTCATGTGAATGTCAACTACATGATACTTCACCTTTATCGGCCTAGGGGAATGGTGTATTTGGCTAATAATCGTGGGGTTGCCGGAGTGATAGAAACATGAACCCCCCATTAGAAAACCTTTGCACAAGGGAGTGTAGGATCTCAAAGTTTAAGGATGTGGTTAGGTTTTTATCTTAATTACTTTCTTGTAGTTGCGGATGCATGCAAGGGGTATAATCACAAGTATGTATTAGTCCTAGGAAGGTAAGTACCTTAGCATAGGTTCACCCACACAACAATTATCCAACCAAAGAAGATCAATCAATTATATGAAGCGAAAGCACTTGACGATATTCCCATGTGTCCTTGAGAACATTTGGCCATCTTAAGTAATACAACCGGCTTGTCCTTTGCTAAAGAAAGGATTGGGCCACTTACTGCAATTATTATTACTGTCTTTTATTTACTCAAACTTTATTTATCTGCATTATAAAATACCCATAAAAATCCGTTTGCTAAGTATTTGCAGAGAATTCCCAATCTAAGCCACTTGTCAACACCTTCTGCTCCTCGTTGGGTTCGACACTCTTACTTATCGAAAATATTGCGATACACCCCTTATACTTGTGGGTCATCACCCACCATGACCAGCCTAAATATAGTAACTTGCATATGTTACTATCTTCATAGTGGGTGATAACATGTGTGTGGTATCATGTAAGACCTTATTAATTAGGTTCTAAACTCATATAGTATTGGTATGTGTGATGTTATGGTAATACCTCCCTCTCTTTCATCATTAATTATCATGTCATGTCACTAATTTGCTTACATGCAAGTTACTAGCTAGTAGTAATAAGTTACTCCCACCTGACGAGAGAGATGGTTGTTGTCTCTGTATTAAATAGAGGAAGGGTTGTTGACTTGGACATGGCAGACTAATATTTTAACGTATGCTGAGTTTGGACATCGGAGCAAGTAGCTGCTCCGGTTCCTTGAATTGTTTTTGTGGTATCGGCTGTGCAGTGTAGGCACCGGTGACGGATGGTTGAGAAGTGGTTTGGGCACCGATATTTGCATACACTGTGGAGGGCCACCCAAGTTCTACGGATTTTCAAGCTTTTTTAGCTAAAAGAGAGCAACTATGTAGATGCACAGGCCGGTGGTACTTTCCCTTGCTATCGGTAAAAGAGAGAAACTATGTAGATGCGATGATGATTCAGTTTATTTGTATAACATAACTAGTATAGACACAACACAACCACGACCGAAACTAAACCATACTATAGACGAAATCAACACACACGTAGACACCCGAATATCATACAGTTATTTTTTGTCAAGAACCTATGTCGCCCTCTGCCCGTGCGGACACGTCGTCTGGTGTTCGATGAACTCGAGGAAGCTGCCAGCCATGTCGCAACCTTTGTTGTTGCACTTGAGCCTCATTTCCGAGGACATCTGATCCATGGTAGTGGTTGGTTCGAAGACGCCTCCGTATTCACATCCCGAGCACTGCCCATCGGACAATTTTCCAACACATTATGCACATGCAATGTGTGCTGCGGCTAGGGATGTAAACAGATCAGATCGGATCGGATATTGCTATTATCATATCCTTTACCATATTTTTTTAGCAAATTCGGATCAGAGCGGACAATAGCCGGATGCGGATTATATCGGATTGCGGATATGGAGCGGATTCAGAGCGGACTCAGATCAGAAGAGGAGAATCAAACAAATACACGTAAAAATAAAAGTTTATTTAGTTTATGCAAAAGAAATGACAAGAAAGTGCGTAACACTAGATAATAGTAGTATAGAAGTGCAAGATTGGTAATAGCATAGTATGACATGCATACGTAGCATGTAAAGATAGCCAATACATTAACTAGATTGTCTAGATATTGGAGTTGTGTTTAATTTATGGGGTTATCCTATTTGAGTACCTCGAATAATCCGCATAAAATGTCGGATTATCCTTATCCGCTGGATATCATCAATACCATATCCGCTACCATATCCGTCGGATATCCTCTCGACAAATATCCGTATCCGTATCCATATCCATCAGATATCTAAAAAAGCATACCATATCTTAAAAAACAGACGCGGATGCGGATTCAGAGCGGAAATTATCCGTACCATTTATATCCCTAGCCGCGGCCTTGCCAAAGCACTACTCATGCAAGGAAAAGAGATTTAGCCCAAAAACAAGAGTTGTATCGAACCAGTGTGGAAAACATCATGAAGAAAGAAGTAATAACCATGTACACAGGACGGCGAACAATTTGAGAACATAGCCTACAGCTGAAGACCTGCCTCATTACACTCATGTCAATCATAGATTCAAACCACTCGTCCACCATAGAGCCGCCTTCTTCAATTACGGCGGATCTAAGAGGGATTTTGAGACCGAGCGAGAGAGTAGAGGGAGGAGTGCAGATCTGAGAGGGTTGATGAGAGCGAGCGAGAGAGACTGGTACAATAGTTAAATACTAGGAATACTATACTCCTCATCTCACTCTAGGCAATATCGTCCGTCCATCCAAATTCAACGGCCATGAACCAATACCTTATCTCTTTGGCAAAAGACTGGCACAGAGAAAACTAGGGAAGAGATGTGTTCCCCGAGTAATTATCTCCATATGACCCGGTGTACACGTCGCTTTGACGACGTAGGGCTATGTGGAAGAGTAAATACTATACTCCAGTAGTACTCCGGGATGGAGGTATTAGTACTACTCTACCTCTGTTTGGGATGAGACTAGCCCCAATGAGGGTATCTGGTGGTACGTATCATGCATTAGGCCTTTCACAATGGGGTGTATCTTAGCATGTTACAATAGGAGTTATAAATACCTAAAAGACAACCTCTCCAATGCATTGTATTTTAGAGGTTGTATCTTAATTTAATGGTTTTGCTTTCATGCATGCATTTTATTGGGCAACCAATTCTTTTTGCTAATGATTACATGCAAGGGATGTATCTTAGCTAAGATACAACAACACCTTCTCTCTCCTCCTTAATTGACATGCCACAAAATCATTTTGCCTAGGATGCCGCGCTAAGAGACTCCCCCATTGTCAAAGGCCTTATTACATGCATGGAAAATGCTTATGTGTCTCGGCAATTAATGATGAAAGAGATTGTGTTGGTATCACAGGTAGAGTATCATAGAAAAAAATAATCTCAAATAAATCTTGTACACAATTTTACCTTAAGATTACAAAACACTAAATTCACTAAGACTGATACTACTAGTACTAAGTACAGTACAGTACATGATAATAGTACTATGCATTGTGGAGATGGTATCAGATACTAGTATCATAATATACTCCCTTCGTCTAGAAATAACTGGCATGGTATCAGATACTAGTATCATAATATACTCCCTTCATCATAAGATACTAGTAGTACCACCTTATAATTAAAAATAGAGGTAGGACTACTCCGGGATGGAGTAGTGCGTACCATGTACAGATTCCTGGGACTATAGTAAATTGCACGTGCCTTGCACGTGAGAATTAGATACTAATAGAAGTATCGGATAACATATCATATTTTATTTATATAAATTTATAATCGATGACACTGAAAAATAATTATAATTTCGAGCCACGTCCATAAAGTATAGGGTGTATAATTGGTTCTTATACTTTGTGTCGTGTAGAAATCAACGTACTACTATTAGCTACCTATTACTCAATATTCTCGAGAGAAATGACGAAGAAGATTCTAGAATTATTGAGAAGTGTGTTTTGAGGTTTGTGCATAGCGTTCACTGCGCTAAAGACTATTAATAGAATATTCTGTATGCTAGCATGGATAGAAGATCTAGCGGTTTGCAATGTTGGAATTTGCCAGACTTGATATATTTTCAAAGTTCAAAGTACTGCGTACATAATATAGTGTGGTAAGATTATATAATATAGGTAAAGCTCAAAAAACTATGAATATGTGAGTCTCACATGCCGGAGTACTTCTATATAGTGATAATATGACATACGTAGTTCTATAGTTCTGTCACGTGCCAGAGCACTAAGGCATGTGCGACTTATTTCTACTGTATACTGGAGTACATACTCTAAGAATTTACCAGACTCATTACTCAAGCTGCCAGCTGCTCGCGACCTCTGTTTCGAGAGTGTATAGTACTCCTACTATCCAATTAGACTATGGCCAGCTGAAAGTACGGCTGCTACAAGTACCGAAATAACATTTCTCTTGTGAGTTAATGCCCCGGACAACCACCGACTGCGAAAAAACTCACCCGCCGCCAAGCGGTCGCTCTGCGTACTCCTTGGAGCATCTAGAAAAAGTACTCATTGAAGCATCTAAAAGAAGTACTCCTTGGAGAAATGCTTAGTCAAAGAAAAACACCGAAAAAGAGGTCCCCTCATTCTAGCGGTGGGAGTAAAACTGAAAAGCACTACTAGTAGTACTACTAGTACTATACTATTCCTTCGCAAAAAGCAGTTCAACTTCTCCTTCATTCTACTCTCCAGCGAAATTTCTTTAATCCACCAAAGGCATATTACCCTCACAAATACTCGAAGGAATCCCGGTGGATTGGCAACATCATCCTCGGAGGTCTTCTTCGGCTTGAGGCCAGGCCCCGGAACAGTTCATCCGGCGAGAACATGCCGCCGTTGGAGCCGCCTCTGTAGAGCGTCTGGTCGCCCGCGGTAAACGTACGTTGGCCCTACCGGCCGATGACACGATTTTGGGCCCCCTCGAGTCTACCGATCCTGCGCTGGCCGCATCACGGAGGCGTCAACATGGCAGGCAAACAAAAGTGGACCTCTACAACAAAGCGCCGGTCTCGGTGTGCCTCCCTTTCGACTGTGACGAAGCTGCGTTTGGGAAGGCGCTCTAGCTAGACATCAACCGTGGCCAAGTTAAGCCAGTGCGAGACAGCGGCCAATCCTTCCGCCGGGAACCTACAGCCAGCGATACTGCAACCGGGGCAGACAACTCGGGTGGGCGCCAATTTGTCGTGGCCGACGCCGTCCTGGGTCCCCTCGAGCCTATCGATCCTATGCTAGCCCTTGCTTACGATCTGTACATGCTCGAGTTCGAGCTCACGCGCGAGGCACCTGCGGCCAGCGAGCATGCGACCGGGGCAGACAACTCGGGTGGGCGCCAGGTCGCTATGGCCATGGCAGACGATGCCATCCTGGGTCCCCTCAAGCCTATCGATCCTATGCTGGCCCTTGCTTACCATCATGACATGCTCGAGTTCGAGCTCGAGCGTGAGGAACCTGCGGCCGACGTAGGTGCGGATGGGGGAATCGACTCAGTAGGGGGGCAGGTCGACCTCTTTGGACCTTCGCCTGACGTTAACCATGTGCAACAGAGATTTCAGTCCTTGATTGGTTTTACCAGATTCTTGGTTGTGCTCCTGTACTCGTTCTAAGCAATCTCGTCCCTTCGACCATGATCAACACGCAGGAGCGCGCTATGTTTCATGTGTGAAGCAAAAATTAGTAGGAAGAGTATGGCTCAGCTGCTCGATTGAAATTGAGCCGGACCCGACTGCCTTTCCAAGCTAAATTTTAGGGGCCTTGGTGCCAACTGTATGGACTTGGATGTAATTTTATATTTTTTGATGTAACCTTTAATTCCATCGAACGTGTTGATTGAAGCATGATGCACTTTCTGGTGAAATTAGCTATAAAATTAAGTTTGAAAAATATAACATGTAATTTATCCAACCAATTCATGTAGTACTATAGTAAACTAGTAAGTTACACGTGCCCTGCACATGAGACTCAGATAATCGACGTTTGACATATCCTCACTATATAAAATTATAATAGGTAAAGCAAAATATATATAAATTTAATCAACATCTATAAAGTATGGGTATATATTTGGTTCTCGTACTTTGTATATCATGTAGAGTGAACGATTATTAGCTATCTAAAACTTCAAAATTTGGTAACAAGGTCTAGAGAAACGAGGGAAAAGATTCTAGAATGATGAAGAAGTGTTTTGAGTTTTGTGCATACCATTCATTATGATGAAGACTATCAATAGAATCTTCTAGTTGCTAGAATGGAAAAGAAGATCCAACGGCTGAAAATGTTGGGATTCACAAATCTTGATCCAATGGTCAATATTCAAAGTTATTCGTACACTAAATAGTGGTAAAAGGTAAGATAAGATAAATGGCACATGCTGTGAACTCTAAGCCATATTAAACGTTATTTGTTCTGAAAATAATTTTACTTCTTTACCATGCTAACAATCGTTCCATGTTTCCGGACATAGCGAACCATCCATGTTTTTTTACCAAAAAATAGTAGGAGAGGCTACTATTGTTGTATTGTATTAATATATAAATATTTACATGATGGGGTGTATGGAAACACCAAGTACAAGAAGACTAAAGACTATGTATCAGTAAAGTCAAAGTTTGTTCCAGGTTTTGGCTAACCCTGAATCTAAGCAACTTTAGATCAGATTTATCTCTAGCCTTCCAAGAATCTATCGAGTGTCTGATTCCTTTAAAAATGAGATTATTTCTTTCTTTCCAGATACCCCAAGCAGCTATTATGAAAAGCTCACAGAATAAGTGATCTTGGGAGTTTGACTTAGCCTGACAAAGTTTGCTGAAACGATCAGCAGTAGCATTCCAATGTATATTTAATTCTATCCAACAAGCAGTACTGAAGGGGCATTCAAAGAATAGATGGTCCAATGTCTCTTCCTCACCCATAGTGTAAAGAGGGCACAAATGATTTTGTCCAAAATTATAATTTATCCTTCTAAGCATGTTTCTGGTATTTAATTTGTCAAACAGTAATAACCAAGCAAATACCTTAAGTTTTGGCCACAATTTAGACTTCCATATCCATAGAAAAGGTTCAGGAGGAGTAATCATGTGGTAACAGAAATTATAATATCTGGTAGCTGCAAATTTTGATCCCCAGTTATATGTCCATTCATCATTATCATTCCTAAATGACAATTCAGAAGTGATCTCTTGTACTTTCTGATATTCCTCAAAAGCTTCTGTTGAAAGCGGTAGGTGAAATAAATCTGCCATATTTGTGGTACTGTAGTATGCTGAAACTGATATATCTAAATCCTGAGCAAATGAAAATAGTCTAGGATATTTTTCTTGAAGTATGTTGTTGTTCCATTCATCCTTCCGGAATAAAGCAGCGTTTCCTTGGCCAACAGTACAAGAGGCAATACCTCTGAAGATAGGTGATAATTTCATGATTGATTTCCTCCAAAAAGAGCCACAAAGATTAGCAGCATGAGGTACAAAATTCTGATAGTAAGTGTTCCAAATCAATTGCACCCAGGGAATATCTTTATTATTGTAGAATTTGTCTAGAAATTTCATCAGAAGTGCTTAGTTCTGAATTTTCATATTTAGCACACATAATCCTCCTTTCTTTTTGGGCTTACATACAATGTCCCAAGATGCCAATGAGACACATTTCCCCCTCATCTGTCTTCTTGTTCCAAATACACCTCCTTCTTAATTTATCCACATATTCAATTATTTTGGGATTTAACTCGATAGTACACATGGGATATGTAGCAATTGAAGTCAGAATGGCATTTGCATAGGCTAATTTTCCTGCATGTGACATGAAAAGGAACATTAAAAGGGTAGCAGTAGTAACTTTCCTCTCAATCCTGTCCACCAGTGGCATTAAATCTGTAACTAAAGGTTTTGTGTTTCCCATAGGAAGTCCCAAGTAAGTAAATGGCATGGATGCTACTACACAACCCAAAATTTCTGCTAGATCATCAACTCTTAGATTTGATATATTTATAGGTATGAGACTTGACTTTTGGAAGTTAATATTGAGGACAGTGGAAGTTGCATAATCCAACAGAATGCTTTTTAAGTGAGCAACTTCAGCTTCATTAGCCTGCATCACTAAAATAGTGTCATCTGCATATTGTATAACAGGGAATTTATCTCCATAAGGTATAGGTAAGTAACCATCCATGTTTTACTTACGATTCCTAGGTTCTTTGAGTTTTCAAGGTTCGTAGATAAATTAACCCAATTAAATTACTCTACTATCTCCGATTCAAATTAATGTTCTCAGATTTGTCTAGATTCGGATATATGTATCTAGCACAGAAACATGACTAGATACATTTTGAACCACATGTGAGCTGCCAGTTGATCTTTAAATTTCACAAAAATCTTTTGAAGTTGCCCACCAGAGAGCCAATATATCGTGAACACGAGCGAGCGTTTTCAAAGATTCAACTTCTTTCTAGACTTTGCATGTCGACAAAGTTGACACTGCTTTGAAAAAAGAGAGAAATAGGCAAAACAATAGGGGGACTCATGTATGGCGTCCTTTTTCTTGTATTACCTGCCATGAAAAATAATAAACATGAGTTTTCACAACTTTTGAAGGAACCCGCTTCACAAAAATGGCCTACCATGTATAAGTATGAAGAGGTTTCAGGACGAGCGACCAAGCAAGGTCACGGACATATCCATGTTTATGAGAATTTTGTAGTAGTACTACAAGAAAGTAGATCCGCGCATCTTGGCGTTGGTAAACAACTTTGCCATGGTAGTTTCCAAATACTAGAAAAAGTAACAACTCTAATTTTCTAAGCGATGGAAATATTTTTTCTGTAAAGCAAAGTACTCCACTTCCGTACTAGTACTACTCAAAAAGGGAGGGGGTTCCTTCCAAAAAAAGGAGGTAACGCAAGAGCAGCGGGAGGAGGAGTCGAAAGATGGTGCGATGTCAGAGCAAAGCTATGATGGACTGCTGACACGAGGTACACTCCACTAGTAAATATATGGACCTACTAGTAGTAATATGCACGCAAAACAAGTTCTGTTTTCTCTCTCCTTCGTTGGCTCTCACCATCCATCCTCCATCAATCTCTTCTTTGCAGCCGCGGGTGCACAGTCTGGCTTGTCTCTTCCTCATCCACAGCATGGCGCTTCACACGTGTGCCTTGGTACGTCACACCAATCTATTTCCAGCAACTGTTTTTTCCCGAAATTCAAACGATCTACTGAATTAATAATCATCTACACCAATACAAAAACTCTCAAAAGTAATAATAATAATAATTACAAAAAGGTTCTTAGACCACATTGCGACGACTACAAACCCTAGTGCGCTAATTGGAGTGTCTCGCTCCTTCAGGACCTACGGTACCCCGGTTCCAAAAAATAAATAAAGAATGCCACTACCCCTATTTTCAGACAAAGTGTACCATGCTTTCTTATAATTCCCAAGTTTTAGGATTTTTCAAGCGGGCATAGAAATGTTTTTCATTTTATTCATGTTTAATCTTCTTCCTTTTTGATGAGGTTGCTGCATGTAATGCTAGATGTTCTATAGTTCAAATGTTAGGTATTGTACATGCTGGTATAAAGCCGGCAATAGATGATGTGTCAGTTTATTATACCTAACACTCGGTTATACTATTGAACTAGCTCTCACGCACTTATAGAATACTAATTTAGATCTAATTTGAAAAATCGACGAAAAGTCGTCTGAGTGGGTGAAATTAGCTAGAAAATTAAGCTTGAAAAATATAACATGTAATTTATCCAACCACTTTATGTACTATAGTAAATAAATGGCACATGCTATGAAATCTAAGCCATATTGATCACACTTTCTTCCAAAAAATACTTTTACTTCTTTACCATGCATGCTAACATGCACCAACCTAGCTATACCAAAATATGGGCACACCGTCATTATCTTGATGAAGACAGAGTATGTACATGACCTTAGTCATTTGGCTTGAAACCCAAGAAAGTTCATACATAGTACATGATATAGTAGGCAATACCAGAAGTGTGAGTTTTTCAAATACTTTTACTGGTAGAAAAAGAAGAAAGAATGCCCCCACCAAATTTTCGTACAAAGTGGACAATTCTTTCTTACAGTTCCCAAGTTTAAGTATTTTTCAAACTTCCAAGCTAAAGCTCCACGTGCACTTAAATGCATGACTCTAAGTCGATTAAACAAAATTAGGTCAAACTTGAATATATGTGAGCGTGATAGACTATTACTCTTGAAAATATCCAAAATTCTTTTGAAGCTACCCAGGCAGCCAATATATCATGGGCCAACAATAGTTTTGAGAAATGCCATTACTGATTAGTATTTGCATACCGACAAATTTGACCATGTATGGAAAACATTCAAACAAAATAAAGCGTAAAAAAAACATGAGACTTCATTACAATTAGGGTACTTTTGCTAGTATTATTAATTGCCAAGAAAAATGATAAACATGAGATACAACAACCTTAGGGAAAACATATTCACATTATATCCCACCATGATGTAACATTATTCTTGGTTTTCAGCACGAACGACCAATAAGGTCATGGCCTTCTATATCGATGTATACCCTAGCTACACTTTTACATAGGGTTCTGACATCGGGTAGATGGGTGCGTCTTAGCCTAGTAAACAATGTTGCCCATGGGAGTTTCGAAAAATTAGGAAAAAAACTTTTTTCACTTTTTCAACTGATTATGGGGATGTTTTGTACTAGCAGTGAAGAAAATCAAAAGAATGTGGCTCGAAATGCGAGAAGCGCGCCATGTTTTCGGACATAGCGAACCATCCATGTTTTACTTGCGATTCCTAGGTTCTTTGAGTTATCAAGGTTCATAGATAAATTAACCCAATTAAATTACACTACTGTCTCTGATTCAAATTAATGTTCTCAGATTTGTCTAGATTCGGATATATGTATATAGCATAGAAACATGACTTGATACATTTGAATCTAGATGAATCTATGAACATTAATATGTATCTGAGGGAGTCTGTCGAAATTAGGTCAAATTATTTCAAATACATGTGAGCTGCCAATTGCTCTTTAATTTCACAAAAATCTTTTGAAGTTGCCCACTACATAGCCAATATATCAAGTACACGACCGGGAGTTTTCAAAGATTCAACTTCTTTCTAGACTTTGCATGCCGACAAAGTTGACCCTTCTTTGAAAAAAGAGAGAGAAATAGGAAAAAAAAGGGGGACTCATGCATGGCGTCCTTTTTCTTGTATTACCTGCCTTGAAAAATAATAAACATGTGTTTTCACAACTTTTGAAGAAACCCGCTTCACAAAAATGGCCTACCATGTATAAATATGAAGAGGTTTCAGGACAAGTGGCCAAGCAAGGTCACGGACATATCCATGTTTATGGGAATTTTGTAGTAGTACTACAAGAAAGTAGATGTGCGCATCTTGGCGTTGGTAAACAACTTTGCCAATGGGAGTTTCCAAATACTAGGAAAAGTAACAAATCCAATTTTCTAAGTGATTGACATATTTTTTTGGTAAAGCAAAGTACTCCACTTCCGTACTAGTACTACTCGAAAAGGTAGGCGGCTCCTTCCAAAAAAAAGGAGGCAGCGCGAGAGCAGCAGGAGGAGGAGTCGGAAGGCGGTGCGATGTCAGAGCAAAGCTATGATGGGCTGCTAACACGAGGTACTCTCCACTAGTAAATATAAGATCCTACTAGTAGTAATATGCACGCAAAACAAGTTGTGTTTTCTCTCTCCTTCGTTGGCTCTCACCATCCATCCTCCATCGATCTCTTCTCTTTAGCCACGGGTGCACAGTCCGACTTGTCTCTTCCTCATCCACAGCGTGGCGCTGCGCACGTGTGCCTTGGTATGGCACACCGATCTACTTCCAGCGACCGTTTTTCCCCTAAATTCAAGTGATCTACTAGATTAATAATCATCTTGTTTTTTGATGAACAAGTTTCAGGCTGAGCAACCAAAAAATGTCATGAACATATCCACATCATAGTTTATGGTACATTTCCCATATTTGGTAGTACTACAAGAAAGTAGATGTGCACATCTTACCATTGGTAAACATTGTATGAACAACTTTGAATATTGACCATTGGATCAAGACACGCGAATCCCAACATTTCCAGCCGTTGGATCTTCTTTTCCATTATTCTAGTATCTAGAAGATTCTATTGGTAGTCTTCATCACAATGAATGCTATGCACAAAACTCAAAACACACTTCTCCATCATTCTAGAATCTTCTCCCTCATTTCTGTAGACCATGTTACCAAAATTTTAAAGTTTTAGATAACTAATAATCACTGACTTCTACATGATATACAAAGTACAAGAATACACCCATACTTTATAGATATTGATCAAATTATATTTTTTCTGCTTCACCTATTATAATCTTATCTTACCAATATATAGTGTATGAATAACTTTGAATATTGACCTATGGATCAAGACTCGTGAATCCCAACATTTCCAGCTATGGGATCTTCTTTTCCATTCTAGCATCTAGAATATTCTATTTTTTAACGGTCTAGAAGATTCTATTGATAGTATTCATCAAGAATGCTATGCATAAAACTCAAAACACACTTCTCCATCATTTTAGAATCTTCTCTCTCGTTTCTCTGGACCATGTTACCAAAAATCTCATGTTTTAGATCTCCACTACTATAATGGAGCAGTTTTGAATTGGATCCATAGCACCAATCCTGACCGTTGGGCTTTTAGATCCAATGGTTCAGAGCAGATGGATTGGTGTTGAATAGTACCTAGAGCAAACTCCACCATGTTCTAGAACCATCATGTCACCACCCCCAAAATTTCATAGCACATTAGGCTGTATTCTCAATATGTGTAGATATAGTTATTATTAATAGACTTAATGTATGAAATTTTGGGGGTGGTGACATGATGGTTCTAGAACATGGTGGAGTTTTCTCTAGCTACTATTCAACACGAATCCAGCTGCTCTGAACCATTGGATCTAAAAGCCCAACGGTCAGGATATTGCTATAACAATTGGTTGAATCTTGCATTAGTTCAAAGGGGAAACTTTCCCGGTGTTGATTACTCTTTGTAGTTGATGCTATTGAGTGAACCGTTGAATTATTGTTTATGTTCAGATTGTTATACATCATTATTCCATCTCTGATCATGATCCATATGATGTCTTGTGAGTAGTTCGTTTTGTTACTAAGGACATGGGAGAAGTCATGTTGTTAGTAGTGGAGTTGTGTTGAGAAAGATTCAATAGATTGTTATTTAAGTTGTGGTGTACTTCTTCTAGTGGTGTCATGTGAACGTCGACTACATGACACTTCACCTATATGGGCCTAGGGGAATGCATTGTGTATTTGGCTACTAATCGTAGGGGTTGCCGGAGTGACAGAAACCTGAACCCCTGTTAGGAAACCATTGCACAAGGGACGTAAGGGTCTTAGAGTTTAAAGTTGTGGCTAGGTTTCTACCTTAATTACTTTCTTGTACTTATGGATGTTTGCAAGGGGTATAATCACAAGTATGTATTAGTCCTGGATGGGGTGGTACATTAGCACAGGTTCACCCACACAACACTTAGCAAGCTAAAGAAGATTAATCAACTATATGAAGCGAAAGCACTTGACAGTCTTCCCATGTGTCCTCGAGAACGTTTGGTCATCTTAAGTATTACATCCGGCTTGTCCTTTGCTGCATAAAGGATTGGGCCACTTGCTGCATTTATTCCTACTATCTTTTATTTACTCGTACTTTGTTTACTTGCTTTATCAAAAACCCCTAAAAATCTGTTTGTTAAGTATTTGCAGAGAATTCTTGATCCATACCACTAGCCAGCACCTTTTGCTCCTCGTTGGGTTCGACACTCTTACTTATCGAAAATACTGCGATACACCCCCTATACTTGTGGGTCATCGGGTTCCACGGTGGGAGTCAAAGCACGGCCATGCAATTCCTACAACTGCAGCTACAGGGTGCCGCTCGGGCATGGCTCAACAATCTCCCTCGCGGATCCATCCGCAGCTAGGAAGAGCTGGTCTACAGCTTTGTGCGCAACTTCAAGGGCACTTACAAAAGGCCCGCGTCAATCGAAGAACTATGAGGCTGCCACCAGAGGTCCAGCGAGTCACTGCGCTCGTACATCCAAAGGTGGTCCATCATCAAGAACTCCGCAGAAAACATCTAGGAGGACCGCGCAATCGACGTGTTCAACGGCGACGTCCGCCGCATAGAGCTCATAGAAGAGATGGGTCGTTCGAAGCCCAAAATGATTGACCACCTGATGGAAATCGCGAATCAATGGGCGGACAGAGAAGACTCGGTGAAAAACCGCAGCTACTCCGATGACGACGATGACCTCGGGCGCATACGTGACCGTCAAGGAAAGCGTCGAATGCGCGTCTACGAAGACCGTGATGAGGTCAACATGGTCCGGGCCGGCTATGCCGACAAGCACGACGACAACCCTAGGGGAGGATACCGCAACACTGGGAAAACCACACAGGTGTGGCAACACCGCACTCACGAGGAGGCACCCGCAACCTCCATCCACGACAAACTTTCCGGGCCGTGCAACATGCACTTCTATATCGACAAGCACGACGGCAAGAAAAGGTGAAGCCACCTCCTAAAGGACTGCCGCAAGTTCCTCAAGATCCACGAAGGCCTGGCACAGATGAATCACGACGCGATCAATTGAGGCTACGGAGCTTCCCTAGGTGTTGTGGCACATGGAGCTCCTCCACCACCACCCGGACCTCCACCACCTACGGCTGCGCCAATCCAGCAGCATGGAGGCGAACCATACCCACGACCCATGGGCAACATGGGGATGATCCAAAAAGGGTGCCCCTCCAATCGCATGCAGAAGGCCATCACTCACCAAGTCAATTTGGCGATAAATTCTCCACCCTCCACCACTGAGTACCTCAGTGGAAGCGAGTCCTGCATCACTTTCGACAAGCATGACCACCCGCGCCAAGTTCCTCGTCCAGGCCACTGTCCCCTCGTACTCGAGGCACAAAATGGGGGCTTTGATATGAGTCGCGTCTTCATGGACGGCGGAAGTGGCATTAATCTCATGTTCGCAAGTACCTTGCGAGCAATGCGGATCCCGTTAACATGCTTGGAGGTGTCAGACACGACATTCCATGGCATCGTCCCAGGGAAGGGCATATACCCCCTGGGAAAAATCAACCTCGACGTCATCTTCGGCACACCGCAAAATTTTCGACGTGAGCGCATCGACTTCGAAGTCGTCGACTAGCCTTCACAGTACCACTGCATCCTTGGACGTGTTGCATTCGCAAGGTTTATGGCAGTGCCACACTACACCTACCTGCAGATGAAGATGCCTGGCCCAAACAACGTCATCACAATGAATGGAAACTTCGAGAGGTCTGACAGTTGCGACAGGGAATTCAATAGAATCTCCCAGTCCTTTGGCATGCACGAGGAGCTCGCCAAACTGAAGGAGTCGACAGACAACAGTCTGCCTCCCCTAAGCAGGCCAAGTTCACCCGACCTGTCCTTCGACTTGTCGGTGCACACGAAGAAAGTCCATGTCCACCCAACAGACCCGACCAAGACAGCCCTCATCGCCAACAACTTGAGTTCCGCATAGGAACTCGCGCTCGTCGAATTCCTCTATGAGCACTGGGAAATCTTCGCCTGGTGTCCAGTGGACATGCCAGGGGTTCCCAGGGAATTCTCCGAGCACTCACTCAACGTGAATCCAGACGCAAGGCCAGTCAAGCAGACAATACGACGGATGTTTGAACCAAGAGCAAAAGCAGTTGGAATGGAGATCAATAGACTCCTCAACGCAAACTTCATACGCGAGATCAAGGAAAGCACATGGCTCGCTAACACACAGTGCTTGTGCCTAAAAAAGACACGGATATCCTACGGATGTGCGTGGACTTCACCTCCCTGAATAAGCACTGCCCAAAGGATCACTTCTCGTTGCCACGAATCGACCAAATCATCGACTCCATCACGGGATGTGAGTGCCTATTCTTCCTTGATGCCTACTCAGGCTACAATTAGAAGGAGGAAGACCAGGAAAAAATAGCGTTTACTACGCCTTTTGGTGTGTTCTGCTACAACACGATGCCCTTTGGGCTAAAAAACGCAGGAGCCACCTACCAGCGATGCATGCAGGCTTGCCTCAAGTACCAACTTGGCCGCAATATCCAAGTCTACGTTGACGACATCGTCATCAAATCCAAGGAGGAGGCCATGTTAATCGATGATATCCACGAGACCTTGATACGTCCAAAACGTATCTACTTTCCCGAACACATTTGCTATTATTTTTCCTCTAAACTTGTGTGATTTGGATACAACTAACACGGACTGATGCTGTTTTCAGCAGAATTACCTTGGTGTCTTGTTTTTGTGTAGAAAATCAACTATCAGGAAAAATGCCGGAAAATATGCCAAAAAATCTTATTTCACCAGAAGACTCACGGAGCCAGAAGACGAGACGGAGTAGGGCCACGAGGGGCCCACACCACCTGACCGCGTAGGCCAGGCCTGGCCGCGCCAGGGGGTGGTGTGGCCTCCTCGGCTGCCCCCTCGGCCTCCCTCTTCGCCTATAAGATGCCTCTTGACCTAAAAACCAAGGGGGGTTTGACGTTTTTCTAGAGAGAGTTCCGCTACGCCGCCACCATCAGATTTCGTGATTCAAAACAAGAAACTCCGTTTTGGCACCCTGCCGGGATGGGGAATTGGAGGAGATCATTGCCATCATTTTCACCATCGCTTCTCCATCGACCATCCATGATTCCTCCATCTATGAGTGAGCAATCCCCCGATGTAGGCTATGCGGATGGTAGGGATTGGATGAGATCGTTCATGTAATGGCATCAGATTGTTAGGGCATGGTGCCTAGTATCTATTATTAGTGCCTTTTGACTTTGTTGCAACTTGTTATGCTTAATGCTTGTCACTAGGGCCCGAGTGCCATGATTTCAGATCTGAACATGTTATTGATTCATTATGATAGTATCGTGTATGGTCTTACCTGCAATTTGTATACACATATTGTTGTCCGGAACCAAAGGCCCTGAAGTGACAGTAATCGGGATAACCGGAGGGAATGGCTTTGATGTGAGGATCACATGTGTTCACGAAGTGTTAATGCTTTTCTCCGGTGCTCTATTAAAAGGAGCACCTTAATTGCCAGTAGTTCCCTTGAGGCCCCGCTGCAAACGGGCTAACAGGACAAAAGATGTTGTGCAAGTTCTCATTGCGAGCACGTATGACTATATATGGAACACATGCCTATGATTATTTAGTACTTGGATGCTTTATCTTATTTATCTGCAAATGTCCTATGTCTTGATTGCTATACGAATTGTCTTATCCATGCAACACCCGTCCATCCATCCCATCCATCCCTATGCTTTAATCCTACTGTTTACTTGTATTGTTACTACTGTCTTTAATCTTACTAATGTTGTTACTTTGCTATTGCTACTACAAAACTATTGCTACAGATAAACTGATGTGAGCAAGATTGTTTCCAGGTGCAGCTGAATTGACAACTCAGTTGTTAAGGCTTATAAATATTATTTGGCTCCCCTTGTGTCGAATCAATAAATTGGGTTTCACTTCCCTCGAAAATACTACGATACACCCCCTATACTTGTGGGTCATCAAGACTATTTTCTGGCGCCGTTGTCGGGGAGCATAGCTCTATTTATCAAGTTCACTTGGAATCACTATTGTTCGCTGCCATCCATCCATCATGGGTAGTCTCGTGATGGCAAGGTTCCTATTTTACCATCCACTACAAGGAGAGGTACGGTTCTGAACACCTCTGTTGCTCTTGATTCACCATATGTGATGAGTAAGCTCCTTACACCACCACATACACATGCTACACATACTGCTACTACTAATGAATCTGAAACTTTAGATACTTATGATGCTTCTTCTATTGTGCTTGATAAGAGTGGTTCATTAGGTCCTTTCCTAGATGCTAAAATTGCTAGGACTATAGCTGGAAATACTGAAACTCCTAATGAAGACACTACTACACCTGTTAGTTCACCTGAGTCTAGAGAGAGCTATGATATTGAAGACGGATATATAGAAATGAATGATGAATTTATTAAAGAATGTCAAAAAATACTCATGGTAAAAGTGGTATTAAGAGTGTCCTTGAGAGGCGTACCATAAAACCCAAATTGTCTCCTGATGCTAAGTTTGCTACATCTCCCATAAACATTAAAGATAAGTACTATGACTTCTCTCTCGATTTATCTTACATAACTATTGTTGAGAAATAACCTTTTTGTGGAACTAAGAATGAAAGTGTTGTAGCACATATGACTGAGCTTTCTACCATGAGTGGCCTATTTTCTGATGATATTAAGATGCGCACCTACTTTGTTCCTAAAATTTTCCCTTTTTCACTAAAAGGAAAAGCTAAAACTTGGTTTAATAATTTACCTCCTAGATCTATTGATAGCCCTGATTGCTTGATTAGTACCTTCCTTTAGAAATACTTTCCTCCTAGTGCTAGACATGCGATTTTGCAGGAACCTTTTGATTTTAAACAGGGAGAAAAATAGGTATTACCTGAATCATGGGCAAGGTTCTGTGCTTTGATTCATGCACTACGCTAGATGTCCATTACCTAAGAATGAGCTTCTTGATATATATTATAATGGACTAACTGAAGAATCTAGGACATACCTGGACAACTGTGCTAATTGTGTTTTCAGGAATAGAACTCCTGAAGAAGCTAAGGAATTAATGGCTAAAATTAGCAAGAATTATGATAACTCAACTTCACCTGAGTCAACTACACCTGAGCCAACTACACCTGAGTTAACTGTGCATGAGCCCACTAACATCAAAGAAGACAGGAGTTATTGAACTAAATGATGAAGTGATGAAGGAAGCTAAGAAATTTCTTAAGGAGAAGGGTATTAAAGCTGAACACGTGAAGAATCTACCTCCTATAGAAGAATTATGTAAGCCAATCTCCCACTCATCCACTATTGAGGTACACTCTCTCCAACACTTTGATGAAGGTGATATTCCTTACTCTAAACCTCCTGATCAATGCTTAGAAGAATTTGATATTTTTATTGTTAAGCAGGATAATTTCAATAAAAGGGTGCAAAATCATCTAATGGAAAACTCTAGAGCTATTATTGAGTTAAAATATATTGTGGAAAGAACCTCTAATGATGTTAAAATGCTTGTTAAACACTTCCAAATGGTTCAAACTCAAATTGACCAGCTTATTAAAGTACAAAAAGACTTGCTAGTTAATGCTGCTAAAGAAAAACATGCTTATGAAATTAGAACTAGAAGTGGTGCTGCCACTCAGGATCCTCTATATCCCGAGGGGCATCCTAAAAGAATTGAGCAGGATTCTCAACAAATTGAAAATAGTGGAACTTCTCCTAAGAAAATAAAAAAGAAACGTAAAACTATTGTAGAATCTCCTGAACCTTCTATAGATCCTAATAGTATATATGTCTCTGATGCTGAAACTGAAAGTGGTAATGAGGAAAACGATGCTCCAAATAAAGATAAAGTTGAAGAAGAACCTGAAAGGCACACTAAGAGTACTAAATACACTAAAGAAGATTTTGTTGCTAAGAAACATGGTAATGAAAGTGAGCCTTGGGTCCAAAAACCTATGTCTTTCCCTGATACGAAACACAAGTCAAAGGAAGATGAACACTACAACAAGTTTTGTGAGTGGATGAAACCTTTATTCTTGCAAATTCCTTTGACTGATGCTATTAAATTGCCTCCTTATTCAAAGTATATGAAGGATACTGTCTCTAATAAAAGGAAGATCCCTAATGAAGGAATTTCTACTTTGCTTGCTAATTATTCCTTTAATGGTAAAATTCCAAAGAAACTTGGTGACCTTGGGATTCGAACTATTCCATGCTCTATTAAAAAAGTTATGTTAGAACTGCTTTGTGTGATTTGGGAGCAGGAGTTAGTGTTATGCCTTTCTCTCTCTACAAGATACTTCAATTGGAAAAACTAATACCAACTGATATATCATTGCAAATGGCTGATAAATCTACTACTATTCCTGTTGGTATATGTGAGGATGTACCTGTTCAAGTTGCTCATAATTGCTTGATATTGACTGACTTTGTTGTGCTTGAAATGCCTGAAGATGACAATATGTCTATTATTCTCCGGAGACCTTTTCTTAATACTGCATGAGCTGTTATTAATTGTAAACAAGGAAAGGTTACTTCTAGTGTTAATGACAAGGAGCATACTGTCTATTTCCCCAAGAAGATTGATACGACCTATGGTTTAAATTCAATTGAATATGTTGATGGCATCCAAGTTGGAGAAATATATTGTCCCATACCACGAGAAAAATATGAAACTATTATGATTGGGACCATTGCTATCAAGTTTGAGGTAACATAATCATTGAGTGGAATACAAAGTTTTGTTTCATATAAAATTCTTTTGGTAAAAAGACCTGATCAACCTTGTTAACAATCGGATTTTAATGAACAAAACAATGTTTTTACCATGATTATCTTCGCTTACTTTTATTTATCCATTTTAGTTTTTGCCTTTGCTTAGTTTACTTTCCTGTTACTAGTTGATTGCATATTAGAGTGTCTTAGAACTTCTGAAGTTTAGGTTTCGTTTTGTTTTTGCATCATTTCAAAATCATCTTTCTGCAGAAAAATCATTCATCAATACCTGAAAATTGCTCAAAAATAAAGTGTCTCCAAAAATTCCAGAAAATTTATATTAAAATTTTACGTGAAAAAAGGGGCAGAGAAGTCCCTGGGGAGTACCAGAGGGCCCACCAAGCAGGCACACCACCTGGTGGCACGACTACACCACAGGCGCGCCTAGCCATGGTGTGGGCCACCCTGGCCCTCCACTCACTCTCTCACTTGCCACTTCTCTCTCTCTCTCTCTCTCTCTCTCTCTCTCTCTCTCTCGAAAACATCGGTTCATTGCTCAAACTCGCGTTATTGTTGTTCTTGCCCATGATTTTTTTATCTCCTTGCTCAACCCATCTTTGCTGCTGAAATTTGGAGCATTTGTTCTCCGGTATGTGACTCCTGCGCTTGTCCAAGTAGATTTGTGTTTAGTGGATTATATCTTGAGTATTTTGCTGCTATAGGTGACAGGTTATGTGAGCTTGTAAGCTTGTTCAATGCTTAGAGATATTGTTTTGATGCATGTTTAGGCCTCTTACAAGTCCCTATAAGTAGTTCCTTTCATTTTGTAATCACTTTGCAATCACTTGTATGGTGGATGTTTAAATTTCAGAATAAAAGAACATGAACAACCACACTTTTGGAGAAATATTTGGGAGAGACACACCCAGGAGGACAAGGCCTTCAAGATTGGCCTCTCAATTTAGGCCATCATATAATGAAGATCTTATTGCACCACGCTTTGGCAACGAAGGAGATGAGGGAGATGCTCACCCATCTACTTTCCCTTGTTTTACCTTTTTGCATGCTGCAGGGATCCTCGACAAGTTCTTACTCCTTGTTCAGAGGGTTGTGCTGACTACTTACATGGAGGATGAGAGTGAGCAATATGCTGCGCTCACCAAAACTTTCATTTAGAGTTTCGCTTTCACTAACTCCCCTTATCAGTCCACTGTTTCGTTAAAAATTTATAATCTGCCTATTACCATGCCATTGGAAAGATTTTGCGGCATTATAGGCATAGGTATGACTGGGACAGTGAAGAAGATTTAAGGTTGACCCACTGATTTGCTAGAGCTCTACCAAAGTGTGACAAATGACGATGACTGCGCAGCTCAGCGCGGGAAGATAAGGAACATTCAACTCCCAGCTCTTAGATATTTTGCTTATTATCTTGCCACTAGTGTTCTTGGTAGGGAGAACACTAGTAACATTTCTAATTATCATTTAGCCTTCCTCGCTGCTGCACTTAATAATGATACCAAGTATAATCTTGGTTCTCTCATTGCTCGCCGCCTAGCCGCTAGAGGACCTATTTATGGAGGCATTATTGCCTCACGCATGGTGGTTGCTTTAGAACTTTCTGCGGATCCTAGTGACACTGTGTTGACTCCACAAAAAGGCTTGATCTTGCTACTATGAAAACACATCACTTTGTTACTAATGATTCTAGTACCCATAATCTAGTATACAAGATGTTGTTTACTGACAGAGACGAGAGGGAAATTCCTTTGCCAGAATCCACTTTGTTCAGTATTCACAGGAGGCCATGGTCGCGCTCCAAGGAGGAGGTGGACGAGCAGCTCCACTTGCTGGCTTTCCAGAGGCAGCACCAAAAAGATGTGCCCTCTTATGACTATTATGCGCACTACGCGGGGGCATCCTTGAGCTCGTACCAGGACGAGGGCACCTCCTCACCGTACCACGGAGGCGCTCCATCTTGGACAGCTTGGGATTGATACCCACTTAGGCCAAAAGCCTAGGCTTGGGGAAGGTACTCCGACAGCACACTCATCTACTTATCATGTTCAGTCGGCACTTTGTATATCCATGTTTCGCTTTCTTTTTATTTTTCATCCTTGCTTTGTTTCTGCTTTCCAAAACACAAAAAGACCAAAAATATTTTCGTTGTTTCTCTTTGTTTGCTTCTTTTTCTTTTTGCCTTGGTTTGCCTTTCTCCTTTTAGCCTTGTTTTCATTATTCAAAAAACCCAAAAAGATTTCTCTTTGCTTGTTCTTTCTTTTGGTTCTTGCCTTTAAAAATCGAAAACCCAAAAATATTTGTTGTTCTTCTTTGGTTTTGTGAAGTTTGTTGTAGGGTTCAGCAGTCCTTAGTGGAGTTTAGTTTCATGTTATTATTCAAGCCACACAAGTGAAGGGCAATAATGAAGATGAGGTGTGGTAATAGGCTGGTAACGAACTCTATTTGTTTTCATTTTTGTACATATACTCATCATTGTGGGCATACTTAGTCCGTTCATGTAAGGTGCATGTTATTTATGGATGCTTAGTAGTTCTTCCTTTCTTATGATTAGCTCTATCTTGCTAATAGTTTGTATCATGTCATATGAATGTTTTCTTGCATTGTTCTATTCATAACTTGGTATGACAGTATGGTATCCTCCTCTGAATGTTTCACTTGAATTGACTTGGCACATGCTCACGCATGCAAATGACTGAAACGATCAGTTTAGCCTCGATGAATTATTTTGCCTCAGGGTTCTTAAATCACTTGCATGCCATAATTAGTCATGTTTTGTTGCAAGCATGATTATGACAGTTATTGTTCTCTCGTTTGTCGCTCCCTTTCTATTGCTAGCCTTCACTTGTGCTGAGTATAATCTTTACTCGTGCATCCAACTCCCCAAAACCAATATTTCCAAAAGTGTACACCATACCTACCTATTAGCATCATGTGCTATTCCATGCATATTAAGTATGCCATGTTTTCTTCCGAATAAAATGTTTGTTGGTTATGAGAAAGTTAGTTAGTAAAGCTCTCACAAACTTGATGGCACACTTTACTTTTCCTGCGTTTAATAATCTTGAACCATTGTGTCCATCTTTGTTGCGTATATGCTTGCACTTTATAAGTTGAAGTTAGCAGAACCATGTATCATGGGGAACTCTTTCAACATTGCACTTACTATTCCGTTGATATCATGATTCTTTTGCTTATGGATCCCGGCGGTGTGAAATAAAAGAGGAACTTGAAAGATCATGGAGTTTGTATGTGTGTTAGAGACTCTTGGGCCACTAGCCTAAGCCATGTCTAATCATGGTGGAAACTTGCAGCATAACCATAATGAGCACTCTATGAAGCATCCTCAATAAAAACCTATGCAAATAGCAAATAAAAAGATTGCTGAGATGTTCATTGTCTGCTTGCCTTGTCATTTTGATTATGGGATAGCTCCTGTATCATGTGCAAGGGGTACCCCGTTGGCGGTTCTCTATGATACATATGTACTTACAATGACAATATCTTAATTGTGACCGAAGTTGAGTAGCATGACGTTCGGTCTTCGTAAGTAAGGGGCATGAGACTTCGACTTATAACTTTCAAGCATATCCTCTTAGTTGTGTCGCTTTAACCTTAATCACCTAAAATATGCTTATGATAGGGGCAATGAGAGGTCAAAGCTAATAAGTACCATACTTTCAGCATTTGGAAACCTTTCAAACTTTTAGAAACCTTTTCACTTCCCTGTTGAGTCACCACTTATTCTTTGAGCAGTTTCTTGAGAGCATAATTGTCATTCTTAGTGTAATGTGCTTGTTTCAAAACTTGGTTATTTATGTCATGACTTTGATGCTTGTATCCCTGATATCTTTACTTCTAGTATTCACATGAACTTCATAGGTGCCTTGGCATTTATATTTGTTCTACAATCAAAGGCAAGCGAGATACCACTCTATCATACCTTTTTATGAGCATTGCAATGTTGCTTATGTTTATGTTCCATGCCACTTATTATTTTTGAGTTGAAATGTCTTCACAGCTTGCAATGGCTATTGAGTGACCTTATTTTGCATACTCCTTATTATGAATTGTCTAAGTACTTGATCATATGCTGAGAATATATACATCATATGAAGCAAATGTGTTCGTGAAAGTTTCTTTTATCGCACTCAGTTTTCAACTAGATTGCTTGAGGACAAGCAATAAGCTAAGCTTGGGGGGAGTTGATACGTCCAAAACGTATCTACTTTCCCGAACACTTTTGCTATTGTTTTTCCTCTAAACTTGTGTGATTTGGATACAACTAACACAGACTGATGCTATTTTTAGCAGAATTACCTTGGTGTCTAGTTTTTGCGCAGAAAATCAACTATCAGGAAAAATCCCAGAAAATATGCCAAAAATCCTATTTCACCAGAAGACTCACGGAGCCAGAAGACGAGACAGAGTAGGGCCATGAGGGGCCCACACCACCTGGCCGCGCTAGGGGGTGGTGTGGCCGCCTCGGCTGCCCTCTCGGCCTCCCTCTTTGACTATAAGATGCCTATTGACCTAAAAACCAAGGGGGGTTGGACGTTTTTCCAGAGAGAGTTCCACTACGCCGCCACCATTAGATTCCGCAATTCGGAACCAGAAACTCCGTTCTGGCACCTTACCGAGACAGGGAATTGGAGGAGATCATTGCCATCATCGTTACCATCGCTTCTCCATCGACCATCCATGATTCCCCCGTCTATGAGTGAGTAATCCCCTGATGTAGGCTATGGGGATGGTAGGGATTGGATGAGATCGTTCATGTAATGGCATCAGATTGTTAGTGCATGGTGCCTAGTATCTATTATTAGTGCTTTTTGACTTTCTTGCAACTTGTTATGCTTAATGCTTGTCACTAGGGCCCGAGTGCCATGATTTCAGATCTGAACATGTTATTGATTCATTATGATAGTATCGTGTATGGTCTTACCTGCAAGTTGTATACACATATTGTTGTCCGGAACCAAAGGCCCCGAAGTGACAATAATCGGGATAATCGGAGGGAATGGCTTTGATGTGAGGATCACATGTGTTCACGGAGTGTTAATTCTTTGCTCCGGTGCTCTATTAAAAGGAGCACCTTAATTGCCAGTAGTTCCCTTGAGGTTCCACTGCAAACGGGCTGGCAGGACAAAATATGTTGTGCAAGTTCTCATTGCGAGCACGTATGACTATATATGGAACACATGCCTATGATTATTTAGTACATGGATGCTTTATCTTAATTATATGCAAATGCCCTATGTCTTGAATTGTCTTGTCCATGCAACACCCATCCATCCATCCCTATGCCTACCGCACTTTAATCCTACTGTTTCCTGCTATTGTTACTACTGTCTTTACTTTTACTACTGCTGTTACTTTGCTATTGCTACTACAAAACTATTGCTACTGATAAAGTGATGTGAGCAAGATTGTTTCCAGGTGCAGTTGAATTGAAAACTCGGTTGTTAAGGCTTATAAATATTCTTTGGCTCCCCTTGTGTCGAATCAATAAATTGGGTTTCACTTCCCTCGAAAATACTGCGATACACCCCCTATACTTATGGGTCATCAAAACTTCGCTAACCTCGACCACTATCGGATCAAGCTCAATCTGGACAAATGCGCCTTCGGCATGCCATCTGGGAAGTTACTCGGGTACCTCATCTCTGCGAGAGGGATCGAAGCAAACCCGAAGAAAATAAAGGCCATACTGGCCATGGAGAAGCCGAAGAACGTAAAAGGCGTCCAGCAGGTGGCTGGGAGAATTGCGGCGCTCAGTCGATTCATCAGTCGAATGGGCGAAAAGGCACTACCCTTCTACCAACTCCTCCGCAAGGCTGATAAGTTCGAGTGGACAGACGAAGCACAAGAAGCATTCGACGACCTCAATCGTCTACTGTCCACCTCGCCAGTACTAGTGATGCCTCGCGAAAAGGAACCACTACTGCTCTACATCTCCGCCACCAACCAGGTGGTCAGCACGGTGCTCGTAGTGGAACGAGCCGAAGAAAATAAAGTCCACAGGGTACAACGCCCAGTATACTACCTCAGCGAGGTGCTCACGCCAACAAAGCAGCAGTACCCGCACTACCAGAAGCTGGCGTACGACGTCTTTATGACAACCAGGCGACTGTGCCCCTACTTCCAGGAGCACTCAATCGTGGTGGTAAACGACGCCCCACTCGGGCACATACTCAACAACCCTGACGCCACTGGACAAGTCGTGCTCTGGGCCATAGAGTCGTCGCCACGCAACATCACATATGAGAAACGCGAAGCAATAAAGTCGTAGGTTCTCCCGGACTTCCTCATGCACTGGATGGAGAACTAGCTCCTCGACAAACCAGATATGTCCTACCTCTGGACAATTCACTTCGATGGATGCAAGCGCAAGGACAGAGCCGGCGCCAGTGTCATACTGACATCGCCCCAAGGAGACAAGATGAAATATGTCCTACGAATGCAATTCACAGCCTCCAATAACGAAGCTGAATATGAGGCCTTAATCCCCGGGATGCGGATGGCTAAAGCCTGCGGCGCCAAGAGGCTCATCATCTACGACGACTCCAAACTGGTGGTAAACCAAACGATGCACGAGTGTGATGCACTAAGTGACAAGATGATCGCCTATCGCGACCTCTATGACACACTCGAGGGAGACTTCGATGGCTGCGAGCTGCGGCACATAGGCCACGAGAGTAACAAAGAGGCGGATACACTCGCCAACATCGGCTCCACCTACGCCCCTATACCACCTGGGGTATTCCTCGAGCGCATATGTGAGCGCTCCATCAAGCCCAAGGCTCTAGAGAATAAAGCAAGCACGTCAATGGACTCGGGGAGGGGGGGGCTACGCCACCTGATGAGCCAATGGCACTCGATGACATGGAGCTCGATACAGGACTCGAAGGGCCAATGGGCATCATGATGATCGAGCCATCTTGGACACAACCCTATATCACATATGTACTCAGCAAGAGGCTGCCAGATGACCCGACTGATGCGTGACACATCGCACGACGATCCAAGGCATTCGCCCTCCTCGACGGTGAATTGTACAAGCGCATCATCATAGGAGTACTCCAACGGTGCGTCTCCAACGGGGACGGAAGGGCCGTCCTCCTCCACATACATGAAGGCACCTGCGGGCATCATGTTGGCAGTCACGCCCTGGTTGCCAAAGCTCTACGAGCTAGATTCGACAGGCCCACGGCCATGCGTGATGCCAAGGACATCGTCCAACGCTGCAATGCTTGCTAGTGATTCGCGGACAAACCTCACGCACCTGGCGTGGAACTTACGCCAATACCATTGGCCTGGCTCTTCGCACAATGGGGACTCGATATGGTCGGCAAGCTCCCAAAGTCCTCGCGAGGAGGCTATGTCTACCTCTTAGTCGTAGTCGACAAGTTCACCAAGTGGACCGAGGCCATGTCGGTGACAAATCAATTAGGAGTCAGCGCTGTCAAGTTCTTCGAGTCCATTGTCTACCGCTTTGGGGTGCCACATAGCATCATCACGGACAATGGGACAAACTTCACCTCCAAGGAGTTCCAGGAGTTTTGCAAAAACCTAGGAATCAACATAAGCTACGCCTCGGTGATACATCCATTTTGGATCACTATTCTATGTCTTAATTCACTATTATTCATTGATATATTTCGTATTGAGAGGTGATACTTATGTTATTTCATCTGTTTTTGCATGGTTGATGACTTTTGGAGCATGGACCGCTGATGTCAGGATTCTGATGGAAAAGGTGATGTTTGGAGGAAAAATTCGCGAAGATCAGAAAATCCGGAAAAATATACAGAAAATTCTATTTTTCCAGAAGACTCAGGATGCCAGAAGATGGAGTGGAGGTGGGCCACAGGGGGCCCACACCACCCCATGGCGCGGGCAGGCCTAGGCCGCGCCTGGGAGTGGTGTGGCCGCCCTGGCCCACTCCAGCCTCTCTCCTCTGGCGTATATCATCCCCACGAAACCCTAAGACACGGGGAGCGACCATAGAAAGATTCCACCACATCTGCGGGGCGGAAAACACCAAGAGAGAAAGATCTCTCCGGCAGACAAATTTCTGCCAGGGGAATTCCTTCCCGGAGAGGGAAGATCGTCGCCATCAACACCACCATCAAGATGGACTTCATCGGGATCATCATAATCATCATCACCACCATCATCACCATCAGCACCCTCATCACCATCTCCATATTGATGTAACAATTGAGTTGAATCTTGCATTAGTTCTAGGGGAAACTTTCCCGGTGTTGATTACTCCTTGTAGTTGATGCTATTGAGTGAACCATTGAATTAGTGTTTATGTTCAGATTGTCATACATCATTATTCCATCTCTGATCATGATCCATATGATGTCTTGTGAGTATTTCATTTTGTTCTTGAGGACATGGGAGAAGTCTTGTTGTTAGTAGTGGAGTTGTGTTGAGAAAGATTCAATAGATTGTTATTTAAGTTGTGGTGTACTTCTTCTAGTGGTGTCATGTGAACATCGACTACATGACACTTCACCTATATGGGCCTAGGGGAATGCATTGTGTATTTGGCTACTAATCGTAGGGGTTGCCGGAGTGACAGAAACCTGAACCCCCGTTAGGAAACCATTCACAAGGGACATAAGGGTCTTAGAGTTTAAAGCTGTGGTTAGGTTTTTACCTTAATTACTTTCTTGTACTTACGGATGTTTGCAAGGGGTATAATCACAAGTATGTATTTAGTCTTGGATGGGGCAGTACATTAGCACAGGTTCACCCACACAGCACTTAGCAAGCTAGAGAAGATTAATCGACTATATGAAGTGAAAGCACTTGACAGTCTTCCCATGTGTCCTTGAGAACGTTTGGTCATCTATAGAAATACAACCGGCTTGTCCTTTGCTGCATAAAGGATTGGGCCACTTGCTGCATTCATTCTTACTGTCTTTCATTTACTCGTACTTGGTTTACTTGCTTTATCGAAAACCCCTAAAAATCCGTTTGCTAAGTATTTGCACAGAATTCCTGATCCATACCACTAGCCAGCACCTTCTGCTCCTCGTTGGGTTCGACACTCTTACTTATCGAAAATACTGTGATACACCCCCTGTACTTGTGGGTCATCAAAACTATTTTCTGGCGCCGTTGCTGGGGAGTGAAGCACTATTGGAGAGTGGAACTGGTAAAGGAAACTTCTACTGTGAGTATTGTTTACTTCTGCTAGTTGCTTTATTTTCGTTATGGATAATTCACTAAGTTTCTTGTTTGGTAATGCTACTACCACTACTAAGGTAGTAGATAATCCACCACCTGCTGAGAAATATGTTTTCAAAATACCTACAAGAATTATTGATCGTGTTATGGATAACTACTATGTTGGGGATGGAACAGTCCATCCCCGGTGATCATTTACTCTTTATACACGAATTATGCGGGTTGTTCAAGTGTGCAGGTATTACTACAGATCAAGTTAAGAAGAAAATTTTCTCATTATCACTGAAAGGAAGAGCTAAGGAATGGTATAAGCTGATGAAGAATGGTTAAGCTCTAGAATGGGAGGAAATAGTGCCTCTCTTTTATTCAAAGTTTTATCCTCCTAGTGAGATTCATAAAGATCGGAATCAAATATACAACTTTTGGCCTCTTGATGGAGAGAGTACAGCTCAAGCTTGGGGAGATTGAAGTTACTAATGCTCAAATGTCCCATTCATGAGCTCCCAACAATATTATTATCAATAACTTTTATGCAAGGCTTTCTCTTCATGACAAGGATTTATTGGATGCTTCTTGTGCTGGATCATTCACTCGCATGGAAGAAGAAGCTAAATGGGACCTTCTGGACCGTATTCAAGACAATGCTGAAGCTTGGGAGAATGACAAAGGTAGAAAGTCAGGTATAAATTATGATTATGAATGCATTGAATCTTTTATGGGAACTGATGACTTTCAAAATATTAGTAATATTTATGGTATTGATTTGCAAGTTTACGAATTGCTTTAGAGCTTTTGCCTCCTATATCGAAATTCCAAAAAGGGGATGGAACAAATACCATGCACCTTACAAAGATATTGTTGACTATGCTCCTATTAGAAGTGCTGATTATTGCATTATTGATCCCATCTTACCCGAACCTTATATCGAGAAGATTCCCTTCCCTAAAAAGGTAAAGGACCATCCTATGATAACTAATGTAATCACCAAAAGTGAAAAAAGAACTGTAAAACCTGACGAACAAATAAACATTGAACCTGTGGTAGCAATTGTGAAAGACCTTGTCACTAAAAGCGTAGAAGATGGGCACATAGTCTTTTGTGAGGATGCTTCTAATATTGTTTCACATCCCAATAGAACTAAAGAGGCTAGTGTTCCTGTGCTTTCTGTTAGAATTGGTGATCATTGCTATTATGGTTTATGTGATATTGGTGCAAGTTCTAGTGCTATTCCTTATGAGCTTTACAGAGAAATTATGCATGAAATCAGTCCTTGTGAGTTGGAAGAGATTGATGTGGTTATTCACCTTGCTAATAGAGAGACCATCTCTCCAATTGGTATTGTACAAGATGTGGAAGTTCTTTGTGGTAAGATTAAGTACCCTGCTGATTTTCTAGTACTGGGTTCGGCTGCTAGTAAAACCTACCCTATCATTTTTGGTAGACCTTTCTTGAGTACTTGTGGAGCAATTATTGATTGCAAGAGGGAGAAAATCTTGACTAAGTTTGATGGGGAATCTTACGAGTTTAATTTTTAGAAATTTGCTAAAGAACCTTGCGAAAAGGAGACCCATAGTGAAGATTTTAGGGT
Organism: Avena eriantha; assembly: GCA_910589775.1. NCBI lineage: Eukaryota > Viridiplantae > Streptophyta > Magnoliopsida > Poales > Poaceae > Avena > Avena eriantha. The sequence continues at coordinate 15,012,705 of OU342746.1, forward strand.
TGAACAACTTGCTTCTATTTCTCTTGCTCCTAACAATGCTTTGCAGCAATTTATGGAAGATCATGAAAGTGAAATCTTCATGGAAGAAAGGAATGAGATTGACAGGATTCTCCATGATCAACCTATGATGCTTAAGCACGACTTGCCTGTAGAAGACTTGGGTACCACGATGCCACCTAAAAAGGATCCTGTTTTCGATCTAAAACCTCTCCCTGATGATCTTAAATATGCTTATATTGATGATAAAAAGATATATCCTATTATTGTTAGTGCTAAACTTTCAGGGAAGGAAGAAGAAAGGTTATTGGAAGTTTTGAGGAAACATCGAGGAGCTATGGGCTATACTCTGGAGGATTTAAAAGGGATTTCACCTACTATATGTCAGCACTCTATCAACATAGAACCAGATGCGAAGCCTGTAGTGGAGCACCAACGACGTTTAAATCCTAGGATGAAGGAAGTGGTAAGGAATGAGGTATTGAAACTCCTTGATGCTGGTATTATTTACCCTATTGCTGATAGTGAATGGGTTAGTCCTGTTCATTGTGTTCCTAAAAAGGGAGGTATTACCGTTGTCCCTAATGATAATGCTGAAGCTTATTCCTCAAAGAACAGTGGTAGGCTATAGGATGTGCATTGATTTTAGGAAAGTCAATAAAGTTACTAAGAAAGATCACTACCCGCTTCCTTTTATTGATCAGATGTTGGAAAGGTTGTCTAAAAAGACCCATTTTTGTTTTCTTGATGGTTATTCTGGTTTCTCTCAAATTGCTGTTAAACAACAAGATCAAGAAAAAACTACTTTTACTTGCCCTTATGGAACTTATGCTTATAGACGTATGCCTTTTGGTCTATGTAATGCTCCTGCTACTTTTCAAAGGTGCATGTCTGCTATCTTTCATGGTTTTTGTGAGGAGATTCTAGAAGTGTTCATGGATGACTTTTCTGTCTATGGAACTTCTTTTGATAATTGTCTGCACAACCTTGATAAAGTTTTGCAGAGATGTGAAGAAACTAATCTTGTTCTTAATTGGGAGAAATGTCACTTCATGGTCAATGAAGGGACTGTTCTTGGGCATAAAGTTTCTGAGAGAGGCATAGAAGTTGATAGAGCTAAGGTTGAAGCAATTGAGAAGATGCCATGTCCAAGAGACATCAAAGGTATTCGTAGTATCCTTGGTCATGCTGGTTTCTATACGAGGTTTATTAAGGACTTCTCTAGGATATCAAAACCTCTCACTAATCTTCTTCAAAAAGATGTACCTTTTGTTTTTTATGATGATTGTAGGGAGGCTTTTGAAACTCTTAAGAAGGCTTTAACTACGGTCCCTATTGCTCAACCACCTGATTGGAGTTTACCCTTTGAAATAATGTGTGATGCTAGTGATTTTGCTGTAGGGGCTGTCCTTGGGCAACGCATTGATAAAAAGTTAAACGTTATTCATTATGCTAGTAAGACTCTAGATGCTGCTCAAAGGAATTATGCCACTACTAAAAAGGAATTCCTAGCTGTTGTCTTTGCCTGTGATAAGTTTAGGCCCTATATTGTGGACTCAAAAGTAACCATTCATACTGATCATGCTGCTATTAAATATCTTATGACGAAGAAGGACGCTAATCCTAGACTTATTAGATGGGTACTGCTCTTACAAGAGTTTGATCTACACATAGTAGACATGAAGGGTGCTGAAAACCCTGTAGCTGATAATTTATCTCGTTTGGAAAACATCTCTTTTGATCCTATGCCTGTTAATGATAGTTTCCCAAATGAACAGTTAGCCGCAGTAGGGGTGAGCTCGCGAGGAAGCCCTTGGTATGCTGATTATGCTAACTTTATTGTTTCCAAGTATTTGCCTCCAACTTTTTCAGCTCAGCAAAGAAGAAAGTTCTTTTATGATTTGAGGCATTATTTTTGGGATGACCCACACTTATACAAAGAAGGGGTTGATGGTATTATGCGAAGATGTGTTTGAGAGTATGAACAAAAAGAAATATTGCGTAAATGTCATGGGAGTGCCTATGGAGGACATCATGCAGGAGATAGAACTACACAAAAGGTACTACAATCAGGTTTGTACTGGCCTACCCTTTTTAAAGATGCAAGAAAATTTGTTTTATCTTATGATGAATGTTAGCATGTTGGTAATATTTCTAGACGCAATGAAATGCCTATGAATTACTCTCTAGTTATTGAACCTTTTGATTGTTGGGGATTTGACTTTATGGGTCCTTTCCCTCCTTCAAAAGGCTATACTCTGTAGATTATGTTACTAAGTGGGTAGAAGCTATTCCTACAAAAAGTGCTGATGGGGAAACTTCTCTAAAAATGCTTAAAGATGTTATATTTCCTTGGTTTGGAGTGCCTAGGTATCTCATGACTGATGGGGGTTCTCATTTCATTCATGGCGGTTTTAGGAAGACCCTCGCTAAGTATGATGTTAATCATAGAATTGCTTCAGCTTATCACCCCCAAACTAGCGGGCAAGTAGAGTTATCAAATAAAGAAATTAAATGTATCTTACAAAAGATTGTTAATAGGTGTAGAAAAAACTAGGCTAAGAAGTTGAATGATGCTTTATGGGCTTATAGAACTGCTTACAAAAATCCTATGGGAATGTCTCCTTATAAAATGGTTTATGGGAAAGCTTGCCACCTACCCTTAGAATTAGAACACAAAGCTTACTGGGCAGTGAAAGAACTAAATAGAGATTGTAAGCTCGCTGGTGAGAAAAGATTATTTGACTTAAGTTCTTTAGATGAATGGAGGAGTGAAGCCTATGAGAATGCTAGGCTCTTTAAGGAAAAAGTTAAAAGATGGCATGACAAGCGAATACTTAAGAGAGAATTTCATGTTGGAGAGAAAGTTCTATTGTATAGGTCTCGTCTCAGATTTTTTGCAGGTAAGCTACTATCAAAATGGGAAGGACCTTTCATCATTGAAGAAGTATACCGTTCAGGAGCAATAAAAATTTCTTCTCTAAAAGATAATACTACACAAGTAGTGAATGGACAGCGACTCAAACACTATATTGCTGGAGATTCTTACAATGAAGATGTTGATGCCTTTCAAGTTATAACTCCAGAGAAATTCATTGAGGACCAAATTCAGAGACCTGCAGAGTCTGTTTCCAATTAGGTAACAGTTCTGGTAAGAAAAGTTCTGCAAAAATACAATCCAACTATATTTTTCCAGTTTTCAGTCAATAAGGTAAGCTACGAAGCGAAAAAGGGACGGAAACGGAGCCAGGGTGGCCCACACCACCCCATGGCGCGGGTCCAACCCTGGCCGCACCACCAGGTGGTGAGGCCACCCAGGACTCCGCCTCCGACTCGTTTTCTCCCAGTACCTTCCTTTTGATATGAAACTTCGTAATATATAACCCCCAGATTCCCCGAGGTCCGTATATCGTGTTTTCGTCGTGTTTTTGTTTCGATCTATTTCTGGCAGGACATACTCTTTGAAGGTTTAGAAGCACAATGGTATCCGCCAAGGATAAAGGGAAGGAACCAATGGAGGAAGACCTCCAAGACCCGGGGAAGGAGAAGGAGATCAAGAGTGAAGGTGAAGAGGAGGCAAAGCACACCGGCACTACCGTTGCAAGCATTGGAGTGGTGGAAACCCAGCCATTGGAGGGAAGCCTCTTCATCACCATTCAGACCCCTGGTCACTTCCTCCACGCACCAAGAATCCTTTCCATACCCTTATCCATGAGCATCAATACTAGAATATGCCTAAGGGGAAATTACCCTCCAATTGGGATTTTCCTCCTTCTAGCTATGCAGGAAAAAACAACTTCAAGGAGGAAGAGTGGGGAAAGAATAGCAAGAGCTGGAATTCTCAACACGACATGATTATGGGCCGCATTGAGCAAAATTCACAGCTGATTCGTAATCTCACTTTCAAGATTGAGGACTTGGGGAAACTTATCAGAGAGCTCATTGAGAGGATACCACCACCACTGAAGGAGTAATTCGTCATCAGGTTTGGCATCCCCTTGGTTTGTTCCAAGCTTGGGGGAGTGCCGCGGTATCATATCACCATCTTCTATCTTTTTACCTTATTAATTGAGTCATATCATGAATAGAGGAGTTATTTTGTAGTATGGTTTGCATTATGGAAGTGTCCCCTCTCTCGTTAGATATGTATCCCTTGGTGTGAGTTTCCGTTATGGAATATTAATGAGAAGTTCTATCATTCACTCTTTTGCATAGCTTATGTTAGTTTTCAATTCGTGGTTATATGATTGATCTTATTGTTAGTATTGGTATCACTTTGGGATCATTGAGTTAATTTAGTTGGTTTTGGAAAACCTGGCTCGGTCAGTAGCAACACCTTTTTGAGAGTTGAAAAGAAAAAGATAGAAGTACTCTAAAGAAAAATAATTTCATCATCTTTCTTTCTTGATTTGCTCATAAGTCTAGTATTCTCCAGTTAAGATCTTTTGTGCTTCCAAGGAAGATTGCATGTTTGTCTTTATCATTTGTATGTTTGGTTGTTTCCTTCAACTCTTGTACTTGATACCCAGCCTTGCTAGCCAAAAACCTATACTGAGAGGGTATTCTTTTCGTGCATCCACCTCCTTTAAACCAAAACCTTTGCCATCTGTGTCCACCATACCTACCTAGTAGAATTATTGCTATTCCAAGTAAATTCTTGTTTTGTCTACCTCCCAAATTAAACTTGTTATGTGAAAAATTAGTGATTAAAGCTCTCACGAACTTGATGGCACACTTTATTTTCCGCACTTAATAAACCTAAACCATTATGAACTCTCCATGAAAGTTATATGCTTGCAAATTATAGGCTGGGGATTAGCAGAACCGAGCTATCACGGGGAACGCTTTCAACACTTGTAAATATATACCCAGTTGATACCTTGCTCTTTTGTTTGCGGATGTCGTCGGTGTGAAATAAAAGGAGAGATTGTAAGTCCATGGAGTTATGTATGTTTGTTAGAGAAACGCCTGGGCCGCTGGTCTAATCCATGCTGACATGGTGGAAACCTGCAGCGTAACCATAATGATATCTATGAAGCATTCTTCTTATAAAAAAAGAGAGAGATAGCTGTTGAGAAAAAGGAAAGAAAAAAAAGAGATACTATGAAAAGAGGAAAGAGAGAAAAAAGCACCATTTTCCCATGGTAAATAAGAAGATTGCTGAGATACTCATTGTCTGCTTGCTATGTCATTTTCATATGGGGATTCTTCTGTATCATCGGGCAAGGGGTACCCCGTTGGCGGTTCTCAATGATACGCACATAATTACAATGACAAGAACTTACCGGTAAATAAAGTTGAGTAGCATGAGGAGCGGCCCTCGTACTCAAGGGACTTGGGATTTTCAGTTTATAGTCTGTCAAGCATATAACTCAGATTGGACCTCACTTTCACCATAATCACCTAAAGATGCCTATGATAGGGGCAATGAGAGCTGAAAGCTAGTAAGTATCATAATTTTTGGGAGCTCTTTATGAGACTTGCAATCCCTGCTTCCCTCTTTGAAGGGCCTTTCTTTTGCTTTGTAGTTGAGTCAGTAAACCTATTCCCTTCTATCTCAGCAAGTATTTTTGAGTTGATGTGTTTCATTCATTCATATGATGATTTATGCATTCATGTTTCTTATGTTCCTGATTTTGCACATTGCTCTTATCTTGATGTTTACTACTTTGAAAGCTTTCATTGAAAAACCAGCTATTTGTGAACTCCAGCAAATTATCAACTATGCTTCGACCAAGAGCTAAGTTTGCCATTACCAATTCTGATTCACTTTATGTATCTTTATTGTGTTTCCTTTACTCATGGCAAGTAGAGTTATATAATAGTGAGTTGTTTTCTATTATGATCTATGTATTTGATGAATGTGATGCTTCTTATCCGTATTCTTTTATCGACTCTTCACTCCATAAACCTGAGGCCATGTTTATTGAGCTCAGTTTCGCTTGGGGACAAGCGAAGTCTAAGCTTGGGGGGAGTTGATACGTCCATTTTGCATCACTATTCTATGTCTTAATTCACTATTGTTCATTGATATATTTCGTATTGAGAGGTGATACTTATGTTATTTCATCTATTTTTGCATGGTTGATGACTTTTGGAGCATGGACCGCTGCAGTCAGGATTCTGATGGAAAAGGTGCTGTTTGGAGGCAAAATTCGCGAAGATCAGAAAATCCGGGAAAATATACGGAAAATTCTATTTTTCCAGAAGACTCAGGATGCTAGAAATGGAGTGGAGGTGGGCCACAGGGGGCCCACACAACCCCATGGCACGGGCAGGCCTAGGCCGCGCCTGGGAGTGGTGTGGCTGTCCTGGCCCACTCCAGCCTCTCTCCTCTGGCGTATATCGTCCCCACGAAACCCTAAGACTCGGGGAGCGACCACAGAAAGATTCCGCCGCCTCTGCGGGGCGGAAAACACCGAGAGAGAAAGATCTCTCCGGCAGACAGATTTCTGCCGGGAGAATTCCTTCCCGGAGAGGGAAGATCGTCACCATCAACACCACCATCAAGCTGGACTTCATCGGGATCATCATCATCATCACCACCACCATCATCACCATCAGCACCCTCGTCACCATCTCCATATTGCTGTAACAATTGAGTTGAATCTTGCATTAGTTCATAGGGGAAACTTTCCCGGTGTTGATTACTCCTTGTAGTTGATGCTATTGAGTGAACCATTGAATTATTGTTTATGTTCATATTGTTATACATCATTATTCCATCTCTGATCATGATCCATATGATGTCTTGTGAGTAGTTCGTTTTGTTCTTGAGGACATGGGAGAAGTCTTGTTGTTAGTAGTGGAGTTGCGTTGAGAAAGATTCAATAGATTGTTATTTCAGTTGCGGTGTACTTCTTCTAGTGGTGTCATGTGAACGTCGACTACATGAAACTTCACCTATATGGGCCTAGGGGAATGCATTGTGTATTTGGATACTAATCGTAGGGGTTGCCGGAGTGACAGAAACCTGAACCCCCGTTAGGAAACCATTGCACAAGGGACGTAAGGGTCTTAGAGTTTAAAGTTGTGGTTAGGTTTTACCTTAATTACTTTATTGTACTTACGGATGTTTGCAAGGGGTATAATCACAAGTATGTATTTAGTCTTGGATGGGGTGGTACATTAGCACAGGTTCACCCACACAACACTTAGCAAGCTAGAGAAGATTAATCGACTATATGAAGCGAAAGCACTTGACAGTCTTCCCATGTGTCCTCGAGAACGTTTGGACATCTATAGAAATACAATCGGCTTGTCCTTTGCTGCATAAAGGATTGGGCCACTTGCTGCATTCATTCTTACTGTCTTTCATTTACTCATACTTTGTTTACTTGCTTTATCGAAAACCCCTAAAAATACGTTTGTTAAGTATTTGCAGAGAATTCCTGATCCATACCACTAGCCAGCACCTTCTGCTCCTCGTTGGGTTCGACACTCTTACTTATCGAAAATACTGCGATACACCCCCTATACTTGTGGGTCATCACTCGGTGGCTCACCCGCAGACCAACGGTCAAGGTTAAAAGGCCAATAGCCTCGTCTGTGGTGGAATCAAGAAGTGGCTCCTTCGGCCACTCAAACAAGCCGCTAGATGCTGGCCAGACGAGCTACAATCCGTACTTTGGAGCCTGCGCACAACTCCAAACAGCGCCACAGGTTATACTATGTTCTTCATGGTGCATGGTGTTGAAGTGGTGCTACCCGCAGAAGTGCGCTTCAAAGCCCCACGGGTGGTTGCATACAGCAAGAAGGAGTCAACCCTCGCACTCGAAGACTCCGTCGACCTCCTTGACGAGGCACGCAAGATAGCAGTGGAGAGATCAACGATCTACCAACAGAGCCTCTGCAACTACCACAGCAGAAGGCTACGCCCCAGATCTTTCATCGAAGGAGACCTAGTCTTGCGATTGAAGAAACAAGGGCATTTCAAGCTCGAGTCCCCTTGGGAAGGACCTTACGTTATTACATAAGTAATTCCAGGTGGCGCTTATCGCCTTAAAGATTTCGAGATCAGAGTCGCATACTGATGGGTTCGTAGCATGGAAAACAAAAAATTTCTACCGCAAGAACGAACAAAACCTAGATCTTATCTAGATAAAAGCCAAGATCTAATCTATTAGACATGTGCAACGAGATAGATCTGTACTAACCCTTGTAGATCCGAAAGCATTACGAGATTGGATCTCGTGGTTGATGTAGTCGATCACTTGCCGATCTCAAGATCGAGTGGACGATCCTTCCGGCGCCACGTTCCGGCAGCGCTTCCGCAGTCTGTCACACGTGCGGAGTCGAAGCAGACCTTCCTCTCCCCGTTCCAGCGAGCAGCGGAGGTAGTAGATCTTCTCCACGGAATCCCAGCAGCACGACGGCATGGTGGTGGTGGTGGAGTAGAGAATTCTGCAGGGCTTCGCCTAAGCCTGAGAAGAAGAAAGGAGGAGGAGAGAGGCGGCTAGGGCAATAGTAGTAGAGGGGGCCAGAGGGTGGCGCCTCCACCCCTCTATTTAAAGGAGGGAGGCGCCATGGGAGGGGGAGTCCTAGTAGGACTCCCCTCCCTTCCTTGGCTGGCGGATTGGGAGGGGGGGAGGAGTCCTCCTCCCCCACGACTCCTTGTCTTGCCCCATAATGACTCCTTGATCCTTTCTTGGTTTTCAAGCAAACTCCAAGAAATCTTCCAGAACCTTCCGGAACATTCCGAAACCTTCTAAAATCCTCATACAAATACTCCGGAACATTTCCTAACTTAGAAAATGATCCCCAATATATGAATCTTATTCTCCGGACAATTCCGGATCTCCTCCTGATGTCCTGGATCCAATCCGAGACTCCGAACAACATTCGGTCTCCAACGCACATTCCATATCTACTTAAAACAACTTCGAACCTTAAGTGTGTCACCCTACAGTTCGTGAATATGCAGACATGATGGAGACACCTCTCTGATCAATAACCATCAGCGGGATCTGGAGATCCATAACGGCTCCCACATACTCAACGATGACTTCGTGATCGATAGAACCATTAACATACGAAACCAATTCCCTTTGTCACGCGATACTCTACTTATCCGAGGTTTTATCGTCGGTATCTCCATACCTAGTTCTACCTCGTTACTGATAAGTACTCTTTACTCGTTCCATGTTATGTCATCCCTTGTGACCCAGTCACATGCTTGCAAGCTAATTAGATGACATTCCACCGAGAGGGCCCAGAGCATATCTATCCGTCATATGGATGGACAAATCCCAATCTTGGTCCATGCGCTTCAACACATACTTTCAGGATACCCAATGACACCTTTATGATCACCCAGTTACGAAGCGGTGTTCTATGTCATCAAAGTACCCATCCGGTGATGGTGATTAACATAACCTCATAGTCGAAGGATTAGGTTACTATGTATTTTAAAGCTTATAGCAAACGAACTTAATGACTTGATCTTACGCTATGCTTACTACGGGTGTGTTTCCATCACATCATTCTCCTAATGATATGATCTTGTTATTAACGACATCCAATGTCCATGATTAGGAAACCATGATCATCCATTAATCAACAAGCTAGTTTAACAAGAGGCTTACTAGGGACTCTTTTATGTTTACAAAACACACAAGTATTAATGTTTCCGGTTAATACAATTATAGCATGGGATGTAAACATTTATCATAAATATAAAGATATAATAATAACCACTTTATTATTGCCTCTTGGGCATATCTCCAACACATACTCCAACCCCTGGAACATCGCGTAGCTGCGTTGTTTCTACCCCTAGTCGTTTTTACATTACAAATAAGGCTATTCAGCCAGGCTACTTAGCCACACATTTTACCTCGTACTATTCTGCGAATAAATAAAGCTAAGTGCCCCAAAACTCCGTGTTTTCTCCTTATTTCTCACAATTTTATTACATGGGGGCTACGCCACCCTTCACATCTTTGTTCTACGAACAAATCACAGTATCTTGAGTACCTGACACAATACCAATCGAACCCTTGATAAACACCAACCCAACTGCGACGCACCTGATAGGTTGGCAAGGTGCTAAGATAAACACAAGTCAGGCTAATGAAAAGGAACTGCAGAGTACACCACACTCTATATATAAGCTAGCAAGCTCTTCACAAATCAATGGGTATTACATACACCCAACACAAATCATACGAACTTTACAACACGCATACATCTATGTGTAGGATACAAACTACGCTACTGCTGCAAAAGATGAACGTTCGTCTGCTCTTCAAAGAAGTCGACGATGTCCTTCGCCGGCCGATCAACCGCCTGGTAGTTTGGAACCATGTTCGAAGTCATCCCCTCTAGTGGCAGCGGCGGCCCAGCAGCAACAGACACTATGTCCACATCTGGCTGATGCAGTCGCACCAGCGACAGGGTAGCCTTCGCACCTGCGACCAATTACTGCGGCACGCACTCGCGTACCGCACTTATATCTTGAAACTTCGCCAGAAGGGCCAACAGGCTTGAAGGGACGATGTCTAGCGGAAACATCGTCTAGTAAATATGCCTAAGGCACGACTGCGCTCTCTTCATGCATTGGAGCACTTGATAAGAACGATCCTGCAGGGTCGCCAACGCGACTACACGGTCGTGGTCCACCCAAAAGTACCCACTCGACTGCAGCTGCTCCTGGGTCAGGTTGTTCATTCGAATGCAACCCGGTCCTTCTCATCCTGCAAATGAAGAACGCTAGCAACCAGACCAAGCAAGCAACAAAGTGTGAAGACAAGGCATCACCGCGACTGTCTAAAAGAAAAGATGAGAAGGCAGAAAGCTAACATTTGAACTGCTCATCCAAGAGATACTTCTCGCGAGCGGTAGCCTTCTCCGCCTTCGACTTCCACACATCCGCACTACCGCGGATGATGGGAAACTCATGCTCCAATTGCTTAATGCGATCGCGCAGTCGTGAAAGCAACGACAATTCCTCCACCTTTGAATGGGCTTTGCTGAGGTTTCATCGGTGGGAGGAGAATCACGGGGACCACTCGAAGGACCCTAGGTACAATCAAGCAAGAGGCAAATGAGACTAATCACATCGATAAAAAGAGAACTGCAGTCAAACTTGATAAAATGTCAAGGGGACACTCCCCACAACAGCAAGGTTCAGACAAAAGTCTAAGCTACAGCTATTACAAATGAAGACAAGGGAGCTTTTTGCTTCTTCAACTTTGACTTCGGGGGCTTCATCGCATCCGTGGCAGTCTCCGACACCACGGACTTGCCGGTGGTAGCCCCGGATGCCACGGTCTTCGCCGGCACTCCTCAGAGTATTTGGCGATTGTCTCGATAAGCTGAGGCCCATATTTAGCACAGCTACTAGCAACAGGAGCAAACACTACCTACTGGCCTCCGGCGTCGACAGGCATTGCCTCGGAGATCACGGTGGGATCCAACTCCACGCCATGGGCTTGCACCATTGCAAGTGCCATAGTGGCACCGACGGACCGCTGAGAGTTCCTGAATTCCGTGGGAATACCTCCAGTGAAGGATTCCACCAGATCGTCAAGATTCTCGATTAACCCAGCCTTGGGAGTTCGGTCCTCATGGAGGGGGCTGAGCACATCCTTGGCCTTCCGTAGCGTCTACTAAAGGGAAACAATGCGGTCCTCGATTGCAGCAACGATGCCGTCCAACGCATCCGCACGACGCAGGGACTGGGCGTCAAAGCTCAGGCTGCCGTCATGTGCATGCACAAGGTGTTAGCATAGCAATATGGCATCAAACAAGAAGCAACGCAAATCAAACTGAAAATTACCTGAGAGAGACTTGGCAATCGAGAAAAGTCGTTCTTCGAACAACTTCTCCCTTTCAGTGGTGAAAGAGCGCAAATCCTCTTCGCGCTTTCATGACTCTTCCAGGGCTGCGACTACCTCATCACGCTTTTGCTCCGCCACGGCAAGCCCCTTCTCGAGGGACGTAACGCGACGGAGAAGTTCATTATGCTCACCTACAAAACACACAAGGCATATCAATAATGGAGTTAACAAATTTCCAAGAAGACAAAGATAAAGTCCAAGCTAACCCTTGACTGCGCGGTGGCGATTTTCTAGCAAAGCATGCTGTCGACCCATAGCAAGAACTTGCTCCGCGAGGCGAGCAGCTTCCTTCACAATGAGCTACACCAAAAGGAAACGAAGACTCAACAGCAACCCAAAGTACAAATTCGACTGCCAATACAACAAAAGGACACTTACATGTTCCTCCAGGGACTCCGAAGATGACTGTCGCACAGTCGTCCGGGCAAGCATCTGGTGCTCCCCAGCATGAGGGAAAGTCGAAGAATTGGCGCCAGAGTGGGCCACCACTAGAGGCGAAGGAGACCGTTCGGCCACCTCCTTGGCCTTAGAGTCTGCGACTCCAGACTCTTTCACAAATTGGACGTCGTCAGAAGACAACGATGCTGCTTAACTACAAAACACGCCCATCGCAACTTCAGAAAAAACAACCTCAAAAAGAGAGCAAGACGAACTCGCGGGTATTAAAAAGCTTACCAGTTGAATTTGTCGAGATCAAAAGAGTCATCTAATGACTCCTTCGGCAGTCGTAACTTCTTACGAGCAGGAGGAGCCATGGCACGCACATGCACGGCGGGAATCGGCCCCTCTATAGCAGCAGAAGGACCTTCCAACATTGTCGGTAAAGAAGCGTTAGAATCCTTGCTGTGGGAGCGCTTGTGAGTGTCATGGCCGCTGGACTCGGGGGCTCCCTACTCTTCTTCAATCGGGACGGTCGATTCTGACTCGTCATCTTACTCCACTTCGTGAGGGATAACCCCTTCGGGTTGAGGAGGTAAATTGGAGGACACCTTCCGGTCCTGCATTCAGAAGACACAACGACACAGATTGAAGCACTTGGCAACCAATCGAACAAATACAATACTACTTCGGAAAAAACTCTACCTCCGGCGGAGGGTTGTTGGCATCGAAAGGAGGCACGACTGATTCGCTAGGGAGATCCTCCTTGGAAGAATACTTGGTCACCAATCGCAACCTCTTATTTACCTCACCCGCAGAAATGCCTTCGACAGATATGCGAGTGGCATTGCCAACACCGGTCCAGCGGAACATAGGATGGACTCTAGCTTGCAGAGGTTGGATGCGGTGGCGCAACCATGTGCGAATAAGAGCGATGCCACCCTCTTCTTTGCCTATACGGCCTTCGAGGTCGCAGACGTGCTGATATAGCACCTCCGTTTCCTCAGACTCTCCAGGCATCATGACGGTCTTCCAGGAACACCTCCTCTTACAAGATGCCACGGGGTCAAAGGGCACGAGTCTGTCGTGCTCTCCGTCGGCCTTCTGGTCGCGGATGTAGAACCACTTGTCTCTCCACCCTTGGACATATGCGGTGAGCTTGATATCAAAGTATACGGCGGAGCAGTCGACATGGATCCATAGCCTCCTACATCATAGACTACCGAACCAAACGCCGACTGGCGTTTGAGCTTGAAAAGCCTCTTGAAGTGACCAAAGTGTGGCTCGATTCCGAGCCAGCACTCGCAAAGTGTGATGAAGCAGGAGATATGGAGAATGGAATTTCGGGATAGCTGGTGCAGCTAGATCCCGTAGAAACAAAGAAGACCCATGAAGAAAGGATGCATGGGAAGAGAAAGACCTCGAATGACGAACGCAAGGAACATTGTCAACACCCAGATTTTTAATCCCAGATGCCTGTTATGCCATACCTTGCGATCCCAAGATTACCATTTTTGCGACACATAACAGATTGGATATCACAGTACATCCTCCATTACAAACCATAATAAGGTTTTACACAAATAAAGGATCTCATGATCCAGTCTTAATACAATCAAGCAGCGGAATAATAAAGCATAGTAGTGGGCTCCATCTTCCCGACGATGGGAGATGATCCTAGTTGTCGTAGACATCCTGCTGTCCATCATCCTGGTAGTCCTCCTCATAGTCTGGCCATGGGAAGAGCCAGGGACAAAGCCATGAGTACTCTATAAGTACTCGCAAACTATCACTAACAAGTATGGTAGTTCTAGTAGGAATCTTAAGCTCTAGGTTTATTTGCAAAAAGCCAGATTTATCTTAAGCTGAGTTCAGAAGTAAAGAAAGTTAATTTAATGTTCTAAATCACCTAAGTGGGAACTTAGTTTTCATGTTCACAACCTTGTTGTGATCAAGTCAAAGTCACAATTCATTTCACAAGTCATTTTGAAAACATCTGATGATGGAACAATATGGCCACTCCAACTGTCCATGACCGCGGATGCGACTCTTCAAATAGTTTGACACTCTGCAAAGGTGGTACACTTTCACCACAAAATTCGATATATCCGTCAGGGATAACCCTGAATCATCATACTTAGTATGCAGATAGTCACGCACAACCTTTCAATTACACACTCTAATATAGGCACCTCCCCTATGAGCTTGGCCTCCCAGCCATGGCCATCTGCCATCTTGGGCACTGCATAGGTGGACATCACCAAGAGGTAGCCTCAGATCAAACCTCTTCGGTGAGGGAACCCATACTAAGGCAAATACACTTCCGGCTAAGCCCTAACCAATTCAGGTATTGTGGTTGTACGGTAAAATTGGAATGGTATCGCATCTGAACCCAACCATCAGTTTTTGTAAAAGGGCTAAGGCTTGTGCCTCGCCATTTTAATAATCAAATCCTTGTGTTTCTCAACACATGTCAAAACATTTCAATAGAATGACTCATCATTCCAAGGTTTTCATAATCATTTTCAGCAAGTATTCCCATCTAAAGTGATCAACTTTTATACTTAGCACTAGCCAGCAAAGTTAAGAGTGTTCACTAATGAGGAGTGCTAATATTCAATCTCATGCCATAGAATGACATCTAAGTGTAACTAGATAGGCCTAGTTTTATACTCTTTATGCTACCTATAGTAAAAGTAAAGAACTTTGGTAAAGTAAAAAGATTAAAGCTTGCAAGTAAAACTTGGGATTTGGTATAATCAAAGTGGTATAACCAAAGCATGCCTAGTGCATCTTGGTTAGGTTAATACTTGAAATTGATGACTTGCATAGGTATGAGACTTGCAAGTGTTAGCTTGCCTTGGTTGGTGGAGTGATTGAAGTTTTCTTCTTTGTCTTCTGCTTGGTAGAACTCCTCCTCCTCGTATCCTTGGTCGGTACTATCGTCTATAAAGGAATACGGGGTACACAATCACCAAACAATACTTAATTACTTCTATTTAGCACACTAAGGCTCAAACTTGATGATCTAGCATCATATCAATCATCACATGAAATAAAGACTTAGTCTTGTTTATTTTATTTTAGAAAAGTAATTTCTACTTATTGAAATTAATTAAGATTTAATATTCTCCAATTAAAATATGGGATCATGTTGACACATGTCATCACCACATATTATAATACATGGGAATGTGATTTAAAGTGTTGATCATATTTTATAAAGTTTAAGATTATCATTTAATAGAAATAAAGTGACTAGAAATGCCTAAATAACATCCTTTTGGTACTAGTCCAAAGTCACTACATGCAAACCTAAATATTTTTACATATTCAGATATATCTTATCAAATGTGATTTTTGAGAGTTGGAATCAATCCAAAAGCATTTTTGGGTGATTTTTGAAAAATGTTTGAAGTTGCAAAAGTCTCTGTCTTGTTATTTCTGCTATAGATTATCTCTAACTCCAAATGATTTCCATCCAACGGACTTGGATAGATAATTTAAATACCTTTCTAACAAAATTTAGATCATGCCATTTGGTTCAGTAAAACTCTCTTTTATTTTTGAATCTATGGACATAAACTAATTTAAACTAAAATGGAAAATCAATATTTGAATTTCTTGCGCAGCGCAGGAAAGCTAAACGGGCCGGCCCAACTGCACTACACAACGCATCGGGCTACTGAGAGAACGGCCCCACTAGTTAGTGACTTAGTTTAACCAAAACGGTATCTACGGATCTGAGCCGTTCGATTAGCAGACAGATCAACGACTACGGTTCAGCACCGACGACGAACAGCTCCGGCGAGGTTTTAACCCTAACGCGGTGGTGGGGGTCTGGCTAGGCTCACCTGGGCTCCAGCTAGGGTCAGCGACAGGGGCGATCGACGTGGTAGATGACGACGGTTTGAGGCGTGGTCGTGGCAGGTCTTGGGGTGGTCGAAATCGACGGCACCCTTCTCCTCCAGCAGCGGCGGGCTCCGGCCAAATTCCGGCGAGGGACAGCACGCCTTGCTCCGGGAAGAAGTGGGGGAGTGGCTGTGAGGAGTGGGGAGTGCAGTGGTGTGGAGAAATGAGGCAGGGGTGGCCTCCTTTTATACTGCGGCGAGGGGACCGAACGGTGTAGGCGCGAGCTCGTCGGTGATGATGCTACAAGCTGCTAGCAGCGTGGCGGAGGCTAGTGGATGGTGCGTGGTTCCCTGGCGGTTCTTATGGGCGTAATGGCGAGGCGTGGGGCGGTGTGGATTGGTCGGGATGTGGTCTATGCGATCTAGTCGGCCGCGGCGTGTTGGCGCGCTCTGGACATGGCGCAGAGACATGGTGCGCGGAGTAGCTAGGGTGGTCTAGGGCTTGTCTGCGGTCGTGGCTTGGACATGGGGTGGCGATGGAGTGCGGTGTGTCTCGTTCACGTCATGGGAGAGGGCTGCGTTGCCTCTAGCGCTCGGCCCACTATCGGCCGGCGACGACCAAAGACTGGCGGCGCTCCACTATGCACACGGCGAAGGGGGGCTTGTCTATTGTTTGGTTAGGCTCAGGGGAGACAGGGGGTTTAAGAGGGGACCAAATGGACGAGAATTACTGTGGAAACAGTGAAGTTAGGCTACAATTAGTTTAGTGTCTGCCAGGTGTTTGTTATAATGGCCGAAAGAAATGTACTTTGGAATTTTTGATTCAATTTTGGTGAGTGCTTTGATCTTAAGCTTGAGAGTCTATGTTTCCTTGGAGAAGTCAAGTGGAAATGGTTCGAAGGGTTTTTGAAAAAGTGGGATCTTAGCACATACACTTGATTCCATTTTCACATGTCCTTTAAAATGATTTGAACAATGTTTTTGTAAGTTTGTAAAGTAGGCTTGGATTCACTTTTACTTGGTCTAGTAAGGGGTGAAAAGAAACAGAAATGTTTCTGTTAGAATTTATTTACTAGGAACACTCAAAGTGGCCTAGTGGTTAACTTTTGTCAAAATGACCATTCGCGTTGTATATTCATATTTGATTTCTTTTTCTTTTGATTTTGTTTGTAATTTCTCTAGATGATGTAGTATTCATCTTTAAACCATTTCACATCATTTGTAGGAATCAAGCATGGCATTTTAAATCATCACACATTAATGCAAAACTAACATGCATTTATATTCATTTTCTTAATAAAAGTTTTTGTTAACCCTAATTTGGGTGATTAGAACTTGATAAGCTTGATTAGAAGTTTTGGGGTGTTACAAACCTTCCCTCCTTAAACAAAATCTCGTCCCGAGATTTAAGAAAAACTAGGAACTAAAGAGATCTGGAAACTCAGTCCTAATGTAATATTCTCGCTCCCAAGTAGCTTCTTCTTCAGTATGGTTGCTCCATTGGATCTTGAGAAACTTGATACTCCGGGTCCTGGTGGTTTTGAAAGCTTCTTCCAAAATACGGATGGGCACTTCATGATACGTCGATCCTTGTTGATATCTATGGCTCGGTGATCGATGTTCTTGAAAACTTCGGTCTTCTCTGGAACTTCTAGGCATTTGCGAAGTAACGAGATATGGAACACATTATGGATGGCTGACATCTCCTCTGGCAGTTCCAGTTGATATGATACTTCTCCTCGGCGATTCAAAATCTTGAAGGGTCCAATATATCTGGGAGCTAACTTTCCTTTCAGTTGAAAATGTTACATTCCCTTCACAGGTGACACTTTGAGATACACAAAATCTCCAACATTGAAGGTCAGGTCTCTGCGTCTCTTCGTCTGCATAACTCTTTTGTCTGGATGGGGTGGTCTTGAGGTGCTCATGGACTTTGTGAACCTTCTCTTCGGCTTCTCGTAGGATGTCAGGTCCGAAAATCTGACTCTCTCCTACTTGCGACTGATGACCCACAAGTATAGGGGGTGTATCGCAGTATTTTCGAGGGAAGTGAAACCCAATTTATTGATTCGACACAAGGGGAGCCAAAGAATATTTATAATCCTTAACAACCGAGTTGTCAATTCAGCTGCACCTGGAAACAATCTTGCTCACAGCAGTTTATCAGTAGCAATAGTTTTGTAGTAGCAATAGCAAAGTAATAGCAGTAGGAAAAGTAAAGACAGTAGTAACAATAGCAGTAAACAGTACGATTAAAGCGCGATAGGTATAGGGATGGATGGACGGGCGTTGCATGGACAAGACAATTCATATAGCAGTTAGAACATAGGGTATTTGCAGATAAATAAGATAAAGCATCCAAGTACTAAATAATCATAGGCATGTGTTCCATATATAGTCATACGCGCTCGCAATGAGAACTTGCACCATCTTTTGTCCTGCCAGCCCATTTTCAGCGGGGACTCAAGGGAACGACTAGCAATTAAGGTGCTCCTTTTAATTGCGCACTGGAGCAAAGCATTAACACTCCGTGAACACATGTGATCCTCACATCAAAGACATTCCCTCCGGTTATCCCGATTTCTGTCACTTCGGGGCCTTCGGTTCTGGACAACAATGTGTGTAAACAACTTGCAGGTAAGACCATAAACAATACTATCATAATGAATCAATAACATGTTCAGATCTGAAATCATGGCACTCGGGTGCTAGTGACAAGCATTAAGCATAACAAGTTGCAACAAAGTCAAAAGGCACTAATAGTAGATACTAGGCACCATGCCCTAACAATCTGATACCATTACATGAACGATCTCATCCAATCCCTACCATCCCCATAGCCTACAGTGGGGGATTACTCACTCATAGATGGGGGAAACATGGATGGTCGATGTAGAAGCGATGGTGGCGATGATGGCGATGATCTCCTCGAATTCCCCATCCCGGCAAGGTGCCAGAACGGAGTGTCTGTGTAGAAATCGCGGAATCTGGTGGTGGTGGCGAAGCGGAACTCATTTCTGGAAAAACGTCGACCCCCCTTGGTTTTTAGGTCAAGAGGCAACTTATCGGCGAAGAGGGAGGCCGAGGGGGCAGCCGAGGTGGCCACACCACCCCTAGGCGTGGCCTGGCCTGGCCCGAGCGGCCAGGTGGTGTGGGCCCCTCGTGGACCTACTCCGTCTCGTCTTCTAGCTCCATGAGTCTGCTGGTGAAATAGTATTTTTGGCATATTTTCTGGGATTTTTCCTGATAGTTGCTTTTCTGCACAAAAATTAGACACCAAGGTAATTCTGCTGAAAATAGCGTCAGTCCGTGATAGTTGTATCCAAATCACACAAGTTTAGAGGAAAAACAATACCCAAAGTGTTCGGGAAAGTAGATATGTTTTGGACGTATCAACTCCCCCCAATCTTAGCTTATTGCTTGTCCTCAAGCAATTCAGTTGAAAACTGAGTGCGATAAAAGAAACTTTCACGAACACATTTGCCCCATAAGATGTATATATTCTCAGCATGTGATCAACTACTCAGGAAATTCATAATAAAGAGTATGCAACTAAGTTTACTTGATGGTCATTGCAACCTATGAAGAGATTCCAACTCAAAAATAATAAGTAGCATGAAACATAAACATAAGCAACATTGTAATGCTCATAAAAAGGTATTATAGAGTGGTATCTCGCTTGCCTTTGATTGCAGAGAAAACATAAATGCCAAGGCACCTCTGAAGTTCACGTGAAGACTAGAAGTAAAGATATCAAAGATTCAAGCATCAAAGTCATGACACAATTAATGAAGTTTTGAGACAAGCACATTACACTAAGAATGACAACTACGCTCTCAAGAAAGTGCTCAAAGAATGGGTGGTGACTCAACAAGGAAATGAAAAAGGTTTTGAAAAGTTTGAAAGGCTTCCAAATGCTGAAAGTATGGTACTCATTAGCTTTGAGCTCTCATTGCCCCTATCATAAGCATCTTTAAATGATTATGGTGAAAGTGAGGTCCAATCTGAGTTATATGCTTGACAGACTATAAATTGGAAATCTCATGTCCCTTGAGTACGAGGGCTGCTCCTCATGCTACTCAACTTTAGTTACTGGTAAGTTCTTGTCATAGTAAATACATGCGTATCATAGAGAACCGCAAACGGGGTACCCCTTGCCCGATGATATGGAAGAATCCCCATATCAAAATGACAAGGCAAGCAGACAACAAGTATCTCAGCATTCTCCTTATTTACCATGGGAAAATGGTGCTTTTTTCTCTCTTTCCTATTTTCTCAAATCTCTTTTTTTCTTTTTCTCAATAGCTATCTCTCTTTTTTTATAAGAAGAATGCTTCATAGATACTTGTTATGGTTACGTTGCAGGTTTCCACCATGATTAGGCATGGATTATACCGGTGGCCCAGGCGTTTCTCTAACACACATACATAACTCCATGGACTTACAAGCTCCCCTTTTATTTCACACCGACGACATCCGCAAACAAAAGAGCATGATATCAACTGGGTATATATTCACAGGTGTTGAAAGCGTTCCCCATGACAGCACAATTCTGCTAATCCCCAGCCTATAATTTGCAAGCATATAACTTTCATGGACAGGCACAATGGTTCAGGTTTATTAAGTGTAAGAAATAAAGTGTGCCATCAAGTTCGTGAGAGCTTTACTAACTAACTTTATCATAACAAGCAAACATTTTATTCGGAAGAAAACAAGGCATATTGAATATGCACGGAAATAGCAAATGATACTAATAGGAAGGTATGGTGGACACTTTTGGCAACATTGGTTTTGGGGAATTGGAAACACGAGTAGAGCTCATACTCAGTGTAGGTGAAGGCTAGCAATAGTAAGGGAGCGACAAACGAGAGAGAAATAACTGTCATAATCATGCTTGCAACAAAACAGGACTAATCATGGCATGAAAGTGATTCAAGACCCCTGAGGCAAAATAATTCATCGAGGCTTAACTGATTGTTTTAGTCATATGCATGCATGAGCATGTGCCAAGTCAATTCAAGTGAAACATTCAGAGGGAGATACCACAGTGTCATACCAAGTTATGAATAGAGCAATGCAAGCAAACATTCATAAGATATGCTACAAACTATTAGCAAGCTGGAGTTAATCATAAGAAAGCAAGAACTACTAAGCATCCATAATAACATACACCCTACATGAACAGACTAAGCATGCCCACAATGATGAGTATATGTACAAAAATGAAAAAAATAGAGTTCGTTACCAGCCTCTTACCACACCTCAAGTTGTCATTAATCCTCATTATTGCCCTTCACTTGTGTGGCTTGAATTATAACATGAAACCAAATTCCACTGAGGACTGCTGAACCCTGCAATAAACTCACAAAACCAAAGAAGAACAACAAATATTTTTGGTGTTTTTAATTTTCAAAGGCAAGAACAAAAGGGAAAAACAAGCAAAGCAAAATCTTTTTGGGTTTTTCTAATAATTAAGACAAAGCCAAAAGGAAAAAAGCAAACTAAGGCAAAAAGAAGAAGAAGAAGAAGAAAACAAAGAGAAACAACAGAAATATTTTTGGTCTTTTTGTGTTCTAGAAAGCAAAAGTAAAGAAAGAACAAAAACTAAAAAGAGAACGAAGCATGAATAAACAAAGTACCGACTAAACATGATATGGAGATGAGTGTGATGTCGGTGTACCTCCCCCAAGCTTAGGCTTTTGTCCTAAGTGGGTATCAACCCAAATACGAGTAAGGGTTCCAAGCAGGCGGGTCATTGCAAGAATGATCATGGTTAGGCCCTTGGGAAGAAGAAGCTCCCCAATCATAGGTAGGCTGCTGATATGAAGACTCCTCCTCATTCGAGGGCTGGCCCGAATCATCTGTAACCTCCCTTCTAGTATCCTGCTCCTGTTGGGAGAGCTCTCCCAAGTATGTATCAAGCTCCTCCTCAGTGAGTGACCATCCTACCTTGGTATCAAGGTTAAACAAAACAGGTGCAGGCAAAAGAACAAATCGCTCGGACTTACTCCTTCTCCAACCAGCCTTGAGAAAGGTTATTTCATAAGACAACTCACTCAAATTAGCCCAAGAAGAAACAAATTTATGATGTATCATGGAATTAAGATAGGTCTAGATGATGGGGTACTAAACCATGCAAAGCTAATAAACGAGAGGCAATGAGGCCTCCACAAATTCCACCTTTCTCGCGGTTAGCAGCAAGACAAAAAGCTATCAAGGCACCCAAGTTATAAGTCCTATCTCGTTTTAAAGCAGCTGAGATGAATGCTAGATCATATGAGGATAACTTATTAGCAGTTTGCCTAGCGAGAACACACTTGGCAATAAAGTAAGCAAAGTAGCGAATAGACAGGAGATGAATGTTACGGATTTTCCCGCTCTCCTTCGAGAAGCTGCTCCCTTGGCAAATCTCCGCATACAAGTTCATGAGTGGTGCAGGTCGCTCTTTAATCCTCCCACACGATCCCCACTTAGGTACCTTAATAGCTGCACAAAAGTCATCAAGAGGAAGGTCGACAGCTATATTGTAAATTTTGTAGTGGACCATGGGGTTAGGCAAGGAGTAACTAAATTGAAAGTCCTGCACTACAGACATAGTTAGTTTCACAAATTGACAAGGTTCATTCTCCACAAAGTGCTCCAATCCTGCATTAGCAACCAAAGTATGGAAGTCCTGGGAAATTCATGCAATCCTCATGAATTCGAAGCATGGATAGATGGAAGGAAAAACCTCCTCCTCTCGGTGAACCTTCATAACCTCAGGCACCCTCAGTTCATGTTGGTTGAGTTGATGCTCATTCATCTTCTATTCTGAAATTTAAACATCTCTTACACAAGTGATTGCAAAGTGAATACATAATGAAGGGCACTACTCATAGGGACTTGTAAGAGGCCTGAACATGCATCAAAACAATATCTCTAAGCATTGAAGAAGCTACAAGCTCTCATAACCTGTCACCTACAACAGCAAAATACTCAAGATATAAACCACTAAACACAAATCTACTTGGACAAGCGGAGGAGTCACATACTGGAGAACAAATGCTCCAAATTTCAGCGGCAAAGATGGGCTGAGCAAGGAGATCGAAAAATCATGGGCAAGAACAGCAAGAACGCGATTTCGAGCAAAGAACTGGTGTTTTCTCGGGAGAGAGCGGGCAGAGGCAAGTGAGAGAGTGAGTGGAGCGCCAGGGGTGGCCCACACCATGGCCAGGCACGCCCCTGGGCTGTCCATGGCACCAGGTGGTGTGCCTGCCTAGTGGGCCCCCCTGGTACTCTCCAGGCACTTCTCTGCCCCTTTTTCACGTAAAAATTTAATATAAATTTTCTGCAATTTTTCGAGACACTTTATTTTTGAGCAATTTTCATGTATAGATGAATGATTTTCTGAGAGAAAAAGTTTCTGGAATGATGCAAAAACAAAACAAGGCTAAAACCTCAGAAGTTCTAAGACACTCTAAAATGCAAGCAACTAACAACATGAAAGTAAACTAAGCGAAAGCAAAAACTAAAATAGATAAACTAGATGTAAGCAGAGATAATCATGGTGAAAACATTGTTTTGTTCATTAAAATCCCTTTGTTAACAAGGTTGATCAGGTCTTGTTACCAAAAAAACTTATATGAAACAAAACTTTGTATTACACTAATGATTATGTTACCTCAACTTAAATAGCAATGTTCCCAATCATAATAGTTTCAAATTTTTCTCTTGGTATGGGACAATATATTTCTCCACCTTGAATGCCCTCAACATGTTCAATTGAATTCAAACCATAAGTCCTATCAATCTTCTTGGGGAAATAGACAGTATGCTCCTTGTCATTAACATTAAAAGTCACCTTTCCTTGACTACAATTAATAACAGCTCTTGCAGTATTAAGAAAGGGTCTCCCAAGAATAATCGACATATTATCATCTTCGGGCATTTCGAGCACAACAAAATCAGTTAATATCAAGCAATTATGAGCCACTTGAACAGGTACATCCTCACATATACCAATAGGAATAGTAGTAGATTTATCAGCCATTTGCAAAGATATATCAGTTGCTATTAATTTTTCAAGTTGAAGTCTTTTATAGAGAGAGAAAGGCATAACACTAACTCCTGCTCCCAAATCACACAAAGCAGTTCTAACATAACTATTTTTAATAGAGCAAGGAATAGTTGGAATCCCTAGATCTCCAAGTTTCTTTGGAACCTTACCATTAAAGGAATAAGTAGCAAGCAAAGTATAAATTTCTTCATTAGGGATGTTCCTTTTATTTGAGACAATATCCTTCATATACTTTGAATAAGGAGGCAATTTAATAGCATCAGTCAAAGGAATTTGCAAGAATAAAGGTTTCATCCACTCACAAAACTTATTATAGTGTTCATCTTCCTTTGACTTGTGTTTCTTATTAGGCAAAGGCATAGGTTTTTGGACCCAAGGCTCTCTTTCACTACCATGTTTCTTAGCAGCAAAATCTTCTTTAGTGTATTTAATATTCTTAGTGTGCCTTTCGGGTTCTTCTTCAAATTTTTCTTTATCAGGAACATCATTTTCTTCATTACCACTTTCAGTTTCAGCATCAGAGACAGATATACTATTAGGATCTTTAGCAGGTACAGAAGGTTCTACAATATTTTTATGTTTCTTATTTCTTTTCTTAGGAGTAGTACCATTATTTTCAGCTTGTTGAGAATCCTGCTCAATTCTTTTCGGATGCCCCTCAGGATATAGAGGATCCTGGGTAGCACCACTACTTCTAGTTCTAATTTCATAAGCATGTTTTTCTTTAGCAGCATTAACTAGCAAGTATTTTTGTACTTTAATAAGCTAATCAATTTGAGTTTGAACCATTTGAAAATGTTTAATAATAATTTTAACATCATTAGAGGTTCTTTCCACAATATCTTTTAACTCAATAATATCTCTAGAGTTTTCCATTAAATGATTTTGCACCCTTTTATTAAAATTATCTTGCTTAACAATAAAAATATCGAATTCTTCTAAGCATTGATCAGGAGGTTTAGAGTAAGGGATATCACCTTCATAAAAATTGTTGGAGAGAGTGTACCTCAATAGTGGATGAGTGGGGCATAGGCTTACATAATTCTTCTATAGGAGGTAAATTCTTGACATATGTAGCTTTAATTCCCTTCTCCTTAAGACATTTCTTAGCTTCCTTCATCACTTCATCATTTAGTTCAATAACTCCCCTCTTCTTTGATGTTGGTGTAGGTGCAGGAATAGCTGGTTCAGGTATAATTGTTTTAGGTATAGCTGGTTCAGGAGGAGTCCAGTCTTCATAATTCTTGCTTATTTTAGCCATTAATTCCTCAACTTCCTTGGGAGTCCTATTCCTGGAAACACAATCAGCACAACTATCCAGGTGTGTCCTAGATTCTTTAGTTAGTCCATTATAAAATATATCAAGAAGCTCATTCTTAGGTAATGGACATCCAGCCTGTGCATGAATCAAAGCACAAAACCTTGCCCATGATTCAGGCAATATCTCTTTTTCTCCCTGTTTAAAATCAAAAAGTTTCTGCAAAATAGCATGTCTAGCACTAGGAGGAAAATATTTCTGCAGGAAAGTACTAATCAAGCAATCAGGGCTATCAATAGATCCAGGAGGTAAATTATTAAACCAAGTTTTAACTTCTCCTTTCAGCGAAAAAGGGAAAATTTTAGCAACAAAGTAGGTCTGCATCTTAATATCATCAGAAAATAGGCCACTCATGGTAGAAAGCTCAGTCATATGTGCTACCACACTTTCATTCTTACTCCCACAAAAAGGTTCTTTCTCAACAATAGCTATGTAAGATAGATCAAGAGAGAAATCATAATACTTATCTTTAATGTTTATGGGAGATGCAACAAACTTAGCATTAGGAGACAATTTGGGTTTTATAGTACGCATCTCATGGAGACTCTTAACAGCACTCCTATCATGGGTGTTTTGACATTCTTTAATAAATTCATCGGTCATCTCAATATAGCCGTCTTCAATATCATAGCTCTCTCTAGACTCAGGTGAACTAACAGGTGTAGTAGTGTCTTCATTAGGAGTTTCAATATTTCCAGCTATAGTTCTAGCAATCGTAGCATCTAGGAAACGACCTAATGAACCACTCTTATCAAGCACAGTATAAGCAGCATCATAAGTATAAGAAGTTTCAGATTCAGCAGTAGTAGCAGTGTGTGTAGCATGTGTATGTGGACATTATCACTTTGCGGCCCGAAAGTTGGGGTGTACAGGCAACGTGGTACCCAAGTTCCCTGAAATCAGCCGGGATGACTACAGCCGGTGCGCCAAATACTCAGAGGGTCTTTTTCGGCACGAATTCAACTTACGTTTCAATACAAAAAATCAGGCTAACGGGCGTCAAGTTGGGCCCCCCTGTCAGTTCGCCGTTATGTTGCTCCCGTCTCTTAGGCGGGGTGGCACATAGGCTTACAGCGTTGGCATAGTGGATAGGACAACACCCCCTACCCAGTGTATTGACGTGACAAAACAGGGCCCATGTATCGGTGTTATAATTATTTTTTGTTTACTCAGAAGCTGGAACGGCCACCGCCACGCGTCTCTCCTTGGACTTCCGTCCCAATCGTTAACCCCTACCATAAAAGCACATTGATGGTTCCATCGTTCCCCTGCCTCACAGAAACCACTCTACTTCTTCTTGTCATCTACTATCTTCTTCCCGTCTTCTCCTTGCCACCATGGAAGATCTACGCACTCTAGAGACAAGCTTCACTACCCATGCCAACAAGAAGATAGACGTTGTCTTCACCAATGAGGAGGAGATAGTGGTGCGTGTCCTAAGGATGTACGAGGGTTGGCTTGGGATAGACGAGGACAAGTTTGTGGGATTGGACCTCGAGTACACCCCGGAGCACCCATATGAAGTGAATGAAGTCGTCGTCGTTCAACTTACCATGCGGAAACACGTCCTCATCTACCACCTCTCCCGGTTTGTAGATCTGCTCTCTGTAGCTAACCGCTTTTAGGGTTTTCTCCTCTTGTTCTTTATCCACTTGCTCATCTTGCAACTACTGGATTTTACTTAGGACTAAATAAATTAGGGTTTTGCCTATGTCTCAATCGACTGAGATTTTCTTTAGTCTCAATCACCTAAGAAAAGTACAACCGTAGTTAAAAGAAATGTGCAACTCGTTCAGTCGACTGAGAAATAGAAAAACCAAATAAATTATGACAATACAATGTTCAGAGTCTTGATATTGCATTTACTAAACTTTTCAAAATTATATTGAGATGATGATCTTGCATTGACAAAATATTTGTAGTTACAAATTTTGGTGATGACAAACTACATACTTTCAGGACTGACAGGAAATGTCCGGCGCTACGCCAGTTCCTTGAAAAAAAGGGAATTGTTTTCTGCACTGTCGACACAACAACTGATTTTTCAAAATTGTATCAAGAGCAAATTATGATTCCTGCGCACAACTGGATTGATATTCAGCGTCTTGTCAAGATCCTATGGGGCAGGAAGAAGGATGGAATGGCATCACTCGCAACTAGAATCCTCGATGAGTCGTATGACACAATGAAGGAAGATTTCCATAAGGATAGGCACGATTTCTGGAACGAGTGGCCGTTGTCTGATATAAACCTAAAGTATGCAGCCATAGATGCTTACGTGACCTACCAGCTATACAAGAAGATCCATTTTTTTCAACGTTACCTCGTGTTTTGCCCTATTTGCAAGAGGGAAGACGAGCTTAGGGGAGCCCTTTGTAGAAAATGCCGAATAGCTGAGTTTGAAGTTAAATATGCAAACAAATTGGCTGCATCTGAAGTAGCTGACAGAGAGGCTGCAGAAGCAGCTGAAAGAGAGCTTGCAGCTGAAGAAGCAGCTGACAGAGAGGCTGCAGCTAAAGCGGCAAACAGAGAGGCGGCATCTTCTAGCGGCACCAATCAGGCATGTGATGCATCGCTAATTGTGCCGCAGGACGCTGAAGATAGGAAAACCAAGTCAGATGCCATTTGGGACAAAGCAGTTCGTCGGATGTGGAGTACCTATAATGATGGCAAGCGTGTCAAGTGGTCTGCTGAGGAGTGAATTAAATTTTACGTGTCAGTGTTATGTTTCTGTTTTGTGGAACTCAGTTAGCTTGCCAAGATGTCTAGCGCATCAAGTGATACTAGTAAAATAAATTTAACCCTCATTGTGTTATGTTTATGTATGTGTCTTGTAGCTTGTCAAGATGGTAGCTTCTTAACTGGCAGTTTGAAATAGTGCCCTTTTCCTCTCTCGCTAAACAGATATGTTTCATTTTGCCCAAATTAGTAGCAAATCTAGAGAAGATTCTCACTTCGATAATTCGTTCCCATTTGGACCTCCTTTTGCCTCTGATCAGGTAGCAAATCTAGAGCAGCAAATCACACCAGGCAGAATACATTCATTCAGAAAACAAAACAAATGTAGATATAGCTGTGCGCAGCTAAATAGGATATAGCGATAGAAAGTAGTAGGTTGCTTAACGGGGTTCGATGCATTCAGCCAGAAATAGGATGCAAGCAAAATATAGAAAATCAAAAGAAGCTGCTTAGCAGCAGCAGCCGTGGCAGATGCAGATACATTCAAGGAGACATCCAACCTGTTCATTCGCCAGCACCTCCATCTCCCTCAGGTGCTTCCGCCACTTCTTGCTGCCTAGTTTCTGGGACTTGGGGGCTTTGGGCCTGATTGGAGGCATGCGACCCTCTTTGATGGCCACCCGCTGGAGGTTTCGGAGGTGAGTGCCGAGAGCACGGTGTTCAGCGATGTAGGCGTTGATGTTCGCAGGCTCAGGATTGCCGCTTTTGTGGATGCGGGAGCCCGTGGCCTCTGCATGCTTCAGTAAGGTGTTCAAGACGGTGCCGCTGGTGGCACGACTCATCAAGCAGTAGACGCCCCCCTTGCGGAAGGGGCAGCTATAGTAGGGGGGCGTGAGGAAGCCATCGTACTTGTCGGCCCGCAGCCTCCTCAGCACCTGATGAGCCTTGGTGTGAATGGACTCGTCATCGCTGCAGACGTCGCTGCCGGAAACCTATTGGAAGAAAGGGAAAATGGGGGAGTAGATGGTGTAAGAAGATTGAGCAATCGAAATGCGAACAAGCGAATCCTAATAAACCAAGATCTAGCATCCAACGATGGGAACTGTGTTGGATAGTTAGGCGCAATTTCCATGATTAATTCCAGAATATTAAACATGACAATACCAGCTAAATTTTAAATAGATTAGCCCATTATTTCTAACAAACGGTAGAAGAACCAGGGGAGGGGAGCAAACCCTAGTTACCTCCGACCATAGGTCGTCAATGCCGGTGTCGTAGGGGTTCAGTGGAGCGATGTACTTATCTGGATCGTAGGTGCCCAAGAAGTGCGTGATCTGCTTGTGACCGGTGGGGGCCTCCTCGCCGGCAGGGGCTCCTCTTCGGCGGCTCCGTCGATAGCTGGGACGGGGGCCTGGATGGGAACGGCGGCTGCCATCGATGCCTCCACTGGGGCTTGGACAAGGACAACGGCTGCTTTCAACGCGTCGAGGGGGACCGGCGAGAAGACGGGGGCCTCCTCGCCGGCGGCCACAGAGGCGACGATGGCCACCTTATCCTCCTCGGCAATCGCCAGCGCAGACGGGGTATTCTCCGGAGTTTGCGGATGCTGGTGGGACAGTGGAGAGGGTTGCGTGGGGACAGTGAGCGAGAGTGGGAGTGGGTGTGCGGAGAGGGGATCTATAGCTAAGGTGGATAGAAGCAAGGCACGTTTCGTAGCACCACCATGCAACGCGCCGTGCAGTCGACTGCACCGTGCACCGCGACACGCGCACGGTACATCACATTTTTTCCCGGGCCATGCATGGTAGTTCTGTATTGAGCCGCATGCAAAGGGCGCACACACAATTTCTATGTACGAAGTTTGACACGGCCCTAAAATTGGCGATTGAGAGCCGCTGCGTAAACAATGGGATATGTCTTATTAAAATCAAGTGGCAATAAATTGCAGCTGTCCATCGACGACTGTGCACTCGATGACGCATGCGTTGTGGCGTAGTAGTAGCAGTAGTAGGCTTTTCAGACTTGATTAAACATGACATGACCGCTCGACAACTTTTTCCATGGACGGCATCGTGTTCCTTCTTGTAGAAGTCTCACTGAGGGAGACGTCCGTGCTGTCTTGCGCTATACTGTGAAGGGCACGACATGTGCAACATTCATCGTTGGATCGCACAAAATCAACGGCTGGTGCACACGATCCGTGTGACAACTTTGATAACCAATCAGGGAGTAGCAGACAAGGTGAGCACAGATTTATGCTTCTATGAAAGATAGAGAGGGGAGGCAAAACTGAGTAGTACGACATAAAACCAAGGGCGATACTGAGTAGTATAAAAATGAAAAGTGGGTGTCTTGCACAATGAAATACATCGTCGCATACATCAAATTATGCCAAGATAGATCCACAAGAGTTCATTGGATGTGTGTTCTTCTCATAAACCACTCATAAACCACGTAAGGATCAACAAGAGTCATTGGATGTGTGTTCTTCTCACAAACCACATATCACCAGTGTCATTGCATGTGTGTTCTTCCCACAGACCACACATGGATCCACCGGTGTCATTGCATGCGTGTTCTTCTCACAAACCACACACGGATCCACCACCGTCATCGCATGTCTGCTCTTTTCATGAACCACGGCTAGAGTCATTGCATGTGTGTTCTTCTCACAGACCACATATCACCGGTGTCATTGTAGGTCTGCTCTTCCCATGAACCACATCTAGAGTCATCGCATGCATGCTATTTTCATGAACCACAGCTAGAGTCTTTGGATGTGTGTTCTTCTTACAAACCATATCATGAACCACACCCAGTGTCATTCCATGTGTGTTCTCACAAACCACACATGGATCCACCGGTGTCATTGCATGCCTGCTTTTCTCATTAACCATAGCTAGAGTCATTGCATGTTTGTTCTTCTCACAAACCACACATGGATCCACCAGTGTCATTGTATGTCTGCTCTTCCCATGAACAACAGCTAGAGTCATCGCATGCGTGCTCTTTTCACAAACCACAGCTAGAGTCATTGCATGTGTGTTCTTCTTACAAACCATATCATGAACCACACCCAGTGTCATTGCATGTGTGTTCTTCTCATGAACCACACATGGATCCACCGGTTTCATTGCATGTCTGCTCTTCCCACAGACCACACATGGATCCACCAGTGTCATCGCATGTGTGTTCTTCCCATGAACCACACATGGATCCACCAGTGTCATTGCATGTATGCTCTTTTCATGAACCACAACTAGTGTCATTGCATGTGTGTTCTTCTCACAGACCACACGTGGATCCAGTAGTGTTATTGCATGTGTGTTCTTCTCACAGACCATATCATGAACCACACCCAGTGTCATTGCATGTGTGTTCTTCCCATGAACCACACATGGATCCACCCGTGTCATTGCATGTCTGCTCTTCTCGCAGACCACACATGGATTCACCCAGTGTCGTCGCATGTGTGTTCTTCCCATGAACCACACATGGATCCACCAGTGTCATTGCATGTCTGCTATTTTCATGAACCACAGCTAGAGTCATTAGATGTGTGTTGTTCTCATAGACCACACATGGATCCAGTGGCATTGCATGTGTGTTCTTCCCAAAGACCACACATGGATCCACTAGTGTCATTGCATGTGTGTTCGTTTCACAAAACATATCATGAACCACACCTAGTGTCATTGCATGTGTGTTCTTCCGAAAGACCACACATGGATCCACCAGTGTCATTGCCTGTGTGTTCTTCTCACAGACCATATCATGGACCACACCCATTGTCTTTGCATGTGTGTTCTTCCCTTGAACCACATATGGATCCACCGGTGTCATTGCATGTAAGCTCTTTTCATTACCCACAGCTAGTGTCATTGCATGTCTGTTCTTTTCACAAACCACATATCACGAGAGTCATTGCATGTGTGTTCTTCCCATGAACCACACATGGATCCACCGGTGTCATTGCATGTGTGTTCTTCTCACAAACCACACATGGACCCACCCAGTGTCATCGCATGTGTGTTCTCCACATGAACCACACATGGATCCACCAGTGTCATTGCATGTCTGCTCTTTTCATGAACCACAGCTAGAGTCATTGGATGTGTGTTCTTCTCACAAACCACAAATGGATCCAGTGTCATTGCATGTGTGTTCTTCCCAAAGTCCACACATGGATCCACCAGTGTCATCGCATGTGTATTCTTCTCACAAACCATATTATGAACCACACCCAGTGTCATTACATGTGTGTTCTTCCCACAGAGCACACATGGATCTACCGGTGTCATTGCATGTGTGTTCTTCTCACAGACCACACATGGATCCACCAATGTCATTGCATGTGTGTTCTTCTCACAGACCATATCATGAACCACACCTAGTGTCATTGCATGTGTGTTCTTCCTATGAACCACACATGGATCCACCCGTGTCATTGCATCTCTTCTCTTCCCACAAACCACACATGGATCCACCCAGTGTCATCGCATGTGTGTTCTTCCTATGAACCACACATGGATCCACTAGTGTCATTGCATGTCTGCTATTTTCATGAACCACAGCTAGAGTCATTGGATGTGTGTTCTTCTCACAGACCACACATGGATCCACTGTCATTGCATGTGTGTTCTTCCCAAAGACCACACATGGATCCACCAGTGTCATTGCATGTGTGTTCTTCTCAAAAACCATATCATGAACCACACCAAGTGTCATTGCATGTGTGTTCTTCCCAAAGACCACACATGGATCCACTAGTGTCATTGCATGTGTGTTCTTCTCACAGACCATATCATGGACCACACCCAGTGTCATTGCATGTGTGTTCTTCCCTTGAACCGCACATGGATCCACCGGTGTAACTGCATGTCTGCTCCTCCCACAGACCACACATGGATCCACCAGTGTCATTGCATATGTGTTCTTCCCATGAACCACACATGGATCCACCAGTGTCATTGCATGTCTACTCTTTTCATGAACCACAGCTAGAGTCATTGGATGTGTGTTCTTCTCACAAACCACACATGGATCCAGTGTCATTGCATGTGTGTTCTTCCCAAAGACCACACATGGATCCACCAGTGTCATTGCATGTGTGTTCTTCTCACAAACCATATCATGAACCACACCCAGTGTCATTGCATGTGTGTTCTTCTCACACACCACACATGGATCCACCAGTGTCATTGCATGTGTGTTTTTCTCACTGACCATATCATGAACCACACCTAGTGTCATTGCATGTGTGTTCTTCCCATGAACCACATATGGATCCACCAGTGTCATCGCATGTCTGCTCTTTCCACAGACCACACATGGATCCACAAGTGTCATTGCATGGGTGTTGTTCTCATGAACCACACATGGATCCACAAGTGTCATTGCATGTCTGCTCTTTTCATGAACCACAGCTAGAGTCATTGGATGTGTGTTCTTCTCACAGACCACACATGGATCCACTGTCATTGCATGTGTGTTCTTCCCAAAGACCACACATGGATCCACCAGTGTCATTGCATGTGTGTTCTTCTCACAAACCAGATCATGAACCACACCTAGTGTTATTGCATGTGTGTTCTTCTCACAGACCACACATGGATCCACCAGTGTCATTGCATGTGTGTTCTTCTCACAGACCATATCATGAACCACACCCAGAGTCATTGCATGTGTGTTCTTCCCATGAACCACACATGGATCCACCAGTGCCATTGCATGTGTGTTCTTCTCATAGACCATACATGGATCCACTCATTGTCATCGCATGTGTGTTCTTCCAATGAACCACACATGGATCCACCAGTGTCATTGCATGTCTGTTCTTTTCATGAACCACAGCTAGAGTCATTGGATGTGTGTTCTTCTCATAGACCACACATGGATCCAGTGTCATTCCATGTGTGTTCTTCCCAAAGACCACACACGGATCCACCAGTGTCATTGCATGTGTGTTCTTCTCACAAACCATATCATGAACCACACCTAGTGTCATTGCATGTGTGTTCTTCTCACAGACCACACATGGATCCACCAGTGTCATTGCATGTGTGTTCTTCTCACAGACCATATCATGAACCACACCCAGTGTCATTGCATGTGTGTACTTCCCATGAACCACACATGGATCCACCCGTGTCATTGCATGTCTGCTCTACCCACATACCACACATGGATCCACCCAGCGTCATTGCATGTGTGTTCTTCCCATGAACCACACATGGATCCACCAGTGTCATTGCATGTCTTCTATTTTCATGAACCACAGCTAGAGTCATTAGATGTGTGTTCTTCTCACAGACCACACATGGAGCCAGTGTCATTGCATGTGTGTTCTTTTCAAAGACCACACATGGATCCACCAGTGTCATTGCATGTGTGTTCGTCTCACAAAACATATCATGAACCACACCTAGTATCATTGCATGTGTGTTCTTCCCAAAGACCACACATGGATCCACTAGTGTCATTGCATGTGTGTTCTTCTCACAGACCATATCATGAACCACACCCAATGTAATTGCATGTGTGTTCTTCCCTTGAACCGCACATGGATCCACCGGTGTCATTGCATGTCAACTCTTTTCATTATCCACAGCTAGTGTCATTGCATGTCTGTTATTTTCACAAACCACATATCACCACAGTCATTGCATGTGCGTTCTTCCCATGAACCACACATGGATCCACCGGTGTCATTCCATGTGTGTTCTTCTCGCAAACCACACATGGATCCACCCAGTGTCATCGCATGTGTGTATTTCACATGAACCACACATGGATCCACCAGTGTCATTGCATGTCTAATCTTTTCATGAACTACAGCTAGAGGCATTGGATGTGTGTTCTTCTCACAGACCACACATGGATCCAGTGTCATTGCATGTGTGTTCTTCCCAAAGACCACACATGGATCCACAAGTGTCATTGCATGTGTATTCTTCTCACAAACCATATCAGGAACCACACCCAGTGTCATTGCATGTGTGTTCTTCCCACATACCACACATGAATCCACCAGTGTCATTGCATGTGTGTTCTTCTCACATACCATATCATGAACCACACCCAGTGTCATTGCATGTGTGTTCTTCCCACAGACCACACATGGATCCACCAGTGTCATTGCATGTGTGTTCTTCTCACAGACAACACATGAATCCACAGTGTCATTGCATGTGTGTTCTTCTCACAGACCATATCATGAACCACACCCAGTGTCATTGCATGTGTGTGCTTCCCATGAACCACACATGGATCCACCCGTGTCATTGCATGTCTTCTCTTCCCACAAACCACACATGGATCCACCCAGTGTCATCGCATGTGTGTTCTTCCTATGAACCACACATGGATCCACTAGTGTCATTGCATGTCTGCTATTTTCATGAACCACAGCTAGAGTCATTGGATGTGTGTTCTTCTCACAGACCACACATGGATCCAGTGTCATTGCATGTGTGTTCTTCCCAAAGACCACACATGGATCCACCAGTGTCATTGCATGTGTGTTCTTCTCACAAACCATATCATGAACCACACCAAGTGTCATTGCATGTGTGTTCTTCCCAAAGACCACACATGGATCCACCAGTGTCATTGCATGTGTGTTCTTCTCACAGACCATATCATGAACCACACCCAGAGTCATTGCATGTGTGTTCTTCCCATGAACCCCACATGGATCCACCGGAGTCATTGCATGTGTGTTCTTCTCAAAAACCACATATGGACCCACCCAGTGTCATCGCATGTG